>OX638250.1:600000-1200000 GCA_951806755.1 Brenthis hecate | reverse complement strand
TAATTTAAAATTACTGATCTGATTCCGAAAATTTTTGCACTAATAGGAAGCTACGTTACCGCCGAGTGCTACAGGTTAATTATGTACGGCTGCACACTCGGAGGTCCTGGGTTCGAGTCCCGGGTCGGGCCAAGTTTAGTTATTGAGTCTTTCTGTATAGTAAGTCTCAGTAACAGCCCGGAGTTGGGAAGTTGGCGGTGTTTCACCCCCGTGCCTCGGAGAGCACGTAAAGCCGTCGGTCCTGCGCCTTAACTCTCACTGGTCGTGTCGAGCAGTCGTCCCACCGGAGTATGAGAGTAACAGGAATAGAGAGTGCACGTTGTGTCTGCGCGTACACTTGAGCACTATAATATCTCCTGCGCAGTTGGCTAGTCTCAATGAGATTGGCCTCCGTAGCCGGAATCGGCTAGGAGAACATCATCACAATTATGTATAACGACGACACGTTTGGCTCAGTTTGTGGTGACCCTACTTACTGTGCCAGCGGTCGCGCGTTCGAACGCGGTGTTCGAATGGTGGTAACGCGATCGCTTGGGAAACCGAGTGAAGCGAGTTCAAATCCCGGGTATCCTCTGTTATTTTCATGTGCGAATCATTTCCAACATCATTACCACTTGTCTTACGGTGACGGAAAATATCGTAAGGAATCCTGCATGTCTGAGAGAACCTAGCAAGTTTTCGAAAGACATTCTCAACCGCCCGTACATGACCAGCGTGGTGGACTATGACCTGAACCCCCTCGTATTGAAGGGAGGCCCACGCCCAGCTGTGGGACGTTAAAAAATGCTAAAGATATATATGTCATATATTCACACATATTTTTGTAAACGCCTCTTAAAAACCTGCATTTTGTTACCCTACTGGATTGATTTGGACGAAAAAATTTTTTTCAAGGCATAAGTTGGCGCTTAGGATCCGCCATTTTGATATTTTTAACTGACTTCAAAAAATAAAGAGGTTCTCAATTTGGACGTTAATATATTTTTAAGTATATTCGGCCATAGCTCCGTCATTTTTTGTTCGAAAGAGGTTTATTTCGAAACGTCTACACTAAAAATGGAAAAACAAAAAACTTAAAAAACAACCGACTTCAAAGAAAATAACACTAAAAAGTAAAAAATAACTGATTGGTAGTTTTCAGTTACTATAGATACCTAACCAGATATTTTCGAAGTCGGTGCTAGCCGATACAAATTAAAACACACCTAAGGTTTTTTTTAAAGTCGGTTTTTATTTTTTTAATTTTATTATATCAGATATCATATGTCAATTGTCAATGAGTGTCATAGGATATATGACCCCATGATACTCGCGTTATCAAAACGAATCTAATAATCCTCAAAATCGATATAGCTGTTTAGTACCTAATTCCGAGGGAACATAGGATTACAACATACCTACATACATACACATTTATGCAGCTATTATATCATACTATGGTAATACCTTATATTAAGGCATTCTATATACTACATGTATATTCGACACTATGTTCAAACCTAATTACTAAACGGCTTATCCGATTTTGATGATTCATACGTCATTCGATTCGTCTTAATAACAGGAGTGTCTTAAGGTAAATAGATATTATTAAAAATCAAAATGGCGGATTCTCGGCGGCAATTTGTGTCTTGAAAAAAAAATTAATTAAAAAAATATTAATTAATAAAATAAAAAAAATATTATAATATTTTTACGAATCAATCGATTGGAGTATCAAAGTACAGGTTTTTAAAAAGCGATTACAGAATTATATACAACTTATATGTTTTAAAATAATTTAGGATAATAAATTATGAAATAAAACTAAAAATTTCTAACTGAGTAAAACTAAAAAGCTGTAAATGAGAGAATTATTTACAAAAATAAAAAAAATATGACTGCGTAAAAAGTGAACTAAAAAATCAGAACAAGTTGACGATATTGACATATTATGTACCTACATTGTACATGTTTTAGGATAGCTGCGTGTGTGTATGTCTGCGACTGCATAATACTATGGTCCTTCGTCAAGTTGTTCTTTTTAGTTCACTTTTTATGCAGTTGGTTTTTTTTTATTTCTGTAATTATGTTTTTAAATAATATATCCTATGGTCTAAAATTAAATTAAAAAAAATATATATCAATCCTATCTCAAAAAAATGTAAGACAACATTTTCCCAGCTGTAGACCACAGACTAAATTTTTTTAAAATACATACATATATGAAAATGACTGCTTATAATGTTAACACCGTCCGTCTTTTGCAACAAATCACATCACAATGAGAAAAACACGAAAACTAGCTAACGATTAAATAGTTATAAGTATATTCTAATGATTAAATAATAATATATTCTAATCATTAAATGATAATATATTCTAATCATTAAATAACAATCTATACCTATGGCTATTTAACTTGAATACATCCTATGGTCTAAATTAAAAAAAAAAACATATCAATACCTACCTCCAAAATTTTTGAGACAATTTTTTCTAAACAGTAGAACACAGACTTAAAACTTTTAAACTTAAATATATAAATATATAAATAATTGCATATAACGTGAACACCGTCCGTCCTTTGCAACAAATTACATCACACTGAGGAAAAACACAAAAAAATAGCTAATGCATAAGTAAATATATATTTCATCAATAATTCACTTGAAATGATTTTCTAATTATTCTCGTCGTTATTTAATGATATTTCTAGGGAAAATGTTTGACTCAATACCCTTAGTTACGATAAAAGGTTAATTATTATTAAAGCTACATAATTTGGCTATAAAATGCATGTTAATTATAATATAGTATTACGTTATTATCGATATTTATATATTACTAGCAGAACCCGCGACTTTGCTCGCGCTAAAACTACGAAAAAAAACTCAAAAAAATTTTTTTTAAGTTTTTATTTTTCCATTTTTAACGTAGACGTAATAAGCTGGTAATTTGTAAAAAAAGAAAGTTTTTTTTAACATATTCGATTAAACAATTTATTTAAAAAAATATTTATTGTTGATTTTTTAAAATACCGCTAGACCGATTTCGATAAAATTTATGTGGGACCATCTGAGAAGTAAACTCTTTGAAACAAAAAAAATATTTCCGAATCGGTTCAGACGTCTTCGAGTAATCAGTGAACATACATAAAAAAAAGATTCCGACGAATTGAGAACCTCCTCCTTTTTGGAAGTAAACTTTCTTATTTCCTACTTTCAGTGCTGGTTTCAACCTGAACGCCGCCCCTGGCGTTAAAATTTTTTTATAATAATTTTTTTGAAAATGAAAAAAAGACATTCAATAAATTAATTCAATTTTTCGAAAAATGTACTAGTTTTTTTTTTTTATTATTCATTTTTTGGAAAAAGAAAGGTATTTTCGATAACGCGAAAATTTTTTTTCCCGCCCTTCGAATTTTGCCGCTCCTAAAAACTTGCTGCCCTGGGCACTTGCTCCGAGTGCCCCTAGTGTAAATCCAGGGCTGCCTATTTTACTCTATTATAGGATGAATTTAGAAAAATATTAAAACACGTATTTATTTAATTGTATTGAAGAGCAATAACACCAAGTTTCAAGTAATTCTGATCGCACATATATTTTTGGGTTATATTATAACGTGTTTTCCCGTGGGAATTAGATAATCTCCCGCGATAAAAAGTAGCCTATGTCACTCTCCAGCCTTCCAATTATCTCCGTACAAAAAATCATGCCAGTAGGTGTCTCCGTTTCGACGTGAAAAAAGTACCTACAAACAAACACACTTTCAGATTTATAATATCAGTATGGACTAGCTGTGCCCCACGGTTTCACAAAACAAACAAACAAACAAACAAACTTTGTCTTCTTATAATGTTAGCTCTTTCACGAACGGTACCTCTTTAATCGGATTGTTCATACCAAACGACTTGACGTCTAGGTATACACGAACTGCATATTTTTGTTAGATGATTTAACGACTTTATGACTGTAACATTCAATAACGTCATCGTTTATGTACGTTTTGTCAGAACTAGCACAGTTAAAATGTTATTTTTTTACAACTAGCAAAACCCGCGACTTTGCTTGCGGAAACCTATTTATTTAATTGTATTAAAGAGCATTAATACTAAGTTTCAAGTCATTCTGATAATAAATATTTTTTTTGGATTGTATCATAACGTGTTTTCCCGTGGGAATTAAGTAATCTCCCGCGATAAAAAGTAAGCCTATGTTACTCTCCAGCTCTCCAACTATCTACACACAGAAAATCACGCCAATCCGTCACTCCATTTCGACTTAAAGGAGAACAAACAAACAAACAAACACACTTTCACATTTATAATATTATTATTGACTATTATATTCAATTTCATTTGTGATCTTTAAAAAATTTGGTATCTCGAACACAGCGCCATCCACCGGATACACATATACTCCCATAAGTTAATTTTTTTATCAAAATCAGTCAAGCCGTAAAAAAAAATTACGAACACGGAATCTTATATAATAATAAAGATTAAAATGAAATATACGTAAATATATCATTCAGAGGTCATGTGCAATAGAACGAGATTGAAATCTGCAGCTCACATTAGGTAGTGTCATAAACACATACCTACCTATATAAAAATTACCGCTAAAACCCTGAATTCTAAGTGCATAAACTCTTTATCAGTTGCGAGACTGCAAAAAAGCCCAAAGGAGGGCTATGATTAGTGTAAGCCTATATGTACGTGTATGTATGTATGTCTGATCCGACGTTCCCTTATAATTACTAAACCACTCAACGCCATGCTGTAGATTTTCTCAATAAGATGCAAGTTATGGAAATGTCGTTTTTTTTTTATTATTATCACGGTAATATTACATATTACATTACCGTGTTATTATTATTATTTTGCCCCCCTATTTAGTACCGCCCGAGGCGGCCGCCTTTTTGCATCATTGCACCGCACGGCCCTGAAACTACCTAACATACCTACACTCTTGCACATACATGCATATACATAATTCACAAATATACAAACTCTTTCTTACTGCTTTGACATAATTAAAAAAAAAGTATAGATAAAACGTCAAAATTAAAAATGTCATAAAAAATAAAATGTTGAAGAGATCAGCAAATTTAACTAAATACGTGACGACGAAGCGTCTGAAGGATATTATAGGTCAAGTGGGACTAGTATGTGATGAACAATATTTGCTGACTTCAAAACCTACTTCTGCAGACACGGCTTCAGGTATTTTGGCACTCCAACTATACATATAATAAAATTGTAACTAAGCCGAATCTGTACATTAAATATTTTTTTGGAAAATCTTATTGTAATAGACTTTATTATCGATACATCGATCGATATATATAGTTTTTAGAATTTCTGTCTGTCTGTCTGTCTGTTACCGCATCACGGGTAAATCACTGGAGGGATTTTGATGAAATTTGGTATGGTGAAAGCTGGTTATCCGGGTCAACCTATAGGATACTTTTTACCGCGGGAAAATCTCATTTTTGAGAAAAAATACATACAAAAACTGCATTTAAGAGTATACTAATATGTAAAACCTAAGAATTTGATAATTGGTCATCTGAACGCGGGCGGAGCCGCTGACAATGCTAGTATAATATAAAAGCTTGTGACAAGATTTACCCGTTTTAATCCCTCCACGACCGCGGACACGCCGGCGCGTGTCAGTTAACAATAGATTTCTTAGAATTTTAATTAATTTCTTAGAAATTTACCTGGAGGTGTTAATAAAAGATATTTTTTTATAATTACTTACGTCAAAGTCAAGTCACATAATTCTCTTCTTATTTATCTACAGGTGAACTAAACCTTTGATCATACATAGACGAAAATGTATAAAATACATCGATCAAAAGAATACCTACTAGATACACAATCCCATGCAAAAGTTCTCTTAAAACTGTCACGAATTGTGTTTACTATTCTAGTTGAAATAAATATACAACAATGTAAATTGAACCTTAAATGCAATTCTTAAAGTTGTTTTCACAAAAAAATAATTAAAAAGCGCGCTCAAATGTTCAAACGAGCGCTCATTCGGTGAGGACATTTTTTGTCGCTGATTGTATATCTAGTACTTTTTTGATCAATAATAAAATATGTACTTTATAGACTTTTCCAGAACATTTTTTCATATATTTTCCAGAGAATACAACACAAGTCCGCTTTCCTGAAGTATGGCGAGAGAGAGCGAGTGTTGCTACTGAGCTGAACTCAACCCCTGAAGCCAGGAGCTTAACTGCTCTTTAAAGTTTTCAATATTTGGAATTAATTAAAATATGTGATAATATATTCTTTTATTTTATTGTTTTTTCTAGCTAGTCTCTAGCTTTGTCTCCGTAAAAGAATAATGCGAAAATAAAAATCGTAAGAAATGCACAAAAATTACAATTGTGCCTGTTTTAACAACAATGTTGTTATGTTAAAACAAATACGTGAGTTGCCATTATCATGAAATAAATTATATTAATAAATATATATTAGGTGGAGCGAAAAAAAAATATTTTCTTAGCTTGGGGGCAGAATTTGTAGATTATAAAGAAACAAAACTTTACGTGTGTGTAGTATAACCTCAAAAAAATTTTACTCGACATTTTGTTGTGGTCCACTTATTTTTTAAATAAATAATTCACTGTAATAAAAAAAAGTAACATGTTATTTTATGATATTTTTTTTTAAATTGCAATACTGAAACTTTACAGTGAAAGTTGAGTAGAAAATAACTATATTCGTCAATTATTTAATGTTTTCAAATATGATCACCTCAAAATAGTAGTAAAAAAGTAAAAAAGTTTTTTTTTTTCAAAAATTTTGTTAGGTATCTTGTAAGCTACAAAATAATTTTTTTTTTCACTCCACCCTAAATAAATACATACTGACTATTGTATACTTTTAGACAATTTAATATAAAAAAAAAACAAAATTAAAACAAAAAATCTATTAAAATAAATTAAAACAAACCACAATGTAACACATATAACCAGAAAAATTATTACCTAAAAACCCCAAAAATACTAACAGGTTAGCTTATATATATAAAAAAAAAACATTTAAACAGTTATAAATTATAATAAAACCTTTATTTATTTAATAAACAATAAATAAATTCATATGTTCTTGGCCAAAGATTGAGACTTGGCGATAACATCCTCTATAGTACCAACCATGTAGAAAGCTGCTTCAGGAATATGATCCAACTCGCCATTCAAAATCTAAAAGAAGTACCTAAAAACTAAAAAGTCACCCATCTACTTATAATTAAAGTGATTATAATAATGAATTCTAATTATTAAAAAAGTTTGTTTGTGTGTTTGTTTGTGACTCCGTGAAGGCTTCACGCTGAAGGCTGGACAGATTTAGATGAAATTGCAATTCAATTCTCTTGTTAATGGCTTTAAAGCGTGCCAGTTGAGTACAACTTTTTTTTCAATAGATATGTTGGGACATTAACACACAGCACCATCTAGTTCCATGGTAAGCTACGAGGCCTGTGTTATTTTAAAATAGAAGATTAAAAAAAAACGAAAGATAAACAGTTTTAAGAAGACGATTGAAAACTCAAAATTGAGAAATATTGATTAAAAACATTTCAAATATTTTTTTATATATATTTTTTTTGTATAAACAAAATTAACCAATCCAAAAACAAAATTAAGAAAAAGTTGAATTTCGACCATTATTAAGAAAGTTATGCGCAAAAAAACCAAAAAAAAAGAGCAATTTTGAACCAGTGATCAAAAAATCTCAATATTTACCAGGAAGCCTCTTTTGAGGGTACTAAAAAATTCCAAAATATTAAGAAAATCAAAAATAAAAATTTTTGAAACCGTCCGATTTGGCGTGGAATGCTCTATATGCATGTATTTTACTTATTTTAACTCCGCTCACGTACTTTATTTATACACAATTTTTTAGCTCTCAGGCTTCATAGCGTTATTATATTATTGCTGACATATTAAAGGCCAAGTGGTAGCCCGGTGGTAACGCCCTCGCTTAAGAAACCGATTGTAGCGGGTTTAAATCCAGGGTCTCGCAACTCTGATTTTTTCATGTGCGAATCATTTCTAACATGATTACCACTTGTCTTAACGGTGAAGGAAAACATCGTGAGGAAACCTGCATGTCTGAGAGAATCTAACAAGTTTTCGAGAGACATGTGAAGTCCGCCAACCCGCACTTGGCCAGCGTGGTCGATTATGGCCTTATCCCCCTTAGGCCGTTTGACGGTAGGCCCGTGCCCAGCAGTGGGACGTTAAAAACGGTTGTATACATACATACATACATACATACATATATTAGACCAATATCCGCAAAACTAACAAAGCAAATACTTTTAATACCTGTTTAAAGCCCTTTATAGTTTCTTCGAGCTTCACCATTTTTCCGATGTGACCAGTGAACACTTCCGCGACCTGACAATTTCAACATTTGTTAGCTCTTTTAAATTCATTTATTATATCTAAATATATAAATAAACTAGTTAAATAAAACTATATTTTAATATATCTTTATATATATAATTCTTCTGTGAGTGTGTATGTCACTGAACTTCTCTCAAACGACTGGACCGATTTTGATGAAATTTTTTGTGTGTGTTCAAGGGGATCTGGGAATGGTTTAGATTCACAATTTAGTCCAAAAAGTTTGAAATTTTCAAATTAAAGACGTGTAGACAGGACAACGTCTGTCGGGTCCGCTAGTATGTATATATAATTCTTCTGTACGTGTGTTAGTCACCTAACTCCTCCTAAACGGCTGCACCGATTTAGTTGAAATTTTGTGTGTATATTTCAATGGGTTCCTGGATGGTTTGAAAATACAAATGGACCCAGTAGGTGGCACTGTAGTCGGTGTGCCACTGATCGTCTCCTATACGGCATGGAAGATTTTAATACGGGTACCTACTGATAGTAATATCTATATAAATATTAAATATAAAACTACATAAATAAACAAAAAAAAACAAAAATAAGTCTATCCCACGGGAAAAATCCCTATCTACTCCGGTGGGACACCACGAGACACTCGCGGTGACACCAGTCGGAGGCACGGGGGTGAAACGCCGCCCACTTCCCAACTCCGGGCTGTTACTGAGAATGTCTTAACAGAAAAACTCAGCTAAACTTGGCCCGACCCGGAAGTCGAACCTAGGACCTCCGGATCTGCAGACGTACATTCCAGCCTCTAGACAACGAGGCAGTACTAACCTGGAAAGGTTGTGACAGGAACCGCTGTATCTTCCTAGCTCTTGCCACAGTCATCTTGTCGTCTTCAGACAACTCGTCCATGCCCAAAATGGCTATTATATCTTGTAACGACTTATAGTCCTGAACCATAACTTTGTTTTAAGATACTAAAAAGTATATTTTTGTAGAAAATATCGAGTACATAGTCTCTAATATTTTTATTTTTTTATATATAATTACATCAACAGCTTATTGTACAATAAAAAAACACTTTATAAACAAGTATTTAAAAGTCAAGCTAACAATGTTCAATTTTTAATCAAAGAATATATATATATATCAAAGGAGTGTTTGTGCAAAACTTTTTTTGGTTTCTCCATGGTTTGAGCATTCATCAGATCAGCCTTATAAACGTCCCACTACTGGGTGTGGGTGAGCTTCCCTTCAATATGAGGGGGATCAGGCTATAGTCCACCACGCTGGACAAGTGCGAGGCGGACTGTATATCTCAAACATGCAGATTTCTTTTTCACTATCAAGTTCAAGTATAATATGTAGTATTCAAATAAAATTTTATGGGAGGAACCTAATCTATACCTATAATAAAATTCTAACTAAGCCGAATCTGTACATTAAATATTTTTTGGAAAATCTTATTGAAATAGACATTATTATCGATACAGAGGCCGAATCTATAGTTTTTAGAATTTTTGTCTGTCTGTCTGTTACCGCATCACAGAAAAACCACTGGAGCGATTTTGATGAAATTTGGTATGATAATAGCTGGCTATCCGGGTCAACATATAGGATACTTTTTACCTCGAGAAAATATCTCATTTCTGAGAAAAAATATAAAAACTGCATTGTAAGAGTATACTAATATGTAAAACCTAAGAATTTGGTTTTTGGTCATCTGAACGCGGGCGGAGCCGCGGGTAATGCTAGTCATACATATTTACGTTAGCAAATTAAAAATTTTGAACACATGACCTAAAAAGTTAAGTTTTGGGATCCCCGATACTGTGCCCCTCCCCCTCCCCTCCCTCCTGTCACAAAGTATCTACTTGTTATATTTGCACAAATAGTTGATAATATCATAATAATTTTTAACTTCAATTGAGATTAGGTCTTAATCCAATCTTTTCTAATTAAATCTTTCTAAGAAAATAATTTTTACTAATATTATAGAGGTAAAGTTTATGAGTTTGTAACGTTGTAGGGGGTAATCTCTGGATATACTGAACCGATTTAGATGAATTTTGGTAAGAAGATAGTTTGAGATCCTGGGAAGGACATAGGATACTTTTTATCCCGGAAATCATCCCTTAAGGCGGTGAAAATAGGGATGAAAATTTGTATGAAGAACCAAACTAGGGACGAACCTAAGGGCGAGGGTATGTCGCTAGTTTTTAATAATTCATCTAAATTTAATCTTAGTAATTCACGTGTAAATATTGTATCGAGCCAAATATAAATATTACAAACAAATAGTATAGTATATAAGAAAAATAATTAATTTATGATATTAGGCAGTTGTAGCCCAATGTTAACGCGCTCGCTTGCTAAACAGAGTAAAGCGGGTTCAAAACCCGGGTCTCGCACCTCTGATATTTTCATGCGCGAAGGAAAACATCGTGAGGAAACCTGCATGTCTGAGAGAACCTAGCAAGTTTTCGAAAGACATGTGAAGTTCGCCAACCCGCACTTGGCCAGCGTGGTGGACTATGGCCTGATCCCCCTCGTATTGAAGGGAGACCCACGCCCAACAGTTGGACGTTAAAAAGGGCTGAATATATATATTTCAAAAAAAATACTTTTAGCTACCTAAAAATAGCATAATTTTCATCTTCATATGTACCTACTAAATATGATCCAAATCCGTCCAACCGTGAATAACTAACACATACAGACAGACAATTTTTTATATTATAAAACAACTTGAATTCAATTTCAATATGAAATGACTAAATATATTTTTCGTTTATAACCTGTAAAATCTTTTGAACACCTCTCGCCACACCATAATGCTCTGGCCCTATGATGTTAGGGTCCATCACTCTGGACGTAGAGTCCAGGGGGTCCACCGCGGGATACACCCCTAGCTCGGCGATCGCCCGGGACAGTACTGTGGTGGCGTCTAGATGAGCGAAAGTGGTCGCGGGTGCGGGGTCCGTTAGGTCATCTGCTGGTACGTACACCGCCTGGACCAAATTTGATAGAGCTTAGACTAAAAATATATATATATAGCTACATATTCTATCTAACATACAAGTACTCGTATATAGACAAAAATTAAAGAGTGCGTGTATGAATGTGTACACGCGGAAGAGGTAAAACTTCTATAGGTCATCGGTACTCTTTCTGAAATTCTATTTATGTTTTAAATAATTAGGATAGGTGAGATACTAAAAAAACGTGTGTGGATACTTATGTACATACAAATTATACTTCTTTGTCGTAACAGAACAAAAATAGCTAAAGATTTCATCCCGTATGTCACAACTCTCTGTTTGTAAAAGGAATGATAAATTTTAATACAATAATTAAATACCGCATATTAGGCACATCACATATTTATAGAATATGTTTTAAGGAATGAATATATTATATATCATTTGTTAGACAATAACAACGGTTACCATGGCAACAAACGCTCGCCTCGCCCGATCACACTTTTCGTAACGCTCTCGTCACGCATTCACCAACTTACTCCCCAAGTCAAGTGTGCGTAAAAGAAGTTTTACTTCAATAAATGAGTGTTCGATGCGTCCCCGTTAAAGTTTCTATTATAGTAAAGGCGTGTAGCCATGGCGCGTGTTTTAGCTCTTTCTCAACAGAACTGCATTCCGAAACGGTGGTAGCACCTCACGAACTCACATACTGCCTTTTCTTATTATATAACTATTTATACTATAATAAAATAGTAACTTATCTAAATCTGTACATTAAATATATTTTTTAAAAACAATGACTGTAACGTATTAAATAACACAATGTAGTATACCCTAAAAAAATAGGTATTAAAATATTTGTCTGTTTTGTCTGTTTGTGTGTGTGTGTGTGTGCGTTTCACGCAAAAAATAATGAATCGATTTTAACTAAATTTTGTGTAGTGATACCTTATTACTCGGGTCGATATTTAGGATACTTTTTACTACAGGAAAACCTTTCAATTCCACTTAAAAACACAATAAATGTTATTCTGATATATGTAGTAACCATATTATTATAAAGTTTCATTAAAATCTAATAATGTAGTAGTTTTTGTGTACTAAGCTGTATAAGTTACTATAGTTTTTTAACTATCCCACGGGAATTATTTAAATTTTCGGAATTCTTTAATTTTCAAAGAGACAAACAGACAAACAGACAGAGGAGCAAAAAAATTTAAAAAATCTGGATTTGTTCCATTTGTCTTCTTACATCCCCCTGACTCGGTTTTAGCATTATTTTTCCATGTACAGACATTCGACCTCTACAGTTATATTATATGTATAGACAATATAGAATAATATCGGAAAGAAAGTCGTCAATTGTCAGACAGTATGGTTACAACCCCCTGTCAGACACCCTTACTCGACTCGACTCGACAGACGTACGTAAAGCCAGCAAGGCAAAGTGAGCAGAATCGTTTAAAACTAAGTGCAAAAATTAGTACTAATTTAGTGCCAAGAGCTAAAATTTGATGCTCTTATATTTTGGCAGAAAATTAGAAAACTGCCAGCGTTCAGTTAAGCTAGCAGTGTTACTGTCATTTGCTCAATTAGTGTTGGCCATCCATGAAGAATAAATATAAAATATATATATATATATATATATATATATATATATATATATATATATATATACTTTTTATAAGATAACTTGCTGATTTTCTGCCAAAATATAAAAGCAAAAAAATTTTAGCTTTTGGCACTAAATGAGCACTAATTTATGCATTTAAGTTTTAAGCGATTCCGCTCACTTTGCCTTGCTAGCTTTACATACCTACTTGATGGGATCGTTATTTTCGTACGACCGGGACAGACCAGCATTGGGGACATACACAGAAACTTTTAGCTTTTATAAAAGTACATTTTTTTAAATAAATACAAAAAAAATGTATACCTTTGTATCCGACCGGAAGTCGAACCCGGACACCCGGATATATATATATATATATATATATATATATATATATATATATATATATATATATATATATATATATATATATATATATACACCCATTTAGATCTCAATTGTTTTGATTATTATTATTATTTATTTTCTTTTATTTGAGTGTTATATTTAATTCAAATATAAGTGGCAAGATTGTGTAAGAATGTATTTCTTTTCATAACACAATAATTATTCGCAATGATGTCAGATAACTGAGCAGGCGCTGCCAGTTGCAGTTTATGTTATTATAGCTTGTCTAAATTTTATAATCTGGTATACAAAACGATGAACGCGACCATTCATCATGGAACCTATTCTCCTACGAAAGTTTTTGCTATTATAATCTCTAAAGGCGCTCGGCGCTAGGTGTTAATAAAAATTGATTGGTTGGAAAATATGTCAAATCATAAATAAAAACTTTTTAACAAAAAAATAAAAACCGACTTCAAACAAAAGCACTAAAAAGTGAAAAATAACTGATTGGTAGTTTTCATTTACTATACATACCTAATCAAATATTTTCGAAGTCGGTGTGCTTTGGCTAAGTAATTAAAGCCTACCTATTAAATACATACCTAATCAAATATTTTTGAAATCGGTCCCAGCCCATACAAAGCAAAGACTATGACCTGAACCCCCTCGTATTGAAGGGAGGCCCACGCCCAGCTGTGGGACGTTAAAAAATGCTAAAGATATATATGTCATATATTCACACATATTTTTGTAAACGCCTCTTAAAAACCTGCATTTTGTTACCCTACTGGATTGATTTGGACGAAAAAATTTTTTTCAAGGCATAAGTTGGCGCTTAGGATCCGCCATTTTGATATTTTTAACTGACTTCAAAAAATAAAGAGGTTCTCAATTTGGACGTTAATATATTTTTAAGTATATTCGGCCATAGCTCCGTCATTTTTTGTCCGAAAGAGGTTTATTTCCAAACGTCAACACTAAAAATGGAAAAACAAAAAACTTAAAAAACAACCGACTTCAAAAAAAATAACACTAAAAAGTAAAAAATAACTGATTGGTAGTTTTCAGTTACTATAGATACCTAACCAGATATTTTCGAAGTCGGTGCTAGCCGATACAAATTAAAACACACCTAAGGTTTTTTTTAAAGTCGGTTTTTATTTTTTTAATTTTATTATATCAGATATCATATGTCAATTGTCAATGAGTGTCATAGGATATATGACCCCATGATACTCGCGTTATCAAAACGAATCTAATAATCCTCAAAATCGATATAGCTGTTTAGTACCTAATTCCGAGGGAACATAGGATTACAACATACCTACATACATACACATTTATGCAGCTATTATATCATACTATGGTAATACCTTATATTAAGGCATTCTATATACTACATGTATATTCGACACTATGTTCAAACCTAATTACTAAACGGCTTATCCGATTTTGATGATTCATACGTCATTCGATTCGTCTTAATAACAGGAGTGTCTTAAGGTAAATAGATATTATAAAAATCAAAATGGCGGATTCTCGGCGGCAATTTGTGTCTTGAAAAAAAAATTAATTAAAAAAAATTAATTAATAAAATAAAAAAAATATTATAATATTTTTACGAATCAATCGATTGGAGTATCAAAGTACAGGTTTTTAAAAAGCGATTACAGAATTATATACAACTTATATGTTTTAAAATAATTTAGGATAATAAATTATGAAATAAAACTAAAAATTTCTAACTGAGTAAAACTAAAAAGCTGTAAATGAGAGAATTATTTACAAAAATAAAAAAAATATGACTGCGTAAAAAGTGAACTAAAAAAACAGGACAAGTTGACGATATTGACATATTATGTACCTAAATTGTACATGTTTTAGGATAGCTGCGTGTGTGTATGTCTGCGACTGCATAATACTATGGTCCTTCGTCAAGTTGTTCTTTTTAGTTCACTTTTTATGCAGTTGGTTTTTTTTTATTTCTGTAATTATGTTTTTAAATAATATATCCTATGGTCTAAAATTAAATTAAAAAAAATATATATCAATCCTATCTCAAAAAAATGTAAGACAACATTTTCCCAGCTGTAGACCACAGACTAAAAAATTTTAAAATACATACATATATGAAAATGACTGCTAATAATGTGAACACCGTCCGTCTTTTGCAACAAATCACATCACAATGAGAAAAACACGAAAACTAGCTAACGATTAAATAGTTATAAGTATATTCTAATGATTAAATAATAATATATTCTAATCATTAAATGATAATATATTCTAATCATTAAATAACAATCTATACCTATGGCTATTTAACTTAAATACATCCTATGGTCTAAATTAAAAAAAAAACATATCAATACCTACCTCCAAAATTTTTGAGACAATATTTTCCAAACAGTAGAACACAGACTTAAAAATTTTAAACTTAAATATATATAATATAAATAATTGCATATAACGTGAACACCGTCCGTCCTTTGCAACAAATTACATCACACTGAGGAAAAACACAAAAAAAATAGCTAATGCATAAGTAAATATATATTTCATCAATAATTCACTTGAAATGATTTTCTAATTATTCTCGTCGTTATTTAATGATATTTCTAGGGAAAATGTTTGACTCAATACCCTTAGTTACGATAAAAGGTTAATTATTATTAAAGCTACATAATGTTAATTATAATATAATATTACGTTATTATCGATATTTATATATTACTAGCAGAACCCGCGACTTTGCTCGCGCTAAAACTACGAAAAAAAACTCAAAAAAATTTTTTTTTAAGTTTTTATTTTTCCATTTTTAACGTAGACGTAATAAGCTGGTAATTTGTAAAAAAAGAAAGTTTTTTTTTAACATATTCGATTAAACAATTTATTTAAAAAAAATATTTATTGTTGATTTTTTAAAATACCGCTTGACCGATTTCGATCAAATTTATGTGGGACCATCTGAGAAGTAAACCCTTTGAAACATAAAAAATATTTCCGAATCGGTTCAGGCGTCTTCGAGTAATCAGTGAACATACATAAAAAAAGATTCCGACGAATTGAGAACCTCCTCCTTTTTGGAAGTAAACTTTCTTATTTCCTACTTTCAGTGCTGGTTTCAACCTGAACGCCGCCCCTGGCGTTAAATTTTTTTTATAATAATTTTTTTGAAAATGAAAAAAAGACATTCAATAAATTAATTCAATTTTTCGAAAAATGTACTAGTTATTTTTTTTTTATTATTCATTTTTTGGAAAAAGAAAGGTATTTTCTAGTGTCCGACCGAAGGTCTGTTTTTGGCCGAAGCCGAAGCCGAAGCCGATTAATCGGCTATCGCAACAACCTTCGGCCGAAGCCGAAGCCGAAGCCGAAGGTTTATATTCTCTCAGCACTCAGTAATTAATTTTGTATCAATACCTCAAATAACCTCAATATTGAAGGTTTATATTGACTGTCTCATATAGAAGTTGATGATATATCATAGAGATGGTTGGTTTAGTGATAAATAAAAGTTTGTGATTTTGTGATTTACCTACTGGTAAAAAATAATCATTTCTTTATTATGTAATTCACAAATTACAATTAGACCAATCAGTCAGATTACTAATGTATCACAATTTAATTGATAAACACAAATTCAAAACAAAACACTCGTTTAAATACACGTACGAACTTGTTTTGATGCATGCAATGTGATATTTTGACAGTGACTCCCCGCCGCCTCATGACTTTCGTAACAGTTCGTTCAATCTCGACGGTCGCTCGGACCTTCGGCGAAACCTTCGGCTTCGGCCGGGTTTTGGGCCGAAGCCGAATGTTTCGCCGAAGGTGGATTTTTTGGCCGAAGGTGGCCGAAGCCGAAGCCGAAGCCGAAGCTTCGGTCGGACACTAGTATTTTCGATAACGCGAAAATTTTTTTTCCCGCCCTTCGAATTTTGCCGCTCCTAAAAACTTGCTGCCCTGGGCACTTGCTCCGAGTGCCCCTAGTGTAAATCCAGGGCTGCCTATTTTACTCTATTATAGGATGAATTTAGAAAAATATTAAAACACGTATTTATTTAATTGTATTGAAGAGCAATAACACCAAGTTTCAAGTAATTCTGATCGCACATATATTTTTGGGTTATATTATAACGTGTTTTCCCGTGGGAATTAGATAATCTCCCGCGATAAAAAGTAGCCTATGTCACTCTCCAGCCTTCCAATTATCTCCGTACAAAAAATCATGCCAGTAGGTGTCTCCGTTTCGACGTGAAAAAAGTACCTACAAACAAACACACTTTCAGATTTATAATATCAGTATGGACTAGCTGTGCCCCACGGTTTCACAAAACAAACAAACAAACAAACTTTGTCTCCTTATAATGTTAGCTCTTTCACGAACGGTACCTCTTTAATCGGATTGTTCATACCAAACGACTTGACGTCTAGGTATACACGAACTGCATATTATTGTTAGATTATTTAACGACTTTATGACTGTAACATTCAATAACGTCATCGTTTATATACGTTTTGTCAGTTAAAATGTTATTTTTTTACAACTAGCAGAACCCGCGGCTTCGCTCGCGGAGACCTATTTATTTAATTGTATTAAAGAGCATTAATACTAAGTTTCAAGTAATTCTGATAATAAATATTTTTTGGATTGTATTATAACGTGTTTTCCCGTGGGAATTAAGTAATCTCCCGCGATAAAAAGTAGCCTATGTTACTCTCCAGCTCTCCAACTATCTCCACACAGAAAATCACGCCAATCCGTCACTCCATTTCGACTTAAAAGAACAAACAAACAAACACACTTTCACATTTATAATATTAGTATTGACTAACTAACCCCACAGAGGTTCAAATTTCAATTTCATTTGTGATCTTTAAAAAATTTGGTATCTCGAACACAGCGCCATCCACCGGATACAAATATACTCCCATAAGTTAATTTTTTTATCAAAATCAGTCAAGCCGTAAAAAAAAATTACGAACACGGAATCTTATATAATAATAAAGATTAAAATGAAATATACGTAAATATATCATTCAGAGGTCATGTGCAATAGAACGAGATTGAAATCTGCAGCTCACATTAGGCAGTGTCATAAACACATACCTATATAAAAATTACCGCTAAAACCCAGAATTCTAAGTGCATAAACTCTTTATCAGTTGCGAGACTGCAACAAAGCCCAAAGGAGGGCTATGATTAGTGTAAGCCTATATGTACGTGTATGTATGTATGTCTGATCCGACGTTCCCTTATAATTACTAAACCACTCAACGCCATGCGGTAGATTTTCTCAATAAGATACAAGTTTTGGAAATGTCGATTTTTTTTTATTATTATCACGGTAATATTACATATTACATTACCGTGTTATTATTATTATTTTGCCCCCCCTATTTAGTACCGCCCGAGGCGGCCGCCTTTTTGCATCATTCCACCGCACGGCCCTGAAACTACTTAACATATCTACACTCTTGCACATACATGCATATACATAATTCACAAACATACAAACTCTTTCTTACTGCTTTGACATAATTAAAAAAAAAGTATATATAAAACGTCAAAATTAAAAATGTCATAAAAAATAAAATGTTGAAGAGATCAGCAAATTTAACTAAATACGTGACGACGAAGCGTCTGAAGGATATTATAGGTCAAGTGGGACTAGTATGTGATGAACAATATTTGCTGACTTCAAAACCTACTTCTGCAGACACGGCTTCAGGTATTTTGGCACTCCAACTATACATATAATAAAATTGTAACTAAGCCGAATCTGTACATTAAATATTTTTTTGGAAAATCTTATTGTAATAGACTTTATTATCGATACATCGATCGATATATATAGTTTTTAGAATTTCTGTCTGTCTGTCTGTCTGTTACCGCATCACGGGTAAATCACTGGAGGGATTTTGATGAAATTTGGTATGGTGATAGCTGGTTAGCCGGGTCAACATATAGGATACTTTTTACCGCGGGAAAATATCTCATTTTTGAGAAAAATACATACAAAAACTGCATTTAAGAGTATATTAATATGTAAAATCTCAGAATTTGCTCTTTGGTCATCTGACCGCGGGCGGAGCCGCGGGCAATGCTAGTATAATATAAAAGCTTGTCACAAGATTTACCTGTTTTAATCCCTCCACGACCGCGGACACGCCGGCGCGGCGTGTCAGTTAACAATAGATTTCTTAGAATTTTAATTAATTTCTCAGAAATTTACCTGGAGGTGTTAATAAAAGATATTTTTTTATAATTACTTATGTCAAAATCAAGGCACATCATTGTCTTTTCTTGTTTATCTACAGGTGTACTATATATACCTTTTATCATACATAGACGAAAATTTATAAAATACATCGATCAAAAAAGTACCTACTAGATACACAATCCCATGCAAAAGTTCTCTTAAAACTGTCACGAATTGTGTTTAGTATTCTAGTTGAAATAAATATACAACAATGTAAATTGAACCTTAAATGCAATTCTTAAAGTTGTTTTCACAAAAAAATAATTAAAAAGCGCGCTCAAATGTTCAAACGAGCGCTCATTCGGTGAGGACATTTTTTGTCGCTGATTGTATATCTAGTACTTTTTTGATCAATAATAAAATATGTACTTAATAGACTTTTCCAGAACATTTTTTTATATATTTTCCAGAGAATACAACACAAGTCCGCTTTCCTGAAGTATGGCGAGAGAGAGCGAGTGTTGCTACTGAGCTGAACTCAACCCCTGAAGCCAGGAGCTTAACTTCTCTTTAAAGTTTTCTATATTTGGAATTAATTAAAATATGTGATAATATATTCTTTTATTTTATTGTTTTTTCTAGCTAGTCTCTAGCTTTGTCTCCGTAAAAGAATAATGCGAAAATAAAAATCGTAAGAAATGCACAAAAATTACAATTGTGCCTGTTTTAACAACAATGTTGTTATGTTAAAACAAATACGTGAGTTGCCATTATCATGAAATAAATTATATTAATAAATATATATTAGGTGGAGCGAAAAAAAAATATTTTCTTAGCTTGGGGGCAGAATTTGTAGATTATAAAGAAACAAAACTTTACGTGTGTGTAGTATAACCTCAAAAAAATTTTACTCGACATTTTGTTGTGGTCCACTTATTTTTTAAATAAATAATTCACTGTAATAAAAAAAAGTAACATGTTATTTTATGATATTTTTTTTTAAATTGCAATACTGAAACTTTACAGTGAAAGTTGAGTAGAAAATAACTATATTCGTCAATTATTTAATGTTTTCAAATATGATCACCTCAAAATAGTAGTAAAAAAGTAAAAAAGTTTTTTTTTTTCAAAAATTTTGTTAGGTATCTTGTAAGCTACAAAATAATTTTTTTTTCACTCCACCCTAAATAAATACATACTGACTATTGTATACTTTTAGACAATTTAATATAAAAAAAAAAACAAAATTAAAACAAAAAATCTATTAAAATAAATTAAAACAAACCACAATGTAACACAAATAACCAGAAAATTATTACCTAAAAACCCCAAAAATACAAACAGATTAGCTTATATATATAAAAAAAACATTTAAACAGTTATAAATTATAATAAAACCTTTATTTATTTAATAAACAATAAATAAATTCATATGTTCTTGGCCAAAGATTGAGACTTGGCGATAACATCCTCTATAGTACCGACCATGTAAAAAGCTGCTTCAGGAATATGATCCAACTCGCCATTCAAAATCTAAAAGAAGTACCTAAAAACTAAAAAGTCTCCCATCTACTTATAATTAAAGTGATTATAATAATGAATTCTAATTATTAAAAAGTTTGTTTGTGTGTTTGTTGTGACTCCGTGAAGGCTTCACGCTGAAGGCTGGACAGATTTAGATGAAATTGCAATTCAATTCTCTTGTTAATGGCTTTAAAGCGTGCCAGTTGAGTACAACTTTTTTTTCAATAGATATGTTGGGACATTAACACACAGCACCATCTAGTTCCATGGTAAGCTACGAGGCCTGTTTTTATTATATATATATATATATATATAATATATATATATATATATATATATATATATATATATATATATATTTTAAAATAGAAGATTAAAAAAAAACGAAAGATACACAGTTTTAAGAAGACGATTGAAAACTCAAAATTTAAAAATATTGATTAAAAACATTTCAAATATTTTTTTTATATATTTTTTTTGTATAAACAAAATTAACCAATCCAAAAACAAAATAAAAAAAAAGTTGAATTTCGACTATTATTAAGAAAGTTATGAGCAAAAAAACCAAAAAAAAAGAGCAATTTTGAACCAGTGATCAAAAAATCTCAAAATTTACCAGGAAGCCTCTTTTGAGGGTACTAAAAAATACCAAAATATTAAGAAAATCAAAAATAAAAATTTTTGAAACCGTCCGATTTGGCGTGGAATGCTCTATATGCATGTATTTTACTTATTTTAACCTGCAACTCCGCTCACGTACTTTATTTATACACAATTTTTTAGCTCTCAGGCTTCATAGCGTTATTATATTATTGCTGACATATTAAAGGCCAAGTGGTAGCCCGGTGGTAACGCCCTCGCTTAAGAAACCGATTGTAGCGGGTTTAAATCCAGGGTCTCGCAACTCTGATTTTTTCATGTGCGAATCATTTCTAACATGATTACCACTTGTCTTAACGGTGAAGGAAAACATCGTGAGGAAACCTGCATGTCTGAGAGAATCTAACAAGTTTTCGAGAGACATGTGAAGTCCGCCAACCCGCACTTGGCCAGCGTGGTCGATTATGGCCTTATCCCCCTTAGGCCGTTTGACGGTAGGCCCGTGCCCAGCAGTGGGACGTTAAAAACGGTTGTATACATACATACATACATACATACATATATTAGACCAATATCCGCAAAACTAACAAAGCAAATACTTTTAATACCTGTTTAAAGCCCTTTATAGTTTCTTCGAGCTTCACCATTTTTCCGATGTGACCAGTGAACACTTCCGCGACCTGACAATTTCAACATTTGTTAGCTCTTTTAAATTCATTTATTATATCTAAATATATAAATAAACTAGTTAAATAAAACTATATTTTAATATATCTTTATATATATAATTCTTCTGTGAGTGTGTATGTCACTGAACTTCTCTCAAACGACTGGACCGATTTTGATGAAATTTTTTGTGTGTGTTCAAGGGGATCTGGGAATGGTTTAGATTTACAATTTTGTCCAAAATGTTAGAAATTTTCAAATTAAAGACGTGTAGACAGGACAACGTCTGTCGGGTCCGCTAGTATGTATATATAATTCTTCTGTACGTGTGTTAGTCACCTAACTCCTCCTAAACGGCTGCACCGATTTAGTTGAAATTTTGTGTGTATATTTCAATGGGTTCCTGGATGGTTTGAAAATACAAATGGACCCAGTAGGTGGCACTGTAGTCGGTGTGCCACTGATCGTCTCCTATACGGCATGGAAGATTTTAATACGGGTACCTACTGATAGTAATATCTATATAAATATTAAATATAAAACTACATAAATAAACAAAAAAAAACAAAAATAAGTCTATCCCACGGGAAAAATCCCTATCTACTCCGGTGGGACACCACGAGACACTCGCGGTGACACCAGTCGGAGGCACGGGGGTGAAACGCCGCCCACTTCCCAACTCCGGGCTGTTACTGAGAATGTCTTAACAGAAAAACTCAGCTAAACTTGGCCCGACCCGGAAGTCGAACCTAGGACCTCCGGATCTGCAGACGTACATTCCAGCCTCTAGACAACGAGGCAGTACTAACCTGGAAAGGTTGTGACAGGAACCGCTGTATCTTCCTAGCTCTTGCCACAGTCATCTTGTCGTCTTCAGACAACTCGTCCATGCCCAAAATGGCTATTATATCTTGTAACGACTTATAGTCCTGAACCATAACTTTGTTTTAAGATACTAAAAAGTATATTTTTGTAGAAAATATCGAGTACATAGTCTCTAATATTTTTATTTTTTTATATATAATTACATCAACAGCTTATTGTACAATAAAAAACACTTTATAAACAAGTATTTAAAAGTCAAGCTAACAATGTTCAATTTTTAATCAAAGAATATATATATATATCAAAGGAGTGTTTGTGCAAAACTTTTTTTGGTTTCTCCATGGTTTGAGCATTCATCAGATCAGCCTTATAAACGTCCCACTACTGGGTGTGGGTGAGCTTCCCTTCAATATGAGGGGGATCAGGCTATAGTCCACCACGCTGGACAAGTGCGAGGCGGACTGTATATCTCAAACATGCAGATTTCTTTTTCACTATCAAGTTCAAGTATAATATGTAGTATTCAAATAAAATTTTATGGGAGGAACCTAATCTATACCTATAATAAAATTCTAACTAAGCCGAATCTGTACATTAAATATTTTTTGGAAAATCTTATTGAAATAGACATTATTATCGATACAGAGGCCGAATCTATAGTTTTTAGAATTTTTGTCTGTCTGTCTGTTACCGCATCACAGAAAAACCACTGGAGCGATTTTGATGAAATTTGGTATGATAATAGCTGGCTATCCGGGTCAACATATAGGATACTTTTTACCTCGAGAAAATATCTCATTTCTGAGAAAAAATATAAAAACTGCATTGTAAGAGTATACTAATATGTAAAACCTAAGAATTTGGTTTTTGGTCATCTGAACGCGGGCGGAGCCGCGGGTAATGCTAGTCATACATATTTACGTTAGCAAATTAAAAATTTTGAACACATGACCTAAAAAGTTAAGTTTTGGGATCCCCGATACTGTGCCCCTCCCCCTCCCCTCCCTCCTGTCACAAAGTATCTACTTGTTATATTTGCACAAATAGTTGATAATATCATAATAATTTTTAACTTCAATTGAGATTAGGTCTTAATCCAATCTTTTCTAATTAAATCTTTCTAAGAAAATAATTTTTACTAATATTATAGAGGTAAAGTTTATGAGTTTGTAACGTTGTAGGGGGTAATCTCTGGATATACTGAACCGATTTAGATGAATTTTGGTAAGAAGATAGTTTGAGATCCTGGGAAGGACATAGGATACTTTTTATCCCGGAAATCATCCCTTAAGGCGGTGAAAATAGGGATGAAAATTTGTATGAAGAACCAAACTAGGGACGAACCTAAGGGCGAGGGTATGTCGCTAGTTTTTAATAATTCATCTAAATTTAATCTTAGTAATTCACGTGTAAATATTGTATCGAGCCAAATATAAATATTACAAACAAATAGTATAGTATATAAGAAAAATAATTAATTTATGATATTAGGCAGTTGTAGCCCAATGTTAACGCGCTCGCTTGCTAAACAGAGTAAAGCGGGTTCAAAACCCGGGTCTCGCACCTCTGATATTTTCATGCGCGAAGGAAAACATCGTGAGGAAACCTGCATGTCTGAGAGAACCTAGCAAGTTTTCGAAAGACATGTAAAGTCCGCCAACCCGCACTTGACCAGCGTGGTGGACTATGGCCTGATCCCCCTCGTATTGAAGGGAGACCCACGCCCAACAGTTGGACGTTAAAAAGGGCTGAATATATATATTTCAAAAAAAATACTTTTGGTACCTAAAAATAGCATAATTTTCATCTTCATATGTACCTACTAAATATGATCCAAATCCGTCCAACCGTGAATAACTAACACATACAGACAGACAATTTTTTATATTATAAAACAACTTGAATTCAATTTCAATATGAAATGACTAAATATATTTTTCGTTTATAACCTGTAAAATCTTTTGAACACCTCTCGCCACACCATAATGCTCTGGCCCTATGATATTAGGGTCCATCACTCTCGATGTCGAGTCCAGGGGGTCCACCGCAGGATACACCCCTAGCTCGGCGATCGCCCGGGACAGTACTGTGGTGGCGTCTAGATGAGCGAAAGTGGTCGCGGGTGCGGGGTCCGTTAGGTCATCTGCTGGTACGTACACCGCCTGGACCAAATTTGATAGAGCTTAGACTAAAAATATATATATATAGCTACATATTCTATCTAACATACAAGTACTCGTATATAGACAAAAATTAAAGAGTGCGTGTATGAATGTGTACACGCGGAAGAGGTAAAACTTCTATAGGTCATCGGTACTCTTTCTGAAATTCTATTTATGTTTTAAATAATTAGGATAGGTGAGATACTAAAAAAACGTGTGTGGATACTTATGTACATACAAATTATACTTCTTTGTCGTAACAGAACAAAAATAGCTAAAGATTTCATCCCGTATGTCACAACTCTCTGTTTGTAAAAGGAATGATAAATTTTAATACAATAATTAAATACCGCATATTAGGCACATCACATATTTATAGAATATGTTTTAAGGAATGAATATATTATATATCATTTGTTAGACAATAACAACGGTTACCATGGCAACAAACGCTCGCCTCGCCCGATCACACTTTTCGTAACGCTCTCGTCACGCATTCACCAACTTACTCCCCAAGTCAAGTGTGCGTAAAAGAAGTTTTACTTCAATAAATGAGTGTTCGATGCGTCCCCGTTAAAGTTTCTATTATAGTAAAGGCGTGTAGCCATGGCGCGTGTTTTAGCTCTTTCTCAACAGAACTGCATTCCGAAACGGTGGTAGCACCTCACGAACTCACATACTGCCTTTTCTTATTATATAACTATTTATACTATAATAAAATAGTAACTTATCTAAATCTGTACATTAAATATATTTTTTAAAAACAATGACTGTAACGTATTAAATAACACAATGTAGTATACCCTAAAAAAATAGGTATTAAAATATTTGTCTGTTTTGTCTGTTTGTGTGTGTGTGTGTGTGCGTTTCACGCAAAAAATAATGAATCGATTTTAACTAAATTTTGTGTAGTGATACCTTATTACTCGGGTCGATATTTAGGATACTTTTTACTACAGGAAAACCTTTCAATTCCACTTAAAAACACAATAAATGTTATTCTGATATATGTAGTAACCATATTATTATAAAGTTTCATTAAAATCTAATAATGTAGTAGTTTTTGTGTACTAAGCTGTATAAGTTACTATAGTTTTTTAACTATCCCACGGGAATTATTTAAATTTTCGGAATTCTTTAATTTTCAAAGAGACAAACAGACAAACAGACAGAGGAGCAAAAAAATTTAAAAAATCTGGATTTGTTCCATTTGTCTTCTTACATCCCCCTGACTCGGTTTTAGCATTATTTTTCCATGTACAGACATTCGACCTCTACAGTTATATTATATGTATAGACAATATAGAATAATATCGGAAAGAAAGTCGTCAATTGTCAGACAGTATGGTTACAACCCCCTGTCAGACACCCTTACTCGACTCGACTCGACAGACGTACGTAAAGCCAGCAAGGCAAAGTGAGCAGAATCGTTTAAAACTAAGTGCAAAAATTAGTACTAATTTAGTGCCAAGAGCTAAAATTTGATGCTCTTATATTTTGGCAGAAAATTAGAAAACTGCCAGCGTTTCAGTTAAGCTAGCAGTGTTACTGTCATTTGCTCAATTAGTGTTGGCCATCCATGAAGAATAAATATAAAATATATATATATATATATATATATATATATATATATATATATATATATATATACTTTTTATAAGATAACTTGCTGATTTTCTGCCAAAATATAAAAGCAAAAAATTTTAGCTTTTGGCACTAAATGAGCACTAATTTATGCATTTAAGTTTTAAGCGATTCCGCTCACTTTGCCTTGCTAGCTTTACATACCTACTTGATGGGATCGTTATTTTCGTACGACCGGGACAGACCAGCATTGGGGACATACACAGAAACTTTTAGCTTTTATAAAAGTACATTTTTTTAAATAAATACAAAAAAAATGTATACCTTTGTATCCGACCGGAAGTCGAACCCGGACACCCGGATATATATATATATATATATATATATATATATATATATATATATATATATATATATATATATATATATATATATATATATATATACACCCATTTAGATCTCAATTGTTTTGATTATTATTATTATTTATTTTCTTTTATTTGAGTGTTATATTTAATTCAAATATAAGTGGCAAGATTGTGTAAGAATGTATTTCTTTTCATAACACAATAATTATTCGCAATGATGTCAGATAACTGAGCAGGCGCTGCCAGTTGCAGTTTATGTTATTATAGCTTGTCTAAATTTTATAATCTGGTATACAAAACGATGAACGCGACCATTCATCATGGAACCTATTCTCCTACGAAAGTTTTTGCTATTATAATCTCTAAAGGCGCTCGGCGCTAGGTGTTAATAAAAATTGATTGGTTGGAAAATATGTCAAATCATAAATAAAAACTTTTTAACAAAAAAATAAAAACCGACTTCAAACAAAAGCACTAAAAAGTGAAAAATAACTGATTGGTAGTTTTCATTTACTATACATACCTAATCAAATATTTTCGAAGTCGGTGTGCTTTGGCTAAGTAATTAAAGCCTACCTATTAAATACATACCTAATCAAATATTTTTGAAATCGGTCCCAGCCCATACAAAGCAAAGCACACCGACTTCGAAAATATTTGATTAGGTATGTATAGTAAATGAAAACTACCAATCAGTTATTTTTCACTTTTTAGTGCTTTTGTTTGAAGTCGGTTTTTATTTTTTTGTTAAAAAGTTTTTATTTTTCCCTTTTTAGTGTAGACAGTAGTAGCAAAGTAAGGATTCTAACGTGTTAGGCTTGTCAAATCAAACAAAATAAGCCCAAACTCAAAGTATCTACTATTAGCCGTTGAAGAGTTCCACCTGTCCACCTTCTGCCCTTGCCATCAGATCAGGTCAACAACACCGAACCACTGTACTATCGACGGAAATAGAAATACTTGCAAAGTTTCAAGTCAATATGACAATTAGAAGTAGGTTAATTTCATCATTAGTTGTTTTTCCACCCTTAGGGGTGGTATTTTTTTTTTTGAAATTTAAATGGGACCAATCTGGAAGTATACCCTTTCAAACTAAACAAAAATTGTCCAAATCGGTTAATAAATGACGGAGTTCTGAGGTAACAAACATAAAAAAAAAAAAAAAAAACATACAGTCGAATTGAGAACCTCCTCCTTTTTGAAGTCGGTTGAAAATAACTATATTCTAATTTTTTTTCTTTGTATACACACAATTACCCGACTGGATGCCAAATTCAACTTTCTAGGTCATCTGAAAGTGGGTTAGGTTTTTGATTTATATGTCAGTCAGTCAGTGATAAAAATGCCGATTTTAAGACGTTAATATCTCAATAACCGTTTGAATTGCATTTATGACATTTGGGGTTCCAGTTAATCAGAATATTTAATAAATGAAACAAATTTCATGTGTTTATATTAAATAGATTTTAATATAAACATATGAAAATATTTAAGAGGTCAAAAGTGACTTCAAATGGCTTGTGTAATATAAGACACGGCTGCTGTGCTGTGTGTGTATGCTGCAATTTATCTAATAAATTGGATCTCACAACTTTTTGTGGTAGAAGAACTACGTTGCGAGACTTGCGTTTTTTTACATGTTATGTTTTTGATGGATCATGCGTCTTATAAGATCCCATGGAAATAAGTTCCTGTGTAAAGATGGACATCGAGGTGTTGAGAGAACATGGCGTGGAATAAAGAATAAAAAAAATACCTGATATTTTACTATATCGTTGTAAAATATTTATATATAATTTCTGTACAAAAACTAATTAGGAAATTTTCACACTTTCGAGTCAATATGAGCAAATACAAACACTGAATCTAACACTAGCAATAACTAGGAACAACATTTGAGTGAGGAGATACTAGCACTTCAAAGTTATTCTCCAACATCGCTTTGTCTATATAAGCAAAATAGCAGCACTTGTGAGAAGGTACTATTTTTCCAACAATGAGGTGCCCTTCGTAATGCACTCGGCCCACATACATGGTCTCATGATCCACCTCCGTGAAACCTCCTTCCACCGCACCTTTCGGCACCTCATCATCTTTGCTCGGGACCCAGGTGCAGTTGTAGCCACATAATATCTGACAGATAACATTTATGTTTTTAGTCTAAAGCATAACAATTAACAACTAATATACAAACATACATACATGAAATATACATATTACATACCTCTACTGCGTCACATGTATAGCTCTCATACCTCCATGCAATAAATCCAAGTCCAAGACTTGGCACAAATTTCCCTGGAGTTAATGAACCTCTGAACGGCGTCCTCATGATGTAAAGGAATTCATTCTCATAGCCTCCGATCAGGGCTCCGTCTGGGAGTTCAGTGTTGTCTTTAACCTGAACCCAGCGAGCTTGTCCACCTTGTAATCTTCTCAATGGTAGGTTTTCTATTGTAGCAACCAGAGGCACTAGAATAATTATAATGATACACAGTAGATATATAATTTGTATAACTAAAACAATTGGTTTAATTATGGTTCCTTAGAGATATACAAATCAATGTAATACATACTTACAATAACACTTCCATTCTGTCATCCCCAAATCACTATAGAATGTAACATATTTGATGAGATTCTTCACAGCACATTGCCATCTGAGAACTACTGTACTTCCGACTTCCGACGACGACCCGAAGACAATGGTGTTATGTTTCCATAAAATCCAAAGTTTATTAAATTCATTTCTCAAAATATTAGAAACTCCAGTTGTAGAACAGACTTTTCCGTTGGACTGCAGGTCACACCTACCTGGTTCTATTGTGAGCTAAAAAGAAATTACTATTAAAATCGGCATTATCTAATGCAATTGCGCTTTTCTATTTGAATTTTTATCATTCTCACCTCATAAACACACTCCTCATACGGTTTCGTTGCCAAGCCCACTACAGAGCATCCATGTGATTTGAGCCAGAATGATATTCCACCACTTGTAACTTCATGAAATAACCTCTGCTTTCTCGGCCAAGTTTTGAACTCTACAAAAAATATAAATCAATATTGTCAATAATATTATATTTATCACTGTATAATAGATGTGTTTATTATTTGGTGCCTACCGATTAAATTACCCATGACTCTTTATATATTATTGTATAATAATAGTATTTTATAATTTTTACACCTCCAGGTAAATTTCTAAGAAATTTATTTTTAATTTTAACGCCGGCGTGTCCGCGGTCGTGGAGGGATTTTAATTTTATAAACATTATAAACTACTAACCCTCAGTTATCAGTATATAATCAGTTATATACTCTATGTATATAATAGTAGTCTATGTACTAAACAAGTAAACACAATTCCAATGACATAAAGTCTATAATTGAGTAATATTTTATTTTGGACAGACGGTGTTTTTGATATTTTACAACACCAAACCGTAAATACACCATATCGTCACATAATATTTGTAATTAAAAATTGTAAATATGATTATTCACGAGCTAATATATTTCAATTTATTTATATTTAATATTAACTTGAAGTCCAAGAATCAAGACAATCATTAAAATTTAAATTATGTACAATAAACAATTAAATATTTTGGAATATGGCGCCATTTACGGATTTTTACAGACTATAAAGTAATCACTAATCATTATAATCTTATTTTTTTTTTAAATTAATAATAAATCTTTTTCATAAAAAACACAAATAAAATATTTTATTCTCAAAAATGGTATAATAATTTAATTAATACATATGCACCATTATCCTTTGAAGAAAATAAACGATCTGTTCACAGAACACTTTCACTCAGTGAAGCAAAATCAAGTCAAAACACATAGGTAATTAAAACTCCCTAAAATAGCAACACTTACGTCTACATTACGTCAAAAATAATAAAATAGTGCAGATTGAGGTTTATATTTATCGAGCTTTGATATTTTTTATCTCCAAAAGTATTTGTTTCCGCCACTTGAAACGTGGTGGGATTACTCAAGATAATAAAATACTTTGCACAAAAAAAATATCAAGAGAAGCCTAAAACACTAAAAGACGTTATAGTCAACCGAATTAATTAATTTGTTTAGTAGTTTGTAATTTACATTTATATATATAATATTATTACAATATAATCGTAATGAGTCATGGGAAATTTAATTGGTAGGCAGCATAAACCCATTTATTAACTGCAGTGATAAATATATTTATGACAATATTGAATATACTTTTTTTTAGAATTCAAAACGTGGCCGAGACATCAGAGATTATTTCATGAAGTTACATGTGATGGAATATCGTTCTGGCTCAAATCACATGGAAGCGCTGTAGTGGGCTTGGCCGAAGTACCAAATAGGGAGTGTTCATATGAGGTGAGAAAGAGAAAATTCAAATAGAAAGGCGTAACTTTATTAAATGGCAATTTTAATTTTTAACACAAATTTCTTTTTAGCTCACAATAGAACCAAACATGTGTTCTCTGAAGACTGAAGGAGGAGTCTGTTGTACAACTGATGATGACAATATTTTTTTGCTTAGACATGAATTTAGAAAATATTGGATTTCATGGAGGCATAACACCATTGTCTTTGGGTCTGGAAATACAGTGATGATGATGTTCTCCTAGCCGATTCCGGCTACGGCGGCCAATCTCATTGAGATTAGCCAACTGCGCAGGAGATATTATAGTGCTCAAGTGTACGCACAGACACAAGTGCACTGTCTATTCCTATCACTCTCATACTCCGGTGAGACGACCACTCGACACGACCGGTGAGAGTTAAGGCGCAGGACCGACGGCTTTACGTGCTCTCCGAGGCACGGGGGTGAAACACCGCCAACTACCCAACTTCGGGCTGTTACTGAGACTTACTATACAGAAAGAATCAGTAACTAAACTTGGCCCGACCCGGGACTCGAACCCAGGACCTCCGGGTATGCAACCGTACATGCTAGCCACTACACCACCGAAGCAGTTACAGAGCAATCAATCAAGGAAATACAGTAATTCTCCTATGGCTATGTTCTATGAAGAATTTCATTAAATATGTTACATTTTGTAGCGACAGAGATTCAGGAATGACTGAGTGGAAGTATTATTGTAAGTTTACATTAGGGATGTATGTTGTGTGTGTGATGTTCTCTAAGAAATTATAATCAAACCAATTGCTTTAGTCATGCAAATTTTATATCTACTATATATTATTATTATTATTATATTCTAGTGCCTCCAGTTGCTACAATAGAAAACCTACCATTGAGAAGGTTACAAGGTGGAAAACCTCGCTGGGTTCAGGTTGAAGACAACACTAAGCTCCCAGACGGAGCCCTGATTGGAGGCTATGAGAATGAATTCCTATACATCATGAGAGCGCCGTTCAGAGGTTCATTGACTCCAGGGAAATTTGTGCCAAGTTTGGGACTTGGATTTATTGCATGGGGACATGAAAGCTATGAGTGTGACACGGTAGAGGTATGTAATATGTATATTTTATCATTGTTATGCACCAAGTACATTATATGTTTGTACTTATATTGGATGTTCAAAATTTTGTTGTATGTTGTTGTAAAATGTTATAAATGTTGTTTGTCAGATATTATGTGGCTACAACTGTACCTGGGTCCCGAGCAAATACAATGAGGTGCCAACAGGTGCGGTGGAGGGAGGTTACTCGGAGGTAGACCATGAGATGCTTTATGTGGGCCGAGTGCTATACGGAGGGCACCTTATTGTGGGGAAGGTGCAGCCCTCACACAGCTGCTGCTACTTCGCCTATAAAGACATGACAAATTCGGAAAGGCACTTTGAAATTTTAGTTGTTCCCAATTCAAATGCGACGCTTTCGTGATCGTGAGGTGATGAGGGTGATAAAGAAAATGGAGAAGTACTAGAAGATGATGTTCCAGAGTGATGAGTTTAATGATGAATAAAATATAAGACACTGTTTGACTGCCTGTCTGACTTTTTAAAGACATTTGTGACTGGATTAGAAGAATTTAAACATTTTAATTGTAATATAGCTATATATTGTACAAAAAAAGGGCTAATATTAATAAAATATATTTATTTTATTTTTCTGTAGGCCTTTTTAAGACCTACAATTTTCTAGTACATTGTTTTGATGTCTCTTAAAGATTAGCCAGCGTTAGACATGAAGAAGGACGATTCGGTAGAACAAGTTATTGTATTTTCCCATGGGAATGAAAGATTTTTCTGTAATTAAAGGCATCCTAAATGTTGACCTGAGTGATAAGTTATCGATACCGACACAAAGTTTAGTTAAAATTGGTGCAGTACTTCTTGCATGAAACGCACACAGAAACATAAAAACAGAAAATTCTTGAACTTTTTTTGGCACACTTGGAAAAATGATGAGAGTAAAATTTTTACGATGTGCGCGCACACCGGCAGCCAAAAAGCGACATGATGAAGTTAGCTGCATTCCTTTTACAAACAGAGAGTTGTGACATACGGGATGAAATCTTTAGCTATTTTTGTTCTGTTACGCCAATAAAGTATAACTTCTTATGAGCGTATATAAGTACACACACACGTTTTTTTTAGTAACTGTTGTTTTGGGGTCTATATTCTATACACAATACGTATACGTTAGAGACCATTGTTTTTAATTATAAAAAAAAAACCGACTGCATAAAAGCTAACCAAATAAATGAAAACCATTTCACGAAGGAATATATGTAGTACTAGCATTGCCCGCGGCTCCGCCCGCGTTCAGATGACCAAAAAGCAAATTCTTAGGTTTTACATATTACCTAGTTAACTCTTACATTGCAGTTTTGTATTTTTTCTCAGAAATGAGATATCTTTCCGCGATAAAAAGTATCCTATATTTTGACCCGGACATCCAGCTATCACCATACCAAATTTCATCAAAATCCCTCCAGTGGTTTTTCTGTGATGCGGTAACAGACAGACAAAAATTCTAAAAACTATAGGTAGATTCGGCCTCTGTACCTATCGATAATAATGTCTATTTCAATAAGATTTTCCAAAAAATATTTAAAGTACAGATTCGGCTTGGTTACAATTTTATTATATGTATAGATAATGCATTCGGAGACATACATACGAGTATGTACATCTCGCGGTAAGGATGAAACGTGTATGTCTCCGACTGAATAATACTATATTCCTTCATCAACTTGTTTTCATTTTTTTAGTTAGCTTTCATGCAGTCGGCTTTTTTATTTATTATAATATATTTATTTATTTACAGCCTTTTAAGTGTTTTTAAGTAGGAAAATTACTGAAAATGGTTGTTAACCAACTTTAAATCGGACCATTATATAACCTAAACTGTTATTTAAAATGAAAAAAGGATGAAAGAAACCTAAAAATGATTTTCAAATACCTATTCAACGTATCCCACTTGACATAATTCGTCTATTTTCATTGTTTTTCTTTTTCACGTTACGGCTTTCAAAATCGGTCATTTTGATTTTTGCAACTTTGTATACTTTTTATGACACTCGCGCCGTCATGTAAAATCAAACGACGTCAAATTTATCAAAATCGGCCCACGCGTTTGGTCTTAATAGTGCCATAGAGGTACAAACTCACATGCATACATACATACATAGGCTGATAAACACATTACTTTCCTTTGGTCGCGCAGTCGGGTAAAAAATATTTCATGCACAAGATTTCGCCAAGTTACTGTTTTTATCTTTAGTTAGGTCTGGTCCTGGTGACATCTATGCGTAAGTGGATGTGTAGTATAAAGTAATCACTAATCAGTTAAAGATGGTCAACTCGAGTTAACTCGAATTGGGCTTAACTCAAACTCGAGTTAAATTCTCTGACTCGAATTTGGATTGGCGTGGTAAATGAACGAATCAAGCGAGTATGCGATTGATGCGCTCTCATTCTTACACAAGCGCGGCGATTCGTTCGTTGTGTGCACGCTTTCTACAGACGTCAGCACTGACTATAAATTTATGTTGCAAAATCGCTCCTATTATAACCGAATAAGATGCCACAGTGTTTAATTTAAATCGCTGTCGTCCGTACTTCCGCCATAGCGTATCAACCGAATGACAGCGATATAAAACTGTTACATTAGTTATGTAACAGTGTTTTGTTGTTAATAAATATACATTTTAAAAATGATGAGAAAAATTTAAGTACCTAAAAAATACATAAATACATACAACATTTTTCTCCTTTATTTAAACCACCTACTTTAATCTATACTAATATTATAAAGTTGAAGAGTTTCTTTGTTTGTTTGAACGTGCTAATCTCAGAAACTACTAATCCAATTTGAAAAATTCTTAATGCATTACAAAGGCCGTTAACTGAGGAAGGCTATAAGCTATACATATATCATTCCGGAAAATTCACGGTTTCCGTGGGATAGATTAGCTTTTGTACAGGGACGAACCCGAAGCGAAGCGAGGGTGAGTCGCTAATTAATTATAATTGTCCCAATACATATTTATTACGACTATGTACATTTTTTTTAATATTGTTGCGAAGCCGAGTCTTTAAATTGGTACCAACAAAACAAATCATTTACTTCATTTTTCATCTAGTTTACTCGAGTTCAATTCGAGTTACGTGAATTTCAACTCGATTTAAATTGAGTCATATTTATTCCGAGTTGATACATCACTAAATAATCTTAATTTTTTTAGTTAATAATAAATATTTGTCTTAAAAAAACCACAAGTAAAATATTTTATTCTCAAAAATGGTATAATAATTTAATTTATACATATGTACCCTTATTCTTTGAAGAATATAAACGATCTGTTTACAAGAACACTTTTACCACGGTAATGTCACATACAGTATCCCATCTTCATACAAAAGGTCGGAAATCGAGTTATACCTACGCGCGTCGCGTTCGATTATACACTAGGTAGACAACCGTGCGGGGCTGCCACGTCGTATTATTGGATACGAAAATTGTATAAGGTGGTTATGTTATGTAACTCTTATAATTGGATACAAAAATTATTATTATTACTGATTTATTTCCTTATCGAAATTAAAAATACGTGACGTCATGGTTCGTTTTAAGCGTTTGGTGTTGCTATAAATATCAAAAACATCAATGATCTAAAATATTAATCAAGATAATATAACACTTAAGGTGTCTGTCTGCCCACTACACCAAGGAACATTTTTACTCTAGGGAGCACTACACCGTCGGTCCGTCTCATACCATGACTGTGCTATGAACGTATCAGGCACGGCAACGAGCATGGCACGGACTACTATGTCCACTAGAACGTATCAACAGCGTATCATACCCATTACCCGTACATAACGGTTTTAGTGCTGCATATGCTCACCATTGCGTCGCTTGCGCGCACCGATCTCGCGACATCGCGTGCTAGGCTCGTAGGGTACCGGCACCGTCGTTACCGCTTCTTGCACGGTACGCGACGGTGTCGGTCGGTGACGGAACGGTCTAGTTTGCGGAGTCTCATACTTTTCAATACAAAGAATATGTTTTTACCTGACACGGTCCTAGCACGGTCATAGTATGAGACGGTATAGTGGCCAGACTCCTTTAGACTAAAAATTAAAATTATAAATATAATATTATTACAATAATCGTATGCGATTATGAGTCATGGGTAATCTAATCGGTAGGCAGCAAATAAACCCATTTATTAACTACAGTGATAAATATATTATTGACAATATAGATTTATGTTTTTTAGAATTCAAAACTCGGGCGAGACATCAGAAGTTATTTCATGAAGTTACAAGTGGTGGAATATCATTCTGGCTCAAATCACATGGAAGTGTTGTAGTAGGCTTGGCAACGAAACCGAATAAAGAGTGTGCTTATGAGGTGAGAATGAGAAAAATTCAAATGGAAAAGCGCAATTTCATTAGATAATGCCGAATTTAACAGTAATTTCTTTTTAGCTCACAATAGAACCATACAAGTGTTCTCTGAAGACTAGGCGAGCAGTCTGTTCTACAACTGATGTTTCTAATATTTTGTCTAGAAATGAATTTAAAAAACTTTGGATTTTATGGAAGCATAACACCATTGTCTTTGGATCTGGATGTACTGAAATTCTTAGATGGCAATATGCTGTGAAGAATCTCATCAAATATGTTACATTCTTTAGCGACAGAGATTCAGGGATGGCAGAGTGGAAGTGTTATTGTAAGTTTTACATTGAGGATGTATTTCTCTAAGAAATTATATTTGAACCGATTGTTTTAGTCATGCAAATTATATATCTACTGTATATTATTATTATTAATCTAGTGCCTCCGGTTGCTACAATAGAAAACCTTCCATTGAGAAGGTTACAAGGTGGAGCACCTCGCTGGGTTCAGGTTGATGACAACACTGAGCTCCCAGACGGAGCCCTGATCGGAGGCTATGAGAATGAGTTCCTTTACATCATGAGGGCACCGTTCAGATGTTCATTGACTCCAGGGAAATTTGTGCCAAGTTTAAGGCTTGGATTTATTGCATGGGGTTTTGACACCTATGAGTGTGACACAGTAGAGGTATGTAATATGTATATTTTATCATTATTGCATGTCATGTATGTATGTTTGTGTATTGGTTGTTATGCTTAAAACTTAAAACATAAATATTGTTTGTCAGATATTATGTGGCTACAACTGTACCTGGGTCCCGAGCAAAGACAATGAAGTGCCAACGGGTGCAGTGGAAGGAGGCTTTGAGGTTGACAATGAGATGCTGTATGTGGGCCGAGTGCACTACAAGGGGCACCTTATTGTGGGGAAGGTGCAGCCTTCACACAAGTGCTGCTACTTCGTCTATGAAGACATGGCAAAGTCGAACAGGATCTTTGAAGTTTTAGTTGTTCCCAATTCAAATGTGACGGCAACTGCTTTTGCCAATAATAGTGATGAAAATGACGAAGAAAATGGAGAAGTTTTAGAAGATAATGGTCCAGAGTGGTGATTGATGAATAAAATATAAGACTCACTTCACTGTCTGACTTTTTAAAGACATGATGTGTGACTGGATTAGAGCATAATTATTATAATTGTAATATAAGTAAGTACATTTTGTACAAAAAAAGGATCCTCGTTAATTTAACATGAAATATTTTTTACCAACTTACTATCGCTTCGCTCGGATCCCGTCCCTAGGTGTGTTTTAAATAGATATGTATAGTTATTGCGAGCAAGCGCGGATCCAGGGGGGGGGGGGGTCATGGGAGTCATGACCCCCCCCCCCCAAAGCCAAATATACTTTTTAGAGAAGTTTGAAGTCTAAGAAAGGAAGGAATAAACGGATAAACATTTCGATTTAAGAAAAATGATTATTATATGTATTTTGAAGATGTCTGTCTGTAACCGCATCACGAGAAAACCAGTGGACAGATTTTGATGAAATTTGTATGAAGAATATTTTTCGATAAGATGTCACAACAAGCCAAAAATTATTTATTTATTATATTACTTATATACCTGCTAAAGTTTTAAGCCATCCAACAGCCATCCAACGAGATCCGCGCCTCGTCAGATTTTGCTATATATATTTCAGCCTATGACCCCCCCCAAAATTTAACTCTGGATCCGCGCCTGATTGCGAGTGTACCTTAGGAGAAAGACTTATGGTATTGGAGATTTTTCTGTAGACCTTATTAAGACCTACAATTTTTCTAGTACATCGTTACCTGTGCTATGTGATCCCGTGAACTTTGTTTAATTATTTTTTTATAATTAGTGCATTTACAGAATACACACGACGGCATTTCTATACATATAATAAAATTCCAACTAAGTGGAATCTGTACATTACATATTTTTTGGGAAGTCTAATTGAAATAGATATTATCGATAGAGAGTCCGAATCTCTAGTTTTTAGATTTTTTGTCTGTCTGTCTGTCTGTTGCCGCATCACGAGAAAACCACTGGACAGATTTTGATGAAATTTGGTATGGTGATAGCTGGTTATCCGGGTCAACATATAGGATACCTTTTACCGCAGGAAAGTATCTCATTTCTGAGAAAAAATACAATCTGAGTGAATCTCCATTTGTGCGTTTCCCTTTTAGAGCGCTAGTAACGTATATTTATACATATAATAAAATTGTAACTACTAAGTAGAATCTGTACAATAAATATTTTTTGGAAAATCTTATTGAAATAGACATTATTATCAATACAGAGTCCGAATCTATAGTAGTTTTTAGAATTTTTGTCTGTCTGTCTGTCTATCTGTCTCTGTTACCGCATCACGAGAAAACCACTGGACAGATTTTGATAAAATTTGGTATGATGATAGCTGGATATCCGGGTCAACATGTAGGATACTTTTTACCGCGAAATATCTTATTTCTGGGAAAAAATACAAAAACTGCAATGTAAGAGTATACTAATATGTAAAACCTAAGAATTTGGTTTTTGGTCATCTGAACGCGGGCGGAACCGCGGGCACTGCTAGTTTTATTATATACCATTGGGCGCGAGTATAATTATGATAGAACTTCACGTACAGGTAAGTTGTATGGATGGATGTATGTATGTATGTCCTCACCTGCACACTAGTGATGGAGCCAGTCTTCGTAGTCGTGATGCGCTCTTGCATGGTGCCCATGTCCGTCGCCAAAGTAGGCTGGTAGCCCACAGCGGACGGTATACGCCCAAGTAAGGCGGATACCTGGGAATTATTTTGTTCGTTTGTCCCTTTCGTATTATATTTTCACAGAATTCGAAAATTTGACTTAATTTTTAGAGTTCCAAATATCTATACATATAATAAAACTGTGTGAATGTCTATACCTACATAAAAAAAAATTGCTAAAAACTGAGTCAAGGGGATGTAAGAAGACAAATAGAACAAATCTAGATTTTTTTTCAAATTTCTTGTTTATTTGCTGTTTGTAAGAGCTAATCTCCGAAACTGTTGGACCGATTTAAATTAAATTTTGCCTGGTGGTACCTTATATCCCCGGTCAACATTTTAGATACTTTTTATCCCGGAAAATTAAAGAGTTCCCGCGGGATAGTTAAGCTTTAGTAACTTATACAGCAAAGTACACAAAAATGAACTAATTGGATTTTAATGAAACTTTACAATAATGTAGTTCATACATCAGAATAACAAATAGGCTATTTTTTATTCCGGAAAAATGTACGGTTCCCGTGGGATAGATTTGTTTTAGTTTGTTTACCAATAATATATGGTAATTATCCTGCTGTACATCAAAATAATCAAATTTCACATAAAACAAAAGTATAACCTCAGATCCAGCCTGAGTGAACCTGAAGATGTTGTCAACAAACAGCAACACGTCCTGCCCTTGCTTGTCTCTAAAGTGCTCTGCTAGGGTCAGCCCTGTGAGCGCGACGCGCGCCCTCGCGCCGGGCGGCTCGTTCATCTGACCGTATACCAACGCTACCTACGGTATGAACTCTTCACTACCACGTTCTAATGGCTGATATATATATATATATATATATTGTATGTTTGTTCATCTTGTGGTGAGTTGGGGTTTGGGGTTAGTTGGACGTAAATGGTCCCATAGAGTCTTTTGATCCTTACATGAAATAAGATCGATTGACATAAAAACAAGTTTTTAGATATTTTAGCATTTTTTTCGCTAACTCTACATTTTTTCAAAAATCTCTGAATGCAGTTCAGAATACCTCAAAAAGTTATGGATGGTCTCCTAGGAACGTTTTCCTGTAACTATAGCCGTTAAGGTACCTGCCCTTACTGTCCCGTCTCAAAAATCCACCCTGTATACACTGCTAGTAGGTATGCGTAAATAAAATTTCGAACGTTAAAAAAAAATGGCTGGCATTTTCGGCTGATATGGTTCAGAAGTCCAGGATTCGAATCCCGGATGGGACAAGTGACTAAATTAGTCACAGGAATATTAACTATTATAATTAAATCCAAAGACATTGTGAATTTTAGATTTGGTTATAGGACGAAGACGCTTAAAGGCTATCCAGCATCACGGTACGACCCTGAATAAACTACGTGATACAACAAATTTTAAAACTTACTTTAGATGACTTGTAATCTTCCGTGATGACGCCTCCCACTTTCATTTCATTATACAAATCGTTCCCCTCCCTCGTGCGCTCGCCCACACCAGCGAATACCTATTATAATAATTATTTAGCCCTTAGTTCCTAATCTGGGCACAGGTCTCTTCAGGGCTATGCAATTATATGATGATGTTCTCCTGGCCAATTTCGGCCACGGCGGCCAATCTCATTGAGACTAGCCAACTGCGCAGGAGATATTATAGTGCACAAGTGTACGCGCAGACACAACGTGCACTCTCTATTCCTGTCACTCTCATACTCCGGTGGGACGACTGCTCGACACGACCAGCGAGAGTTAAGGCGCAGGACCGACGGCTTTACGTGCTCTCCGAGGCACGGGGGTGAAACACCGCCAACTTTCCAACTCCGGGCTGCTACTGAGGCTTACTATACAGAAAGACTCAATAACTAAACTTGCCCCGACCCGGGACTCGAACCCTGGACCTCCGGGTGTGCAGCCGTATATGCTAGCAGTGGCTAGTGGCTGGTGGCGTAGTGACACTACCGAGGCAGTTGCAATTATATGTAACCTTAGAGAACTACCTACACGTTTTTCGACACTTAGTTCACAGATATGCAGGTGACCTAACAGTGTTGTGAGTCAATTCAACAATTGGTGCGAAATTACACCGTGGTGGAAACCCGTGGTGCCCCGTTAAAACCAGGGCTCGGAACCGGTTTAAAAAAACTGTCTATTTCGGTAATTTAATGGCTAATTCATTGTTTGTTCTTTAACTGGTTAATAAAAACGAACGGTTTAGTTAACTGAAATAATAATGGTTAACGGTTATTCTTAGAGAAAGGTTGGATTTCGGTTTTGATACAGAAATAAACCGCTTAATTCATGCATGAGTAAGAAACGTGCATGCATCCTAGTTCCTACTAATTCATTCACCATTAGCAAAGACGCGCCAAATGTAAACACACAAAAACTCATTTAAACCGGTTAATTTTGTTAATGGAACCTAAATTCGTTAAAAACCGTTCTCCTCAACCGGTTAAAAAACGTAACCGAAACCTTTGGGTTCAATGACCAAACCGGTTTAAAAATTGAACGGGTTTCCGAGCCCTGGTTAAGGCGATAAGGGTGCCACTAGGTTTTATTAGTATTACGGCTTTCCCCGAGTTCCACAAGACAACATGCATTAGCAGAGAGAGAGAGCAGGTGCTACGCGTAAAAGTATTTCTCAGCGACAAAAAAAAAGGCTTACTGCCGCATGTAATATATACATATGTAAACAATATAAATAGAAAAAAAAATATTTGAATCGGGATTGTGTTATAATCGAGAATCGAATCTACAACCGTTTCAGAAATTAAAATAATAAGTAAATCTATCAGAGACTACTTCATACCGAGAAACCTCCATGAGCTTTAGCGATGTTATTGATCAACTCCATAATGAGGACCGTCTTGCCCACTCCGGCTCCTCCGAACAGACCGATCTTACCACCTTCGAAATATACATTTTTATGTATAAAGGCAGTGGTAGCCCAGTGGTAACGCGATCGCTTGGGAAACCGAGTGAAGCGGATTCAAATCCCGGGTCTCGCACCTCTGATATATTCATGTGCGAATCAGTTCTAACATGATTACCATTACGGTGAAGGAGAACATCGTGAGTAAACCTGCATGTCTGAGAGAACCTAGCAAGTTTTCGAAAGACATCTGAAGTCCGCCAACCCGCACCACACTTAGCGTGGTGGACTATGGCCTGATCCCCCTCGTACTGAAGGGAGGCCCACCCCCAGCAGTGGGACGATAAAAAGGGCTGAATACATACATGTATAAAATTAAATCGAGAATTTCCCGTGATCATATATTATTGTATTACGCCCTTTTTAACGTCCCATTGCTGGGCATGGGCCTCCTTTCAATACGAGGGGCCATGGGAAGTCAGACCAGTCCATCACGCTGGCTAAGCGCGGGCGGACTGAGCATGTCTTTCGAAAACTTGCTAGGTTCTCTCAGACATGCAGGTTTCCTCACGATGTTTTCCTTCACCGTTAAGACAAGTGGTAATCATGTTAGAAATGATTCGCACATGAAAATATCAGAGGTGCGAGAACCGGGATTTGAACCCGAAGTTAGGACGTTACCAATGGACTACCACCCCTTATTTTATATTATAACCTACATTTTACTCTGATGTAAAAGCTATATTACTGTAAAGTTTCATCAAAATCAGGTTCAGTCGTTTTTACGTGAATAATTGATCCGATACATCCTCATAAACTTTCACGCTTATAATATTTGGGAGATGTCGTGTTCCCAAATTTTTACTCTAGTATAAAAATCTTAGTATTTATATCGTGATTTATGGCATTTCATAATTTCGCTATTAAAAACATTCTTACATAATTATATCCATACTAATATTATAAATGTGCAAATGTGTTTGTTTGTTTATTTGTCCTTTCACGTCGAAATGGAGTGACGGATTGGCGTGATTTTTTGTGTGGAGATAGTTGGAGGGCTGGAGAGTGACATAGGCTACTTTTTACTGCAGGAGATTAATGATCTCCCACGGGAAAACACGCTGTAATACAATGCAAAAAAAATATTTATGATCACATTGAAATATGGTACATAATAAAGACGACACGTTTGGCTCAGGGTGTAGTGACCCTAGTTGCTGTGCTAGCGGTCGCGGGTTCAAGTCCCTCTTTGTGTGATGAGCACGAATGTTTGTACTCCAGTCATGGGTGTTTATATTCATAATATGTATGTATTTAAAGTTATATATGTGTAGTGTATCAACTATCTGGTATCCATAGCACAAGCCTCCATAGCTTACCGTGGAACTAGATGGTGCTTACATTAACAGTGTAAAAAAAACTCTAAATGCATACATTTAAAATCAATGCTAAATTTAGATCAAGCAACACCAAACTTACCTTTCACATAAGGAGCCAGAAGGTCCACGACTTTGATGCCGGTGACGAGAATCTCTTGTTTAACCGACATCTCCACAAAGGGAGGTGCTTCTGCGTGTATGGAAGCGTACTGATCCGTCTCTATCGGTCCGCGCTCGTCTGTTATTTTTTTTTTTTTCATTTTTTTTAAATATCTGATTTATCCATCCATCATAAAAGTAGGTACTAAATACACAATCCCATGCAAAAGTTCTCTTAAAACTGTCACCAATTGTGTTTAGGTAATTGTTCTAGTTGAAATAAATATACAACAATGTAAATTGAACCTTACGGCTTACATGCAATATCTATAGTTGTTTTCACAAAAATAAATATTAATTAAAGGCGTGATTGAAATATGTTGAAATGAGCGCTCATTCGGTGAGGTCATTTTTTGTCACTGATTGTGTATCTAGCGGTTTTTTAACGATAGGTTTATCATTGTATATGTAATTAGCACAACGTATTGTAAGTATACGTACCTATTGGATTAAATTTAAAACAAAATTATATCCTATGTTTAATGAGAATAATATACCTATAAAATAATAATAATTTGGCATATTTCCTTATTTTTTTCCATATTTAACGATTAAATAGGAATAATAATTCAATAAAAATAAAATTTGAGATAGATTTTTTTTTAATTTTTGTCTACCGACGCGACGTAGATTAAAAATTCTGTTCGAGCACATTTCTAAAATTAACCATAAGGTAAGTATAAGAGTACCGATTTCGATGAACTTTTAATAGGTCCATTGACCATTTGGGTAAATCCATGGTTGTATTATATTGATATATAAAAAGATAGATACACATTTCCTAACAAATATCTCTTCAAAAAGTGGCTTCGACGACAAAAATCGAAAGTTGTAATTGTCTTAACACAAATTCGAACTTACGCACACCAAATAAAGTACTTTTTAAACGAAACAACGTGTACTTTAATTTTGTCACCTGAAAAACAATAAACAAAAAACATTTCAAAATGGCGCAATTCAATTTCGAATTTTGCACTTCTCTTTGAGGACATTTTTGAGACGTTAATTGTGTATTTTGAATTTTTGTATATCAATGTTGTGTTACAATACAAATTATACTAGAAATAAACTCGGATACTGGAAGGAATAGAACAGACAAAGCAAAAATAAACAAGATATTAATTTACCAATAGGTTCTCCAATAACATTAATAATCCTGCCCAAAGTGGGCTCTCCCACGGGAATAGTGATGGGCGCGCCCGTGTCCACTATCGCTTGTCCCCTCACTAGCCCCTCAGTGCCGTCCATTGCTATCGTCCTACATGAATTCTCTCCCAAATGTTGCGCAACTTCGAGTATCAGGCGCGGTTCTAAAATATTTTATTTACATTCAAAATAATAATATAGAGAACTTAACTATCTATTTAAATGAATAGCGACTCACCTTCGCTTCGCTCGGGTTCGTCCCTAGCTTGATTCACAATACAAACTTTTATCCCCATTTTCACCCACTTAAGGGATGATATCCGGGATAAAAAGTATCCTATGTCCTTCGCAGGGTCTCAAAATATCTTCTTACCAAATTTCATCTAAATCGGTTCAGTAGATCCAGAGATTACCCCCTACAACCTCAAAAACTTTACCTCTTTATAATATTAGTAGGTAGGTATACTATAGACTAGCGAGTAGCGACTCACTCTCGCTCTGCTCGGGATTGCCCCTCGTTACCTTTAAACGATTTCTCAGAGATGAGATATTTTCCCGCAGTAAAAAGTGTCCTGTACGTTGACCCGGATAACCAGCTATCATCATACCAAATTTCTGGTGATGCGTTCCCAGAAAGACAAACAGACACAAATTCGAAAAACTCTTCTATTCGGCTTTTCCATTGAATTAAAATAAATATTTTTTGGAAAATCTTCTTAAAATAGTCATTATTATCGATACAGAGGCCGAATCTATAGTTTTTTTTTCTGTCTGTCTGTCTGTCTCTGACCACATCACGGAATAACCACTGGAGCGATTTTGATGAGGTACGATAATAGCTGCGGGAAAATATCTCATCTCTGAGAAATCTATACTTAACGTAAAAATATGTATATAAACCATAATAATAAAGAATTGTTTTTAAAATAGAGGAAAAAAATACTGCGTGATTAATGGGACATACCACGCCAAATCGGACGGTTTCAAATTTTTTTTTTTTTTCTTAATATTTTGGTAGTTTTAATACCTCTGAAAAGAGGCTTTCTGGTGAATTTTGAGATTTTTTGCTCACTGATTCAAAATCGCTCTTTTAATATGTGAACCGCCAAATAATATGTAAACAACTCACTTCGTCCAGGAACTTCTAGAGCGTTCAGTATCGGCGGCAGATGCTTCTCAAACGTCACATCCACCACCGCGCCAATCACTGAACATATTATAATTGATTAGGTAAGGTATTATTTTTTATTTTATTTAACTGCTTCGGTGGTGTAATGGCTAGCATGTACGGCTGCACACCCGGAGGTCCTGGGTTCGAGTCCCGGGTCGGGCCAAGTTTAGTTATTGAGTCTTTCTGTATAGTAAGCCTCAGTAATTATAGCCCGGTGTTGGGAAGTGGGCGGTGTTTCACCCCCGTGTCTCCGACTGGTGTCACCGCGAGTGTCGTCCCACTGGAGTATGAGAGTGACAGGAACAGAGAGTGCACGTTGTGTCTGCGCGTACACTTGTGCACTATAATATCTCCTGCGCAGTTGGCTAGTCTGAAAGATATTGGCCGCCGCAGCCGGAATCGGTCAGGAGAACATCATCATCATTATTTTTTATTCGCAATTGTGCATCTGCTAAAAGAAACCTATATACCTATATCCAGGAGATTTTCAGAGAGAACATTTTTCTAAGGATGCTGGCATTAGCCACCTGTAGCCACTTTTTTTTCAGCGGTGGCGAATGATGAGAATATAAATGAATGTAAATCAATTTAAACAAAAAATATCAGCAATATGGTATAACCTGTCAACGATCGCCAAGCCATCGGTGGCTCGGTTAACAATTAATGTAGGATCCGGGGATACCAATAAAAACGTTTACATCACTATTGACTATTTATTCCTTTAAAATATTACAAAACAATGTTCACGCGTATCGTTGTGTCGTCGTTATGACACAACGTCCTTCTTTTCTTTTATTCATCTATTCCATTCCATTCCATTCCATTCTTAAAATTCTTACATACGTCTCTTTTTATTCTTAAATATCATTTCACGCATACCAATAACTACACTAGTCCGGACCTAAGCCTCGAACCTAGGAACTCCAGATCTTCAGCCAAAATGAGTTATGCCAGTTTTCACCAACATCCCATAAGCTACCACCTACGTATGGGATCCCTAGCTTAAAAGTTCCCCTAAGCTAGCTCCTAAATTAAATTTCGTTTTACTATCGTCAGAGCCAGTATTTCTAGTACCTATATTTAGGTGGCATTTTAACATTTAGGTGACCCCTAACTGTCGGTGTAACAGAAACTGTCCCCTAACAGCCCCCTAACCATGCTTAGGGGATCCCTTAAACTGAGGTGACGTTGGTGAAATCGGGCCAGTAGAATTGTAAATCAATTCAAGACCTGCTATAATCTTTCCTTGGGCCCCACCACCGGACGCTTTCGGTGGAGTTGATGAAGTTTCTACTGGCTTTTTTTCCTTCTTCGGTTGTTCACACATTGTGGAGTACTTGAAATGGAACAAAAAAAATTTAAATATTGTAATTTATACCAATAAAAATTAGAAGATAAAATGAACTGGAAATAATAATAAAATACATAAATTCAATTGATTTATGTGCACTATCTAGTGCCTATAATATTTTTAGGGTTCCGTACCCGAAGGGTGCCAACTTATACGGAAACGGAACCATTCCTGTGCGTGTCCGACTCGCACTTGACCAACTTTTTATTTTAAATAGTTATAACTTATAAGCGAAGCCAACCCGGATTTGGCCTGATTGCTGGCTATGATCTGATGTTGAGAATGTCCAGATGTGGGATCAATATCTGTTTGTAATGTCAAAATAACAGCGTTTTACTTAATGCATATGAAATTATATACGGTACTTATAAGAAAACACAATTTTTAGAATTTTTGTCTGTCTGTCTGTTTGTTCTGGATAATCTCTGAAACGACTGGACTGATTTTGACGGAACTTTCACTGAAAGATAGCTGATGTTATAGGGAGTAACATAGGCTACTTTTATTTTAGAAAAAGAATTAGGGTTTCGCTAAAAAAAAACGTTATGCTAATAAAATCGAGATAACTAAAAGAAAACTAAATACATATATGCGCTTACCTTCAAAGATGGTACATTTAAAAAAGCGCAAGCACCAATTTTAATAGATTTCTGTACGTAATTCGCTTCATTTTTTCCTTTCACGTACAAAATTGTTCTTTTTTTATCTGTGCTTGTTTTTAAATTGTTTTTCTTATTGGGGACAACAGCAATGTTGGAATATAATTTATAGTTATCTAAAAATTTTAGAATATTATTTAAAAAAAAAATCTTAAAAATTATGTAAATAATTTTACTAAACTCACAGATATTTTTCTTCAGAAACTCCTTAGAAATCTCTATTAAAATACTCATTTTTAAAAATTTCTCTCTTCGTCTTTTCGCAATTTTTTGTAGCAATTGACAAACGTGTCAACACTTCAATATTAATTTTTTTTATTTTCAGCCAGAATTAAAGGAGAATGCTACAGGTGTTTGTTGCCAATGATAATTTACATAGATTAGTATGTATTTTTTTACAAGCTTTTAATTGTGTTGCAATGTTTGTATGTATGTTTGTTCAGGTCAAATGTATTCAGCCCTTTTTTTTTAACGTCCCACTGCTGGGGGTGGGCCTCCTTTCAATACGAGGGAGATCAGGCCATAGTCCACCACGCTGGCCAAGTGCGGGTTGGCGGACTTCACATGTCTTTCGAAAACTTGCAAGGTTCTCTCAGACATGCAGGTTTCCTCACGATGTTTTCCTTCACCGTAACACAAGTGGCAATCATGTTAGAAATGATTCGCACATGAAAATATCAGAGGTGCGAGACCCGAGATTTGAACCTACTTCACTCGGTTTCCCAAGCGATCGCGTTACCACTGGGCTAACACTGCCTCCAAATGCCAGGTCAAATCTTGCAAGTGAATTTTAAAGCAGTAATCCTCAACCGATTTTACACGTTTAGTTTGGATGACAATACACGGTTAGATAAATAACGTCAATCTAAATCCAACATGGCGGACTCCCAACGATGGCAAACTATGTTTTTATGCACCCCCATGATATGGATTTTAAAGGAAAAGGTTTGCTGTAAAAAAAAAGTAAATTTTAAATTGAATCAAACTCATTAATTACATTACACAATTTATCTTTACATAGTATAACAAAAGTCGCTTCCCGCTGTCTGCCTGTCCCTATGTAGGTATGCTTAGGTCTTTAAAACTACTCAATGGATTTTAATGCAGTTTTCAGCAATAGATAGATTGATTCAAGAGGAAGGTTTATACTTTATATGTATAATACATGCATATATATAGTACATATGTATAGAAAAGCCGAGAAATTCAAAGATTTGTAAGCGAGGGTGAGTCGCTAGTATGATATGAAAGCTTGTTTTTAAAAATATATATTTTTTAATATTAATTTATTAAAAGCTTTTATTTAACTTGCAATGTTTGTTGGTGTGTTGTATGGGTCAAATCTTGCTTGCTCTTCTTATCCTACCGACTTGATACATATTGGTTCAGTTCCGATGACAGTAATTATATATGACTAGCACTACCCGCGGCTCCGCCCGCGTTCAGGTGCCCAAAAACCAAATTCTTAGGTTTTACATATTAGTATACTCTTACATTACAATTTTCGTACTTTTTCTCACAAATGAGATATTTTCCCGCGGTAAAAAGCATCCTATATGTTAACGCGGATAACTACCTATCACCATACCAAGTTTCAATAAAATCCCTCTAGTGGTTTTTCTGTGATGCGGTAACAGACAGACAGACAAAAATACTAAAAACTATAGATTCGGCCTCTGTATCGATAATAATGTTTATTTCAATAAGATTTTCCAAAAAATATTTAATGTACTGATTCGGCTTAGTTACAGTTTTATTATATATGTATAGATAGATAGATAGGATGTATATTATGTAACCATAATTTCAAATGCGAAATTCTTCTTTCTTCCACATTTACTCATTTCGCTCTGACCTTCTGATTTGAAGTCAGGTTTTGTGAAGACATAGCGATTCGATGTGTTTAATAACAATTACACAGCGTTGAGTTGGCGCCGTGAGAAATTGCGCCTGGCATAGGTACAATGTAGCAAACAAGTTTGTACTATCCATACTCCATACTAATATTATAAATGTGAAAGTGTGTTTGTTTGTTTGTTTGTTTGTCCTTCTTTCACGTCGAAACGAAGAGACGGATTGGCGTGTTTTTTGTGTGGGGATAGTTGGAGAGCTGGAGAGTGACATAGGCTACTTTATACCGCGGGAGATTATCTAATTCCCACGGGAAAACACGTTATAATACAATCCAAAGGATATTTACGATCAGAATTACTTGAAACTTGGTATTAATGTTCTTTAATAAAATTAAATAAATACGCGTTTTAGAATTTTTCCGAATTCATCCCATAAGGTGGTACAATTGGGGATGAAAGTTTGTATGAAACTACCTTTTTAAAGATTATTTTGTATTAGCGCGAGCGAAGCCGCGGTTTCTGTTAGTAAAATAATATTTATTAATACTTTCTCAGATTTACTGGAATATAATGACATTTGAAATGAAACTTATTTTTAAAATCTTTTTGGATTTTGTCGTGTTTTTTTATTTTTAGTTTTCTTCCCAAAGTTTTAAATATAAAGCATTAAATATAGTCACATGAGAGACACTAGTCATAAAAAAAGTTTTTATTAAAAAAACATTATTGATCCTAGATTAAGATCTTAATAATCAAAGAATATTAGCTATTTAGAAAACAAAGAATAAATCTTTACTCGATTCTCCGATATCCATTATAATGGAGATATGTACTTCGAATTTACATTCATAAAGTTTCATTAAAATCCAATCAGCACCTAGTTTTTGTGTAATAAGCTGTATAAGTTACTATAGTTTTTTAACTATCCCACGGGAACTCTTTAATTTTCCGGGATGAAAAGTATCTAAGATATTGACCGGGGATATAAGTTACCGCCACGCAAAATTTCATTTAAATCGGTCCAACAGTTTCGGAGATTAGCCCGTACAAATAGACAGACAGAGAAACAAAAAAATTGAAAAAATATCTGGATTTGTTCTATTTCTCTTCTTACATCCCCCTGACTCAGTTTTTAGCAGTTTTTTCTATATACAGACATTCGACCTCTACCGTTTTATTATATGTATGTATATAAATTAAAGAATACGGGGATACTTTTCAGATACACATATGTGCGGTGAGATATAGCTGTTAAGTAGGTATAAAATTATTGTAAAATGTCTAAAATTACTACGAGTAGATACACAATCCCATACAAAATTTCTCTTAAAACTGTCACCAATTGTGCTTAGGTAATTGTTCTAGTTGAAATAAATATACAACAATGTAAATTGAACCTTAAATGCGATGCTTAAAATTGTTTTCACGAAAAAATGTTAAATTAAAAGCGCGCTCAAATGTTCAAACGAGCGTTCTTTCGGTGAGGACATTTTTTGTAGCTGATTGTGTTTCTAGTACTATTTGGATCGATGTAAAATGTAAAGAATTATTATGGGCAACACTCATTGGTTCATTTCAGCAGAAATGCATTTCGAGCTGGTTGGTTCGTGACTAATATGACGACACGTTTGGCTCAGCCTGTAGTGACCCTATATGCTGTGCCAGCGGTCGCGGGTTCGAGTCCCGCTGGGGGCATTCATTTGTGTGATGAGCACGAATGTTTGTACTCAGTCATGGGTGTTTATATTTATAATATGTAAGTATTTAAACTAATATATATGTAGTGTATCAACTATCTGGTATCCATAACACAGGCCTCGTAGCTTACCATGGAACTAGATGGTGTTGTGTTAATGTCCCAACATACATATATATATATATATATATATATATATATATATATATATATATATATATATATATATAATATTATGCGATCTCTCTTTGAAGGAAAAAAGAACTAAATGCTTACAAATACAAAATAATATTGCATTATTCTTATTATTCATATTTTCTTTTCAAAAATTGTAATTTAACGACTTAGATCTACCAAGATACGCGGTAGCGTGTCCAGCCAAGTTCAAGCCAAACTGGCGACGCAGCATCGTGTGTATACACGAATAAAATTAACCTTGTTCTTTAAAAAAAGTAAACGACAGTTAAACAGCCAATACCGCTACCTACTATTTCTGACTTTGACATTTCTTTTCGGCGGACTCGGTCTGATTATTTCTTTAGTCTAAGACTACTTTTTACATATAATTAAATTGTAAACAAGACGAAACTGTACATTAAATATTTTTTGGGAAATCTTATTGAAATAAACATTATTATCGATACAGAGGCCGAATCTAAAGTTTTTGTATTTTTGTCTGTCTGTCTGTTTAGGAACGCATCACGAGAAAACCACTGGACAGATTTTGATGAAATTTGGTATAATGACAGCTGGTTATCCGGGTCAACATATAGGATACTTTTTACTGCGGAACAATATCTCATCTCTGTGAAATCTATACTGAACGTTAGAACGTAAATAGGGATAAACCCGAGCGGAGCGAGGGTCAGTTGCTAGTTTATCATAAAATACCTCATTTAAATCGACAATAATTGAGAATGTCTTTCTTTTTTATGTGAATAAATAAATTACTTAATTGAAGTTCATCTCAAAACTTTAGTAGCCAAGTGTACACACACTTACTTCCCTCAGTTATTAATCCAGCCGTCAACATCGCCATGAAATTTATCACCGCGATCGAACATACTTCTATTTTCTATTTTTTTTTTTTATTATTTATTTTATTTACACTCTTATCACTTTAGCGATTCGTCATCTATACATATAATAAAATTGTAACTAAGTCGAATCTGTACATTAAATATTTTTTGGAAAATCTTATTTAAATAGACATTAATATCGATACAGAGGCCGAATCTATAGTTTTTAGAATTTTTGTCTATCAGTCTGTCTGTTATCGCATCACGGAAAAACCACTGGAGGGATTTTGATGAAATTTGGTATGGTGATAGCTGGTATCCGGGTCAACATATAGGATACTTTTTACCGCGGGAAAATATCTCATCTCTGAGAAATGTATACTAAACGATAAAACGTAAGTAGGGACGGATCCGAGCGGAGCGAGGGTGAGTCGCTAGTTATTTATAAATCATCATATTTTTTTCTCAAAAATTATAAATTAATATATTATAGTAATACGTATATAAGATTTACCTTATTCTTTAAAGAAAGTAAACCACGTGTATGGCAAAATCGCATAAACAGAAAAATCTGGCTACAATTTTTGACTTAGAATTTTCTTTATGCGGACTCAGTCTGTATTTCTTTATTCTGAGGTTACAGATTTGATAAATTAGCTATGATGAATTTTCGATCACGGGACAATCGCTAGTTTAAATAAACATTTGTCAAAATTGTTATTTTCTTATATAATCTATACTATAATAAAACAGTAGAGGTCGTATGTCTGTACATAGAAAAAAAATGCTAAAAACCGAGTCATGTAAGAAGACAAATAGAACAAATCCACATTTTTTTTCAATTTTTTTGTTTCTTTGTCTGTTTGTCTGTTTGTACGGGCTAATCTCCGAATCTATTGGACCGACTTAAATGAAATTTTGCATGGCGGTACCTTATATCCCCGGTCAACATCTAAGATACTTTTCATTCCGGAAAATTAAATAGTTCCCGTGGGATAGTTAAAGAACTATAGTATCTTATACAGCCTAGTCCACAACAACTTATGCACCTATTTTAGTAAAATTTAACATTTTGATACCTTATATTGTCGGTCATACAACATGTTACTTTTCATCCCGGAAAAATGAACGGTTCCCGTGGGAACTCATATATCTCTATTAGTGTTTAGTAGTCACAAATATAATACACATATTGATTTTATTCATTCCGCCGCGCCGCTACTAATGATCGCCTGTAACGCGTTCCATCATAAGCGCCAATTATAACGAGGCGCCATGTTTGTTTTAAGCTCTTTATAATGCACGGATCAGACAATGAAAAATGTTTTTTTTTTTCTAAACGATCCGTTCTGAGCTTGCTTTCGGTTTGACTACATAATTTTGATTGTGAGTTCAAACTCAAATTAGGCGTCATAAATGCTTATAATCAAAGTTACAAATTAAGCAGTTTAGGCTTTAATTCAGTTCTTTTACCGGTAAGTCCGGACCACAATGCGACACGACTGGTAAGAGGACCAGGGCCACGACCGATGCTACTTAACTCCAAGCTGATACTAAAAATTATTTGACAGAAAAATCCAATGACTATACCTCACAAGACCCGGAACTTAAATCCACTCGACATTTGGATCTGCAGACGTGGTCAACAAGTCACTGAATCTACTAGCCTGGTTTTTATTATTCACAACATTACAAAATACTGACCTGCTAGTATGATACCTATTGTACTGTAAGATAACAGAACTTTTTTATTAATAAATAACTTTTTTTAATAAATAAGTAATAGAAATATTGATGTTATGATGATTCCTAGTCTACAGATCAATTGTTTTGAAACTTTACTTACAAAATAATTTAGTAACTCTACTAGCTTTAAGGTTGTAGTCGATAGGTAGGTACTTACTACACCTCCCCCCAAGGTGCGTTCACCTTGTCGTGGTGGGGGGGGGGTTCAGTAGTGCCCGGCAATACAGCCGGGCGCAAAGCCAAGAAACGCACAGGGAGGTGGCCCGCTTCGGTGGGCGGTGGGAGGCGGCCCTCTTCGGAGGGCGGTGTACCATGCGGGTTGCTCCTGGTAATTCTCTGATAGCAGAGTGGACCTTGGAGCAACCCCGTGGTTGTTGTGGTCTGCTTCGGCAGACCTGCCGTCGGGGCCTCGTAGTTGAATGCGTAAGCGATCCTGCGACGCCCCATTAAGACGGGGGAAGGCTTTGTTGGGTTTTAGTGGGTAGTACTGGCTTTGCCGGTGAGTCCCACACCTCGTGCGTAAATGCATTTCCCAACGTTAAAAAAAAAAAAAGGTACTTACTACACCTGTCAACAATAATGTTACAAAAAATACAAGAAATATCTAATAATGGTAATGTTGCCTTAAAGTTTTCCAATTCTTTTTTTTTATCTTATTTATTTCACAACGAAAAAGTACCTACCTACTAGTATGAAATAAAATAGCAATACCAAAAGACGAAAAGATCTACAAGTTGCATTTATAAAACCAGGACAAATAAATTAATAATGCAAGAAAAATATTAATTCTCTAGCCCATACGTATGCACACAAAAAAAATAAATATTTAAAAATGTAGATACATTTATTATTTAGTAAGTATCTATTAAAAAATATATTAAATAAACATTTTTAAAAACAAGCTTTTGTATCATATAAATAATTATGTAATGTAATAAATTTAATTTTAATTTTTTTTTTTTTATTTATTCGTTTTCATTCTATGTCTATATATTCTCAGTCTTTCATTTGACACCCATACATGGGGATGCATAAAAAACATAGTCCAATCTAAAAGTGTACAAGCAAAATTTCAGCTCAATCGGTTGAGGATAGCTGCTTTAAAAATCAGTTGCAAAATTTGACTCGAACAAACATACAAACAGTAAGTTAAATAAAAGCTTATAATAAAAACGCAACACCTAAAAGCACCCACATCGCTAATGACTCTTCATTATCTATTCATTACGCTATGTCATAAGTCAGCTAACGTGAAAGTGTGGGCGGGGCTTATCGTCCAATCGGAGTCGCGGAAATTACCTAACGATTACAAAACCGACCAATCACAGATCGGAAAAGTCGTTATGTAAGTTTTTCTAGTGGATAGTCTCGCGGGAAGTGTTATGGTGTTGACGTGACGTTTAGTATTTTTAGTAATATATTGACAAAGGTTGTTATGTTATTCGGCTTTTGTTTTTTTTTTCAATATAAAATTTTGTGAGTTATTTTTTTTAAATAAACAAACTGAATAAAATGTAAATATTAAAGTTTTAAAAATATTCTAGTGATCGCGCGGTGGACAAAAGTCGTCAATAAATCATTGAATTTGAACGTTATTTACGTTCTTTTGTTAAAATTACATAAGAAACTATTAGCCGTCCTCAACAAATAGACTATAGAATAAAAAAAAAATCTTCAACTGGACCAGCAATTCCAGCGATTAGCACATACAGACAAACAAACAGACTCTTCAACTTTATAATAGGTATAGGTTATGTAACATAGCGGTTTTATAAGCAGAGTAAATATACATACGAGTAAATAAGCCACAGGCACAATCTAAGTAACTACGCTTAATACTTATCATACTCCTCCGTACGCTCAATATACTTAAATGTACCTACACATAAATTATATACTTTTAGATAAAAAAAATATTTACGGAAATACATTGAAATTACAAAAATACCTAATGATGTGTTTACCTACATCTATACTATAATTGTAACCAAGCCATTATTAAATAAAACTATCTTTTCGGATTATTTCGCGGATTTATTTTGATTTTTGGTTCCCGACGTTTCGAATGCTTTACAGCATCCATGGTCACGGGAAAGACTGAGGTGTTACATGTCTTGAATGTAGAAAATATTATGTAACCAAGCCATTAAATATTTTTTGGAAAATCTTATTGAAATAAACATTATTATCGATACAAGGCCGAATCTGTAGTTTTTAGAATTTCTGTCTGTCTGTCTGTATGTTACCGCATCACAGAAAAACCAATGGAGGGATTTTGATGAAATTTGGTATAGTGATAGCTGGTTATCCGGGTCAACATATACGATACTTTTTACCGCAGGAAAATGTCTCATTTCTGAGAAAAATACAAAAACTGCAATGTAAGAGTATACCTACTATATGTGAAACCTAAGAATTCGGTTTTTGGTCATCTCAACGCGGGCGGAGCCGCGGGCAATGCTAGTAACAAATATAGGTACACTTAATTAATTATTACTGTCATGTGTCATGTCAGCACGAAACTGTGTCAAGAATTCTAGTCTCATTAAAAAAAGATTAGTAATCAACCCTTTTTTCCCCACCTATATACTCATACTGCTGTGCAAGGGCCTCCTTTCTATACGAGGAGGATCACCACCCTAAGCAATGCGGGTTGGCAGTCTCCAAATGTCATTCGAAAACTTGCTAGGTTCTCTCAGACATGCAGGTCACCTCACGATGTTTTCTTTTATCGTTAGACAAGTGGTAAATCGTGTTAAAAATGATTCGAACATGAAAACTCAAAGGCGCGAGACCCGGGATTTGAACTTGCTTCATTTGGATCCACAAAACAAGTACGCTACTTCTGGCCAGCCTTAATAGTTATAAAGCTATAAAAATCTCTGAGAAGGGACGTTTTTTCTGACATATGTATGTTTTAAATCTATCTGATATATAAGAGAAATTAATTCTATAATCTTCATCTCCCTGCCCATTTCCCAATCACTTGGGGTCGGCGCAGTACATCTTCTGTACTGCTGATAGGATTTGGCAAAAGTTTTACGACCGGCCGCCTCACGCCTGCCTGACGTCAACCCTCCTTGGGAATGCTATTGTCTCTCTTTGTCTGAATGGTGTCGCGGAAGTCTTGTAATAGGTATGCACTTTCGATTTTTTTGTCTTTTAAAACATTTTTTTTCATACTATTACTCAAAGTTTCAAATGTAATTTTCGGATATATGTAGTTTGAAATAAATTTTGAACACACAATAAAAAAAATACTTTAAATTTACTTCTTCTATAATTATATGTAAATATTACAAAACTTATGTATTGAGAATAATTATTCTTTAAATCTTTGTCAAGCTAAACTTTGCAAACACTACCGGTTTGAAAATACATTTTAGATTTTATAGCCTATTTATTGAGGAAGGCAGACTTTTGAATTCTCAGCCTAAAGAATTATATAGACGGAGCCCCCCAAAAATTTATTTTAATCATTATTTTATTTATTTATTATATATAATTTTTATTTTTTATTTATTATAATTAAATCCGTTTTCTTTTTTTATTCGAAGTGTCCATTCGTCCATTAATAGGACGAGTAAACATAATTATTCGTCCTTTATAAAATATGTAAATTATAAGGAAGAACGAATAGATTAATAAGTAAGTAGAATAAATAGCTCGGATCAACTCAGTAGGTTAAGGTTATATTTTTGTTTGCATATAGAAACTCCTGCACCTATAAATCACTTATTTTACATAAAAAACAAAGAAGTTAAGAAATATTCGTACAAACCGACAACAGTTGGACGAATAATATATTTTTTATTCGTCCTATTAAAGCACGAATGATTATTATTCGTCCTAATAATAATTTTTTATTCGTCCTTATTTTAAGTACTAATACCAACAGCCATTTTTTATTAACATTTATTAAGTTAAAAGTAAAGAGTTTTCCAGTAACACTCGGGGCTAGCGAGGGCGGCAAATTTTTAGGGGCAGCAAAATTCGGAGGGCGGGAAAAAAAAACTTTCTTCGCGTTACCGAAAATGCTTTTTTTATTTTACAAAATATGAAAAATAAAAAAAGATTAACTAATTGGTACATTTTTCGAAAAATTAATATCATTTATAAATTAGTTTTCTGCATTTTTCAAAAATTTATATATTTATATATTTTTTAAACTCTATCGAAACTTTACCCATTTTATGCAAGATGTCGATAATTGGGCGGCATTTTTTACAATGCCCAGGGACGGCGCTGAGGTTGTTTGTACTACTAATACTGTTTTAAAATGTTATTGCTTGGCTTCTCGTTCAGTTGTATGACATACTGTCTATATTAGTCCTTAATCTGAGGAGTAATTAAACATTAATAAGCTAAATAAAAAAAAAAAAAAAAAACAAAAGATATTATTAAATATCTCTCAAAATTTTACCTAAAACGATCTTTTCGGAGTTTTTCGCGGATTTATTTTGATTTTTGGTTCCCGACGTTTCGACTTTAGACGTCTCAGAGGCTATATATAATGACAAAACTTTCCGAGTTTAAGCTCATTTTATAGATTTTGACTCATCTATCAATAATAAAGAACTTAATACTTTCTTAGATTTACGCGAATATTTGACATTTTAAATAAAACTATCTTTTCGGATTAATTCGCAGATTTATTTTGATTTTTGGTTCCGGACGTTTCAAATGCTTTACAGCGATCATGGTCACGGGAGAGACTGAGGTTACAGACGTCTCAAACACATACTTGTTACAGACAGTGCCTGCCCACTATTTTACAAAAATGATTTCGAAAATTCAAAAATGGAACTAAAGTATCTTACAATATTTGTTGATTTTAATTCTAAACATTTGAAAAAAAAAATTTATAAGTATTAGGTTTTAAATATAGCAATAGGTATTATTTATTTAATTTTAGCTGTTATTATTATAAATATTACGGTTTTTTTAAAACTTTATTAATTACTAATGTTATTTGGTGTTGCTATTATTATATTATGTATAACCATAAAAATATAAAAAAAATTAAACATATTAATTATTTGTTTTAGCATTATTATTGTTATATATGTAATTTAAAAGAAACCGGGAATCAAAATCAAAATTAATCCGCGAAGTAATCCGAAAAGATAGTTTTATTTAATACTAGCTCTGCCCACGTCTCCGCCCGCGTTCAGATGACCAAAAAACCAAATTCTTAATTTTTACATATTAGTATACTCTTACAATACAGTTTTTGTATTTTTTCTCAGTAATAAGATATTTTCCCGCGGTAAAAAGTATCCTATAGGTATGTTGATGCGAATAACTAGCTATCTCCATACAAAATTTCATCAAAATCCCTTCAGTAGTTTTTCTGTGATGCGGTAACAGACAGACAGACAAACAGATAGACAAAAATTTTGAAAACTATAGATTCGGCCTCTGTATCGATAATAATGTCTATTTCAATAAGATTTTCCAAAAAATATTTAATGTACAGATTCGGCCTAGTTACAATTTTATTATATGTATACAGTAAGTAGGTATAGATGTCAAATATTCGCGTAAATCTAAGAAAGTATTATCTCCCAAAATATTAGTCTTGAATTTATTTCAATTGAATAAACAAGTATGGAACAAAACAACATGCTATATGACTTGGACTCAGTCTGTGGCTCACACAACGCGCTGACCGCTCTGCGACTTTTGAGGAGCTACAACCACTTCGTTATGCCGCCTGGTGAGTAATCTATCTATACTAATATTATAAAGAGGTAAAGTTTGTGAGTTTGTGACGTTGTAGGGGGTAATCTCTGGATCTACTGAACTGATTTAGATGAAATTTGATAAGAATATAGTTTGAGATCCTGAGAAGGACATAGTATACTTTTTATCCCCGAAATTATACCATAAGGGGGTGAAAATGAGGATATGTAAACAAAATCTATACAGATAAATAAAAGTGTTTGTTTGTAATGTCGAAATAACAACTTTTTACTAAATGCTAAATGGAATTATATACGATATTTATAAGAAAAACTCAATTTTTAAAATTTTTGTCTTCTGTCTGCCTGTTTGTTCCGGCTAATCTCCGGAACGGCTGGGCTGATTTTGACGGGACTTTCACTGGCAAGTAGTTGATATTATAAGGAGTAATTTAAGCTCCTTTTATTTCAGTAAAAGTATTAGGATTCCGTTCAAAAAAATTAAAATGCACCTAATGCAAAATAAATATTTAAAAAAAAAACAAATAGAAGCAATATAAAACGCAAACTGTTTAACAGATAAACAAAAACGATTACGTGGGGTGAAATAATTACCCGTCATTAGCCCAACACTAACCACACGGTAACATCACTAAATCGGGCTAATTTACAAAACTTTAGTTACTACTGTTTACAATGGCTTTGAAATAAGAAAATCTTACTAATATTATAAATGTAAAAGCTTACATGTTTGTATGCTTGGATGGAAGTTTGTAAGCTTGTGATCTGGATATGCTATGATAAAGATAGATTATAGTTTGGAATTGCAATTAGGATTTTTATAAATGACTAGCATTGCCCGCGGCTCCGCCCGCGTTCAGATGACCAAAAACCAAATTCTTAGGTTTTACATATTAGTATACTCTTAGATTGCAGTTTTTGTATTTTTTTCTCAGAAATGAGACATTTTCCCGCGGTAAAATGTATCCTATATGTTGACCCGGATAACCAGCTATCATCATACCACATGAAAATCCCTCCAGTGGTTTTTCCGTGATGCGGTAACAGACAGACAGACAAAAATTCTAAAAACTAAAGATTCGGCCTCTATATCGATAATAATGTCTATTTCAATAAGATTTTCCAAAAAATATTTAATGTACAGATTCAGCTTAGTTACCATTTTATTATATGTATAGAAAAATTTAGGTACGGTTCCCGTGTAATAGATTTGTTTTTGTTTTTCTTGAGGCGAACCCGAGCGAAACGGGGATAAGCCGCTAGTAGGTATTTCATAATAATCCATTCTAATATTATAAATGTGAAAGTGTGTTTGTTGCTTTGTTTGTTTGTTTGTTTGTTTGTTTGTTTGTTTGTTTGTTTGTTTGTTTGTTTGTTGGTCCTTCTTTCACTTTGGAACGGATCGACGCATTGGAGTGATTTTTTATGTGGAGATAGTTGAAGGGCTGGAGAGTGACATAGGCTAGAAGATAGTTTGAGACCCTGGGAAGGATATAGGATACTTTTTATCCCGGAAATCATCCCTTAAGGGGGTGCAAATGGGGATGAAAGTTTGTATGGGGAATCAACCTAGGGACGAACCCGAGCGAAGCGAGGGTGAGTCGCTAGTAATTTATATGGAGCCTGTCTTTCTATCTTTAACAAGGAAAATATCAGATAGGTTATTGAAAATTATTGAAGTCTTCAGGGTATAGGCAGCAAAAGGGGTTAAGTATTTTAATATAAATAAAATAAATAAATACTTTTTCTGGTATTTCAAAAAGCGCATAATCATTGCAGTTTATGTTAGTAATTAGTAACAGGTCAATACGATGGTATAGCGGCGAGAGGGCGCAATCGCGACGTCACAGTGTGGCGACCCTCGAATTGTTTAGGGCTGTCTACTTTATAGTTTTGTTAAAACACCATATAAAAAAAATTATTTCACCATCGCAAGTACTTAATAGAATTGCCTTTTATAGTATACTAGCGACTCACCCTCGCTTTGCTCGGGTTCGTTAGGTACGTTTTAACGGTTAGTATGAAATACAAATCTTCGAATTTTTTGTGTGTTTTCTGTACATTATACATATAAACCTTTCTCTTGAATCACTCTATCTGTTGCTGAAAACTGCATTAAAATCAGTTGAGCATGGAGTTTAAATAGAACTTTTCATAAATTGTATGAACCAAGTTATAGTTATACATTTCTTACAAGTATGTCGAAAGAGTTTAAGTCATTTCTCTTCATACTAGATGAAAATAGTATGAAAATTGATATATTTAATCTTATGTAGTGGCAACCCTAACCAGGTGTGCACATTCGCACGGCCGCAGGTGTAATGGTGTTCAATGGAAAGGTTTAACCCCCCTGTTTGTATAATTTACGATGTACTTTATGTAATTTTAGAGTGTCAACTTTTATAGCTGAGGCAATCAAAGAGTTTGATTTAATATTAATATTAGTATGGAAAGAATTGTGAGTTTCATTTTTACTAGTTGTTGTTGCGTGTTTAGTAGAGATAAAGGTAGCCTAAGTCCATCCCCAGGATGCAATCTATGTCCTTGCCAAATTTTATCGAAATCTGCTCAGCGGTTTAAGCATGAAAAGGTATCAAACAAATTTACGAGTACTTTAATATCTACATTCAAATATTCATCTTGTACTTATATCTACACATATAATAAAAGTGTAACTGATCGCTGTCTGTACATGGAAGATATTTGGGAAAAACTATTATTGGGGGTCTTTGTTAACGCAATAGAACCCAAAACAATGATTTTTAGAGTTTTTATCCGTTTGTCTGTGCGTTTGTGCGCGCTAATCTCAGAAACGGCTTAACAGATTTAGATGCGATTTACACTAACGTTTTGTGGTAAACTTCACTTTACCTTCAGTATTTGTTTTATTTTAATCGGTACATAAAAATGGGAAAGTCATATCAATTTAAAGAATCACCTATTAAATATAATAAAATAGTAACTAAGCGAAATCTGTACATAAAATATTTTTTATAAAAACAATGACTACAAAGTTTTGTGTACAGAATATAAAAATAAACAATAGTTAATCAATTTTTTTTGTCTGTATGTCTGTCTGTGTGTGTGTGTGTGTGTGTGTGTTCACGCGAAAAGTACTGAACCGATTTTAACTAAATTTTGTGTAGGGATAACTTATTACTCGGGTCAACATTTAGGATACCTTTTACTGCAGGAAAATCTTTTATTCCTACTACTACTGGTTTTTATATTTAAATATATATTTAAACTAATATTGCCCGCGGCTCCGCCCGCGTTCTGATGACAAAAACCAAAATCTTAGGTTTTACATATTAGTATACTCTTATAATGCAGTTATTGTATTTTTTCTCGGAAATGAGATATTTTCCCGCGGTAAAAAGTATCCTTTATATTGACCCGGATAACCAGCTATCATCATACCAAATTTTATCAAAATCTGTCCAGTGGTTTTCTCGTGATGCGGTAACAGACAGACAGACAGGCAGGCAGACAAAAATTCTAAAAAGTATAGATTCGGACTCTGTATCGATAATAATGTCTATTTCAATAAGATTTTCCAAAAAATATTTAATGTACAGATTCGACTTAGTTACAATTTTATTATATGTATAGATAACTGCCTCGGTGGTGTAGTGGCTAGCATGTACGGCTGCACACCCGGAGGTCCTGGGTTCGAGTCCCGGGTCGGGCCAAGTTTAGTTATCGAGTCTTTCTGTATATTAAGCCTCAGTAACAGCCCGGAGTTGGGAAGTTGGCGGTGTTTCACCCCCGTGCCTCGGAGAGCACGTAAAGACGTCGGTCCTGCGCCTTAACTCTCACCGGTCGTGTCGAGCAGTCGTCCCACCGGAGTATGAGAGTGACAGGAATAGAGAGTGCACGTTTTGTCTGCGCGTACACTTGTGCACTATAATATCTCCTGCGCAGTTGGCTAGTTTCAATGAGATTGGCCGCCGTGGCCGGAATCGGTCAGGAGAACATCATATGTATAGATATAGATATAGATGGTGTACGCGTACATATACACGTAAGAGTAACACTATACATTTACCTAAATGAGGAGAGTTCAATTTTTAGTGAACATAAGCTTGTAGGGTATTCACAGATATTAATTAAAAATAAGATAAATATGTTGGAACATAACAACACAACACGATCTAGTTCCATGGTAAGCTACGAGGCTTGTGTTATGGATACCAGATAGTTGATACACTACACATATATAACTTTCAATACATACATATTATAAATATGTATGTATTGAATTGATATATAATTGAAATATACAATTATTTACCTATGACTAAAGTACAAACATTCGTGCTGATCACACAAATGAATGCCCCCAGCGGGATTCGAATCCGCGACCACTGGCATAGCGAGTAGGGTCGTCACAAAGTACAAACTGAGCCAAACGTGTCGTCAAATAGATATTTCTAAGCAACGTTTTATATTTAGTCTAATAGTTCCGAAATTATACGATTCTCAAGCTATAAACAACTTTGGTCTCTTACAGTATGGGATGGAAAAATCTAAAAATTATCAAAGCCCTTAAAAATAATTCAACTAAAACAGATATGGGGAAGATGTGCTCAGTAGTTTTTATGGCTTATACTTATATCAAAATATGTAAAGAACTAGCACTACTCGCGGCTCCGCCTGCGATCAGATGACAAAAAAACCAAATTCTTAGGTTTTACATATTAATATATTCTTACATTGCAGTTTTTGTATTTTTTCTCAGAAATGTGATATTTTCCCGCGGTGAAAAGTATCCTATATGTTGACCCGGATAACCAGCTATCACCATACCAAGTTTCATCAAAATCCCTCTAGTGGTTTTTCTGTGATTTGGTAACATACAGACAGACAGACAAAAATTCTAAAAACTATAGATCGGCCTCTGTATCGATAATAATGTCTATTTCAATAAGATTTTCCAAAGAATATCTATTGTACAGATTCGGCTTAGTTACAATTTTATTATATGTATAGATGTGTTAAATTAATAACAAACAAATATTACAATAGTAAATTAGTCACGTGTACCGTTTAGGGCCGTGCGTCGAACAATCGTCGGGTCGGTCGTTATTTATAAGTACACTTGCGCAGAAAACGCTTAATAATATGTATTAAATATTATAACTTTTAACCTCGATTCCACTCACATCGTATAGTCTATTATAAATATTTTTGATTGCCCCGGTGGTGTAGTGGATAGCGTGTTTGGCTGCACATTTGAAGGCCCTGGGTTCGAATTCCGGGTTAGGACAAGTTTTAGTTATTAGGTCTTTTTGTTAAGTAACTAGTAGCAGCCCAGAGATGGGAATTTGGCAGTGTTACCCCCGTGCCTCGGAGAGCACGTAAAGCCGTCGGTCCTGCGTTTTAACTCTCATCATTATTGTCCCATCGGAATTTGAGACTGAAAGAAATAGAGTGCCCGTTGTATCTACGCGTACACGCGTTGCACCATAATATCTTCTGCCCAGTTGGCTGGTCTCAGTGAGATTGACCGCCGTGGCCGTTATCGGTCAAGATAACGTCATCGTCATCATCACAAATAATAAGGTCCATATTATATAGTGCACAAGTATGTATACGTGCAAAAAACAAGTACCTACTGTTTATTACTTTCACTCTGAAAATCCGGCAGGACAGACAATTTGATTTGATTTTCTAGATACTAGGATGTCGGGGGTAAATTATTTATAAAATACTACCAGTACCCGCGGTTTCACCCGCATTCAAACTACTAAAAAAACCAACTCTTTGACACACCGACAGCAACGCCACCTACCGGGTCCAATTGTGTTTTTAAACTATACATGACCCCATTGAAATATACACATAAAATTTCATCCAAATCCGTCCAGCCCTTTAGGAGTAGTAAGGTGACAAACATACGTACAGAAGAATTATTTATATTAAGATAAAAAGAATACAGATAAAAGCAAAATTTTGTAGATTACCATTTATAAAAAATAGACTATAATCTGTTAGAAAATTAAAAATTCAGAAAAATATTTTGGCCACACCAGTACTTGTAAGGGTGAAAAACACCTGTCCTTATTGATGGTACAATAATTGCCTGTATCCTCTTGCTGTGTACACCATTTAAAGCCATGCAAATATTGCTTGGTTATCTTTTGCCCGTGATTTTGCCTTGGATTAGTACTGAAATCACTAGTGCTTATCTATACATATAATAAAATTGTAACTAAGCCGAATCTGTACATTAAATGTTTTTTGGAAAATCTTATTGAAATAGACATTATTATCGATACAGAGGCCGCATCTATAGTTTTTAGAATTTTAGTCTGTCTGTTTGTCTGTCTGTCTGCTACCGCATCACGGGAAAACCACTGGATAGATTTTGATGAAATTTGTTATGATGATACCTGGTTATCCGGGTCAACATATAGGATACTTTTTATCGCGGGAAAATTTCTCTTTTTTGAGAAAAAATACAAAAACTGCAATGTAAGAGTATACTGATATGTAAAACCTAAGAATTTGGTTTTTGGTCATCTGAACGCGGGCGGAGCCGCGGGCAATGCTAGTTGTAAATAAACCAATTCTTTTTATCCCACAGATGGTCGAGTGGTGCCACTCCTAGCGTCTCTACCGCCGCCGTGTCTGCCGTCATACTGCCAACATCTACCATTATGTTCTCCACGTGCGTAGATATTTTTATAATCCATACATATAATAATACTAAGCTAATCTAATTGACATAAACATTATTATCGATACAGAGGCCGAGTGTTTAGAATTTTTGTCTGTCTGTCTGTTTGTCTGTTACCAAAACCACCGGAAGGATTTTGATGAAATTTGGTATGGTGATAGCTGGTTATTCGGGTCAACATATAGAATAATTTTTACCTCGGGAAAATATCTCATTTCTGAGACAAAATACAAAAACTGCAATGTAAGAGTATACTAATATGTAAAACCTAAGAATTTGGTTTTTGGTTATAGGAACGCGGCCGAAGCCGCGGGCAATGCTAGTAATAAGTATAAAATGAAGTCGTTTCTACTGTCTGTTCGCTTAGATCTTTTAAACTACTCAACGGATTTTAATGCAGTTTTCAGCAATAGATAGAGTGATTCAAGAGGAAGGTTTATATGTATAATACATGCATATTATAGTACAGAAAAGCCGGGAAATTCAAAGATATGTATTTCATACTAACCGTTAAAACGTACCTATCTAATATCAATACCTAAATAAAACCACCTTTCCGGATTATTTCGCGGATTAATTTTAATTTTTAGTTAGCCTTTGCAAGAGGCGACTAATACTAATATAAGCTGATTATTATTTTATGCTACATACACATATAGATATAGAAATATAGATTTACAATAGTTAGTACACTTATAGTTATGTAGACTGCCTCGGTGGTGTAGTGGCTAGCATGTACGGCTGCACACCCGGAAGTTCTGGGTTCGAGTCCCGGGTCGGGCCAAGTTTAGTTATTGAGTCTTTCTGTATAGTAAGTCTAGTGGAGTTGGGAAGTTGACGGTGTTTCACCCCCGTGCCTCGGAGAGCACGTAAAGCCGTCGGTCCTGCGTCTTAACTCTCACTGGTCGTGTCTCGCGTCGTCCCACCGGAGTATGAGAGTGACAGGAATAGAGAGTGCACGTTGTGTCTGCGCGTACACTTGTGCACTATAATATCTCCTGCGCAGTTTGCTAGTCTCAATGAGATTGGCCGCCGTAGCCGGAATCGGCTAGGAGAACATCATCATCATCATCATCAGTTATGTAGATAATAGATAGGCATATAGTTTTATATAGATAAGTAAAAACATTTACAAATAAACATACAGAAAGTCCCAAAGATTTGTATAAGTAGTGGTTAGTTCAAAAGAAAGAAAAATGTTAACGAATATAGTAATTTAATAAAGCCAATTTATATTTTTATTTATTTTTTTTTTCATTTTATTTTCATTAGCCTTTGCCACTCGGACCATTATTACGATCTATTGATACCTCATTCTTCACAATCGGTTCAGTAGTTAAGGCGCTACGATGGAACACACATAAATACAAACATACTTATATACATACATGCATAACAGCTAAATTAACCCTTTTGGCTTTGCCGTAGTCGAGTAAAAATAGGTCAAATTTGACGTCTAAGATATCTATACTATAATAAAACTGTAGAGGACGAATGTCTGTACATAGAAAAAAAATGCTAAAAACCGAGTCAGGGGGATGTAAGAAGACAAATAGAACAAATCCAGATGTTTTTCAAATATTTTGTTTCTCTGTCTGTTTGTCTGTTTGTACGGGCTAATCTCCGAAACTATTGGACCGATTTAAATGAAATTTTGCATGGTGGTACCTTATATCCCCGGTCAACATCTAAGATACTTTTCATTCCGGAAAATTAAAGAGTTCCCTTGGGATAGTTATAAAACTATAGTATCTTATACAGTTTAGTACACAACAACTTATGCACCTAATTTAGTATTTGGCATGTTGATACCTTATATTGCCGGTCAAACAACAGGTTACTATTCATCCCGGAAAAATGAACGGTTCCTGTGGGATAGATCTGTTTGTCATTTTCTTGTTACTTAATAAATTATACAAAAATATTCACCGTAACCAACGATCCAATAGATCTCTATTAGTGTTTTTGTGATTAAATATTTACTTACAAGAGAAGCTAAAATAAAACCAGGTGTAAAAACCACGACTTACATTGGATATCTGTATTTTTACATATAATCGGTTTACATTTACTTATCATTCCCAGTAGCAAGTACAGTGCCGACCGTTTGCGACTCAGAAGCCAGAAGACGCGGCGAAAAGCGGCCGATACCCGCTGAGCTAAAAGACGAAAAGTATTTCGAACGTAGAAGACGCAATAACCAAGCTGCTAAGAAGTCTAGGGACGCGAGAAGAATGAGAGAAGACCAGGTAGACTTTTACATGGTATAACTTATAAGAATCTATACTAATATTATAAAGAGGTAAAGTTTGTGAGTTTGTGACGTTGTAGGGGGTAATCTCTGGATCTACTGAACCGATTTCGATGAAATTTGGTAAGAAGATAGTTTGAGACCCTGGGAAGGACATAGGATACTTTTTATCCCGTAAATCATCCCTTAAAGGGGTGAAAATGGGGATGAAAGTTTGTATGGGGAATCTATACTAATATTATAAATTTCTTAGCTTCCTATTTACTTGAACACATGCCTCAGTGGTTAGAGTACCAATATCTACACTGGAAATCGCGGGTTCGAGTCCCGATAGGAATAAACATATCATTATTCGGGGCGGTGTTGATGTATATCCGTGTTTCCTATATACATTTCACGAAACCCATTACCAATTTGTTAGGTTCTCTCAGATATGCAGATTTCTTCACGATGTTTTGTTTTGATCCTTCATCGTAAGACAAATTTTAGTCATGTTGGAAATGATTCGCACATTCTATCAGAGGTGCGAGACCCGGGATTTGAACCCGCTTCACTAAATTTCCCAAGCGAGCGCGTTACCTACCATTAAGCTACTACTGTCGTATGCCCGATTTCACCAACAACCCATAAGCTACCACCTACGTATGAGATCCCTAGCTTAAAAGTCCCCTAAACTAGCCCCTAAATTAAATTTCGTTTTACCATCGTCAGAGCCCGTATTTCTAGTACCTATATTTAGGTGGTATTTTAACATATAGGTGACTTCTAACTTTCGGTGAAACAGAAACTGTCCCCTAACAGCCCCCAAACCATGCTTAGGGGATCCCTTAAACTTAGGTGACGTTGGTGAAATCGGGCATTAGTTACCTAGTTTTGGAAAGACATCTGAAGCCCGCCAACTCACACCCCCATCGTATTTGTGACCCGTGCCCAGCAGTCGGACATTAAACATACAATATATTTTTATCAAATTCCAGATAGCCTGGCGAGCTTGTCTTTTAGAACAAGAAAATGCTTCACTTCGAGCACATGTAACGGCACTACGTCAAGAAATCATCGCTTTAAGAGCTCTACTTGCCGCGAGGGACGATACTACCGCGCCTACTTCTACTACAACTGATTAAATTAATTTAATTAACCAATTCAAAAAATCGATATGTCCGTTGATTATTTATTAATTTTTGTTAAATATCTGTAGTGCTTTATAATAAGCTTTTCTTTATAAAAATAACGAAAATACACGCAGAAAGATAGAATTTGTTTGTACTTATATTGTGTTCGTATGATACATATTTTTTTTCTAAATATTAATCGATTTTAATAGTATTTTTTAATCAGAATAAGAATGAGTTTTTGTGACCTCAAAATTAGTTAATGTTATCCTTGTATCTATACTAATATTATAAAGAGGTAAAGTTTGTGAGTTTGTGACGTTGTAGGGGGTAATCTCTGGATCTACTGACCCGATTTAGATGAAATTAGATAAGGAGATAGTTTGAGACCTGGGAAGGACATAGAATACTTTTTATTCCGGAAATCATCCCTTAATGTGGTGAAAATGGTGGTGAAAGTTTGTATGGGGTGATCCTAGGGACGAACCCGGGCGAAGCGAGGGTGAGTCGCTAGTTCAATATTATAAAATACCTTTATAATAATAAAGACTTACCAAAAATATCATGGATTGCACGAGTTATATCGGCAGCTTTGATTATCGTCTGCGTTGACACAAACGCAACGAGTTGTAATATTATGATGTGTCTTTCATCCCCATTTTCAAACCCTTAAGGGATGATTTCCGGGACGAAGGTATCCTATGTCCTTGCAGGGTCTCAAACTATCTTCTTACCAAATTTCATATAAATCAGTTCAGTAGATCCAGAGATTACCCCCTACAACCTTACAAACTCACTAAACCACCTCTTTATAATATCAGTATAATATTATAAATAAAATATATACAAATATTACTAACAATATATAAATAATATTGTGACCAATGCCTCCTTGAAGCTTCATATTATATCCTTATATTTATTTTTGAACACACTTAATTAGTATAGATTGGCGTGTGTCGGGTAAAGAATTTTCTAACGGAAAACGAAGAACTAACTTTGACCGATAAAATGCATATTTAATCTGTCTATATCGCTTATAAAATTTCTATCATAGACGATAATTTTACTTAATTTTAATTTATTGTAATAATTTTTAATAATAAGAATTTATGTGATATTAAAAATAAACCATCCATTCTGTTAATAAAAATAAATTACATTATTATAGTTATTTTTTTTTTATTTCAGTCACTCATTTTTCACCGGAAATCCTTAGATATTGTACTCACTTTAGTCTGAAATAACAATCTGAAAACTTACATGGGTTTAAAGTAAAATAAAAACATGTTAAAGAATTTAATATTATCTTATTTAAGTTAAACGGAGACATTAAATATTTTTTTTAAATTGTGGAATGTGGGCTGTACAATTTAAAGACAAGTTTATAATATGAGACTTCCATTTACCTAGTAAAGTTTTTTATGAGTCGAAAAATGTCGACTTTATTGTCAAAAAAGCTCTAATATGTGAATCATGAACATGATAAAAAAAATTAACAAATCTACTTATACATTTATACATATAATAAAATTGTAACTGATCGCTGTCTGTACATGAAAGATATTTGAGAAAAAGTAAAAACTATTATTGGGGGTCTTTATTTACGCAATAGAACGCGAAACAATAATTTTTAGAATTTTTGTGTTTGTCTGTGCGTTTCTCTCGATGCGATTTCAGAATGCGGTTTTCACTAATATATTTTGGTAAGCTTCACATAACGTTTATTATTTGTTTCATTTCGATGTTAAGAATTAGAGACGAACCCGAGCGGAGCGAGTGTGAGTCGCTAGTCCATACTAATATAAATGTGAAAGTGTGTTTGTTTGTCTGTCCTTCTTCCACGTCGAAACGGATTGACGGATTGGCGTGATTTTTTTGTGTGGAGATAGTTGGAAGGCAGGAGAGTGACATAAGATATTTTTGCCGCGGGAGATTTTCTCATTCCCAAGTGAAAACACGTTGTAATATAACCCAAGAAATTATTTATGATCAGAATTACTTGAAACTTAGTATCAATGTTCTTCAATACTATTAAATAAATATGTGTTTTAGCATTTTGCATAAAAGGAAAAATAGGGGATGAAAGTTTATATGAAAACTACCTTTTTAGAGTTTTTTTTTGTACTTTCGGAAGCCTCCGGTTCTACTAGTTAATAAATTATACAAAAATATTCAACGTAAAGTTAACATTTGATTTACCAACCACTAGCGCCATCTAAATTTCATACATTCAAATGGATAACTTTTTACGCACAAAGTAGTTATTTTTCTTATCAACAAACTTTAAAAAATAGCATCTATTGATGTGCCTCCGGAAAACATACAGCATTGTATATGAAGAAGCAGTGTATACTTTGCCATTTATTTACGGTCTGTGGAATATGTCATCTACTTTTCAACTACCCTATACTAATTGTTAAATTGACGGTAGTAGAAAATCCAGCTAGGACACGGCTAACCGTTGTCACTTTGAATATCATAGCGTTGTGTACTTTCGCCGCGTGCGGTCGAAATCCAAAAATATTAGAATAATCCGTTAAATATTTTGAGAAATAATTTTACAAAGTGTTAGCATAACTAATATTACATCAATATCTATCTGTATTTTTGTGTTTGTGCGGGTTCTTATACCGGAAGTGTATCGTAATGAATCGCGCGCCTAGTGAGGTCGATGAAGCCATCGAGGCAAACCGACCCATCGTTTCTAATTCACCGACGATCGAGAGGGAAAGGCAAGAGAGAGAGGACTCTTCCTGTTCCAGCAGTTCGTCAAGCAGCGAGCCTGAAGAAGAGGAACCTCCGCGCAAGAAATCAAAACGAGATGCTCAGGTAACGGTCGATCTCCGGATCGACGCGTTATACGAACAGGTCAGTTTCCTTACAAATTTAATTATGCATCAGCAATGTGCGTCATCATCAAATACAAATGTGACCGCGAAAACCACTGACGTGATTGAACAACCTGAACAGAATAATGATGATTTCTTGACCAATCCTTGCTCTATTTCTCCAAAATCATTAGATTTAGGTTTTTGTAAAACTGATTTTGATGAGAAAAAAGTTCTTAAACCAGCCGATGAACAACGTTTAAACCAGTTGATAAAATACAACATTTTAATACATCTACGTGGCAACACATTCGGTATAAAAAAGCATTGGCAGACATGCTTGCGTTCCCAGGCTTTTGTAACTTAAAAATTAATGACGAAATATGTTGTTTAATAAGGGCAAAGATTTCCTGGCCTCAACGGAGGAAATTATGGCTGCAATTACCAATGCTTTACTATACCAAAGGCAATTACTACAATCAGGTTTACAAGAAATTGTTAATTGGTCTCACAATAATCCTACAGAACTAACTTCTAATAACCTTTTTAATAAAATAAGCGAAATGTTCGGTAATTCGTCGCCATCTTATAAATTATCTGAACAAACATTACAAATCGTCTGCGGGAAACGAGCGGAGTGTATAGAAACTAGGCGTAAAAGATTAATTAACGAAATTTCTGATAAAAGTATTCAAGCCGCTCTCGTTAACATACCTCCTAGCGAGGAATTTCTATTCGAGAAAACACAATTGATGTCGCTGGTGCAATCCCTCGGCGGGCCTCATTATTGGTTATCACCCCCACAAACCTCTAAAAATAGGGACCAAGTAAAAAGGAAATACCATGAATCGATACCATCGACATCCAAATCTAGGCCACAAGGACAAGATAAAAATTATTTTCAAAATACCTACAAAAAATCAAACACTAAAAAAACGTACAAAGGAAAGACTGATGCTTACAAACAACAGGGAAACCCGTCCTTTCGAAACAAAAACAAGAAAATATGACTATCTAATACCATTCAGGGGAGGTCGTCTAAAGACGTTCAAAAACCGTTGGCAGGCACTCGGCGCGAACAAATTTATAATATCGGCAATAACTGGTTTTCGAATACCGTTTTACAAGAAACCGCCTCTAATAATGCCAACAAGGCTTGTTATGAGTCGATTTGCAACCAAATCGTCGCCGGCCATGACTCAAATAATGCAAGACCTCTTGGATCAAAAAATACTGCAGCCTGTTACAAAAGAAACGCCCAGTTTTATCTCCAAGCTATTTCTGCGGAAGAAAAGCGACGGATCGATGCGACCTATTTTCGATCTACGAGAATTAAGCAAATTCGTAAAGATAAAGCATTTTTGCCTTATTTCTCACAGTTCAGTGCCAGATTTTCTCCAACCGGGAGACTGGATGATAAAATTAGACATTTCTCAGGCATACTTTCATGTAGCTGCAGCAAAATCTCACTGCCCATTCCTTCGAATCAGTTACCTAGGTCAGCTGTACGAGATGACCTGTCTACCTTTTGGCCTGGCATCAGCGCCACATCTCTTCTCGTCCATAACATGCTGGGTCGCGAAGACCCTGCGTGCCAAGGGATGTCGTGTACTAGTCTACCTAGACGACTACCTTCTGGTCAACCAAGACCAATCCAAGTTATGTCTTCAGGCCTCGGCGGCCATGAGGCACTTGGAATATCTGGGCTGGAGCCTCAATTACCAAAAATCGATCTTGACTCCGACTCAAGACCTAGAATATCTTGGTATCCGCTGGCAAACCGCCAGGAACAGAATGTCATTACCAGAAAAGAGGATACAGAGTCTCAAAGCAACCATAGATCGTTCGTTACTAAGAGGCCATATCACGCTTCGCGAACTACAGAGCCTACTGGGACAGCTAAATTTCGCCAGCTTTGTCATACCCCGAGGCAGGTTACATTGTCGGAAAGCACAAATCTTTCTTCGGCATTTCAACAAGAGGCAACCACGACAGAGGCAACTAATTCCCGATACGGTATATCAAGAGATGAGGTGGTGGCTCGGCGCCACACGTCACTCTTCGCTAATACACAAAAAGCCGGTTACTCATTTCCTAGCGACGGACGCTTCGGATCTGGGTTGGGGTGCTCATCTAAATGGGCGTCTAATGTTGGGGACGTGGTCTTGTCAGCAACAAAAATGGCACAGCAACAAAAAAGAGCTATATGCAGTAATGGCAGCGATCAGAACAAACGCTGCAGCGTTAAGCAAATCCCATGTACTCATCCAATCGGACAATCGAACTTTAATTGCGTATATTCGAAAAGAGGGCGGAACGAAATCGTTGACACTACTAAGTTTGACTTACAAACTACTGACCCTAACAGACAAGTTCAAGATAACTCTTTCGGCACATTATCTACCAGGGAGGTACAACACAATTGCAGACAGACTGTCACGAGGGAAAGAGATTGCGGAATGGCATCTCTTACCACAAGCAACTGGAGAAGTCTTCCGGAAATGGGGTCGACCGGAAATAGATCTCTTTGCTTCACAACGAAGTGCTGTAGTAAAAAACTACGTATCAATAGATTGCAGAGATCGATCAGCAAGTTATATAGACGCCTTCAGCAGACCTTGGCAATACCAACTAGCATGGGTATTCCCTCCACCGAGCCTATTACCCAGAGTTTTGGCACACCTAAACAACGCGACAGGGACTTATTTAATAGTGACACCGGAGTGGTCTCAAGTCTTCTGGCTTCAAGATCTGAAGTCCAGAGCGTTGGATCACCCACACGAAATTCAGAATCTATCGAAAACAATGATCGACATGACAACGTCACAGCCACCTCCACAAGTAGATCTATTAACCTTGAAAGTTTGGAAAATTGGGGGTGGGGTTCCCATATAAAAGAGTGGTCTACACAAGAGAAGGAGCTGCTAAGAAATAGCTGGCGAAAGTCTACTTTAGCAACATATCTACCTGCCATTAAAAGATGGTTGAAGTGGTGTAACAGTACTCAAGTAAACCCAACATCACCTAATCCTGCTGACATTGCTAAATTCTTAATCAATCTTTTCCTTAACGAAAACTTATCTTATAGCACTATTTTGGTACACAAGTCGGATGTATTAACTTTCTGTGGGCCTTATGTAGAACAACAGACATTTACAAACTTCATTATAAAACATGCCCTTAAGGCAATTGGGGTAGCTAAACCAAAATCAGTTAGGTCATTTGTTAGTTGGGACCCAAATGTTGTTCTGGAATGGCTTTCAGCTAATTCACCTAAAGATACGCTCTTTGAAATATCGCGTAGAACAGCAACAGTGTTATTGCTAGCTTCTGGACGTAGAGTCCACGATCTTACCTTGTTGCGAATTTCCAAAGACAACTATCTTGATAATGGACAAAACATCTATTTAATACCGGCATTTGGTTAAAAGACTGACAGACATGACTGCCGCCAATCTGCTTGGAAGCTGTCTAAACATCCTGATAAGAACATCTGCCCGGTTAGTTTAGTTAGGTGTTTAATAGAGAAAACCAAACAAAGAAGGTCAGATATTAGAGACTTAGACAACCTCTTCATTACAATTAGTAATAAAGTAAAATTTGCTTCCCGTACTGTAATAGGCAACTGGGTGCGCACAGTTCTTAAAGACAGTGGCATTGATGCTTCCCCAGGGAGTTGTAGGTCAGCTGTAGCTTTACTGGGGTGGTTAGATAATCAACCCTTAGATGATATATTAGCACGGGGTAACTGGAAATCTTCCACTACATTTTTTAATCATTACTGTAAAGTAATTAAAGTATCTAAAAATGACCATAATTCCTTTTTCAATACATTCACGTCATTATAAATTTATGATTTAAATTAGTTAATAATAAATAATTAAGAGATTTGCAATAAAAAAGGTGTAACAATTATATACAAGTTAATATTGTTAAAAAATAAATAAATAAATAAACTTATTATTTACTTTCATATTAAACTTTTATTATTTTCATTTTACTATTCATCATAGCGTTGTGTTTATATACCTACGATCTACATATTTCACCAGCAGATAACAAACACGTCTTCATATACAATGCTGTATGTTTTCCGGAGGCACATCAATATAACGGTTTTACATAAAAATAAAACCGATATTATGTGCCGAGAGGGAAAACATACAGCATTGCAGGAAGTCCTTCCTGGTGAAGACTATGATATTCAAAGTGACAACGATTAGCCGTGTCCTAGCTGGATTTTCTACTACCGTCAATTTAACAATTAGTATAGGGTAGTTGAAAAGTAGATGACATATTCCACAGACCGTAAATAAATGGCAAAGTATACACTGCTTCTTCATATACAATGCTGTATGTTTTCCCTCTCGGCACATAATATCGGTTTTATTATTATGTAAAACCGTTATATTTGATTTTAAATAAAACTAGCAAATATGAACCATTCGCGTTGTAACGTAATAAAATTTGCCCAAAAAAAAAATATGACCCTGAAAAATATGAAAACGAGAACATTCTAGTTCTAACTTCTACGTTTTGTGTTGCCATACTAAAAACTTTTATAAGTTTCTGAATTAATAGGAAAAGTATGTGATGCTAAAATATATTATACAATTTTTATATTTCATAAATATAAAATAAAATCATTTAATCGTAACCAAACAATAATAATAGTTTACTATCGTAAACGTATATACATTTTTATTGTCATGTATATTTGCAGCAGATAATCGTTTATTTCATGCTATAATAGAATCTAAACTTATTTACTTATTAAAATTCAATTTTATATCGTGTGTGTATTCCCAAAATAGTGAAAAAAACGTAATAAATAATTTCCTGATAAGGACGTTTTTTTTCTAAAAATGGTAACCCTAGAACATTCTACACAGCGCAGTTCGCCGGCATTTTTCGTGTGGCAAGAATTCGAGAACACCGCGACTCGCGAGTGATAAAAAGCGAAAAATTGTTCTTTCAAAGCAGTTGCGTCATCCACATGGTTTTGTCTCAAGTGAAATAAAGCGTTTAATTCATAAAGTTAATTAAACACAAAAATAATAATGCTGACAGCCACGCGGGTGATAAGCCGAAAGGCTTTGGAATGCACTGGTTTAACAGACATCTCCACACACAGGAATTTTTCGTCAATTCTTAAATCCGTAAGTAACCATTTTTATTAAAACGAATGAATATCGCTTGTCAAATCACAATATATAAATTGAACAGTTAAAATATTTAATTAAGCATAATTTTGAAACCAAGCCAAGTATAATACTTGTGCTAATAACATATTTTAGCCGGGGGGCACATGTCGCGGTATTCCGTATAATTTTTTTTATATAACTATCTTATTTTTTCGAAATTTTACAGACTGCAGCCCCCACAGTACCTATTTACCAACGACATGGACTTCAATACAGACAAAAGTAAGTTTTTTAGCTATTCATTTATCTATCATCCTAATTCTAACCTAACTTTTGTGACCTTTGCATCTTCGGTACATATAAGTGATAAATGAAATACATTTTTACAGTCTTAAATGTAGGGTGTGGACTGTAAATATTGAAATTTTATATTGTACACGCGTAAAAATTCATTACTATGGTAAAAAGTTCTTTGATAAGTTAAAATAAGTGAACCCAAAAATACTAATTTGGTCTAGTGAGACATTTCATATATATTCAAAATCCAAGTAACAAAGTCATAAGTCAAGAATCCCGCTATTTTACGTTAAAAAAAAAATGTGTACAGCCAAATTGCTCCTTTTCGAAATCGCACAATAAAATACTGATTGCATAAATTGAAATAATATAAACATACATAATAAATTAAAGTATGTACTCATCAAAATCATGTTGTCTATCATATAGAAATATGAATATTTTTTTATATTTACAAAATATTAAAAAAATCAATGATTTACATTTTTTAAATTTACAACATTGCAAGACAATACTTTAAAAAAAAAAATGTAAAGCCATCAATTTCTGTTAACTCATACTATTTCATGATTTGTTATTGCATCATCTTTTAGAATTAATACAAATACCGATGACATTCAAAGAAAAACTTTAACATTACTTATATTTAAATAAATACACTTAATAAGTATCTGTTTTTGTATATTATATAATTTTTAAAAAAATTATAAATTATTAAAATTATTGTATTACACAATATTTAGTCTGTCTTACAAATTTAAAATATATTTTAAATATTATTTTGCAGTCACTTGTACCAATATAATATCACTTATGTATGACCCATTTTTTTATATTTTCTTCGTATCAATTGAGTGAACTATCAATGAGATTTAGTTGTATGGTATATTTTTGTAACTTTGCCACTGTGGTATTCTTTATATATTATATCGTTGATATTCTTTCTAGTAAATTTGTATAAGCCTCTATTAAATTAGAATCGGTATAATCTTTTTAGCTATATACATATAATGCTTGTATCTTGTACATATAAAATTTGGTATACAGATGGACAGATAAAAAGAAAATTTAATTGTCTGCTCCAAAATCGTAATTTTAATGCTATAATCATGAAACTTTGCATTTTCAATTTGCAATTTTTGTTCTTGCTCTATTTGGAAAATGTGAATTAAAAAGATTCCTATATTATATTATGATTTTAGTACTGTTTTTGTTTTTCTAATTATTATGCTTGTTCGCACCCTCTCTTTCTTACAATTTACCAATTCCAACACCTTAAGATTGCCTGGAAGAGAACAGTTTTTTTTGGTGTGTGTAGAATAAATATTATTTATTGCTAATCTATTTCACCGAAAATAAACTAATCTATCCCATGGGAACCATACATTTTTCCAGGATAAAAAGTTGTTAATCTGTTGTATGAGCTATGTTATTGTAAAGTTTAATTAAAATTAAAATTCAGTAGTTTTTGCATGAAAGATTAATATACAAACTTTCACATTTATAATATTAGTATATAGATTATTATTAAAATGCACCCATGAGCGGTAGCAGTGCCATTGTACTGTATACCTTTGCGGAGGTGCAAAATTATCGATTTGTCATAATATAAAGTCATAGTATATTTTACTTGACACACATTTGACTTATCAACAATTTTTTTATTACATCATACTATGTATAGGGCTGTATTTTACTGTGTGTTATTATTTTCTAGTTATGTAATGCAGATAAAAAAAGAAAAATATTTGAGTTCTTTATATACTTGAAATAATATTTTATGTAAATTTGAATATATTAAATAATTATTGTCTACTGAAGACAAAATCTATACATATAATAAAATTGTAACTAAGCCAAATCTGTACATTAAATATTTTTTAGAAAATCTTATTGAAATAGACTTTATTATCTATACAGAGGCCGAATCTATAGTTTTTAGAATTTTTGTCTGTCTGTCTTTCTGTCTGTCTGTCTGTCTGTTACCGCATCACGGGAAAACCGCTGGATAGATTTTGATGAAATTCGGTATGATGATAGCTGGTTATCCGGGTCAACATATAAGATTACTATTTACCGGTGGAAAATATCTCATTTCTGAGAAAAAATACAAAAACTGCAATGTAAGAGCATGCATGTAAAACGTAAGAATTTCATTTTTTGTCATCTGAACGCGGGCGGAGCCGCGGGCGATGCTAGTGCTATAAATAAATTTGCTTTTAAAAATACACAGAAAAAATATGGCATTATAATTTTAAGTATTATTATTCATTTATGATTATATTTATAAAAATGCATTTTTATTAAATTGAATTTATTTCAAATTTTTGAATCTAATATAACACTTTTTCATATATGTATATTTTTTACAGGTCAGAAGGCGTACGAGGCGCTGTTATTGGTATCGACTTGGGAACCACAAATTCCTGTGTTGCCGTTATGGAGGGAAAGACCCCAAAGGTATTTTTTTTTATTAGAAAAAAAAAAAATTAGAAAAATCGATTTTAAGTATATATTGCCTTATTTTCAAATAATTTTATTTATATTTTTATTATTATTAATATACCGCATCGCCGATCAACTCCTACGTCAGTATGTCTGAGCTTTTGCAGCGCTGCGAGAGAGACGCGCGATACCAGCTAGTCGCGACTCGTGTCGTGGGCTTTCCTAGAAACCGCACTACATTTTTGAATTATAAAGAAGAAATATATATGTATTCGTAATTATAAATTTATTTTTTACGTTTTGTTAAATTTATACCATTTTCTACCACAGGTGGTAGAAAATAGCGAGGGTTCTCGAACAACGCCCTCTCACGTTGCCTTCTCGAAGGAAGGCGAGCGTTTGGTTGGTATGCCAGCCAAGAGACAAGCAGTCACCAACAGTGGCAACACTTTCTACGCCACAAAGAGATTGATTGGGAGAAGGTTTGATGACCCCGAAGTACAGAAAGATATGAAGAACTTGTCATATAAAGTTGTAAGGGCGTCGAATGGAGACGCGTGGGTACAAGGTTCGTTTTTTTTTTATCTGTTAACAACGTCATTTAAAATGTTACTATCTTGAATTTTGAGGCAAAATTGTTTTTTTTTTATATTTAGTGCGGTTTTTTTTTTCATTTTTGTTCACGACGTTTATGCGCATGCTTTAGGGGTTGTTCAACTATTACGTATGGGACCTGTGGGAAAACAACTCTCAGATCTATTTTTTCTTTTTTTTTTTTTTAATTGTACATTAGTACAATTAAAAAAAAAAACAATTTGGATTTACGTCAAATTATGAGCTTTAGTGCAATTTTCTAAAACTAATTAAAATATTAGGTAAGACCCCCTTTCCTTTCTTTGAGTTCCCGGAGGAGTTCGAAAGTCTTACATGAGGGTTGGGGGGTTTGGTTCAAAAATCGCCAAAATGTTCCTACGTAATTAATGAATGGCCTCTAATACAGAATGCATGATCACGGAAGAGATGTCAATAACATAATCGTTTCCCGTGACCATATTTTCCCTAAAGTATTCGAAACGTTAGTGACAAAATAGTAAAAGAAAACAAAGAAAAAAATTGTTTTTATGAAAAATTAATAGGTTATTAAGATTTTTTAAAACAATGCACTGAAGCACAAACCGACACCAACCTCTCTAAGGTTAGCGTCGCGAGTCTCTCGGACCGGTGCGAGAGCAACATGGCGACATATTCCCCGGAAGTGTCTATATACATTCGGGTTATAATCTTCAAACAGTTTTATTTATAATATTTCATATATTCAGTGCCGGATTCAACCGTAGCTCCGACCCTGGGCACTCTAAAAAAAATGCCGCCCTATTATCGAAATTTTGAATAAAATGTTGAAATTTTTTTATTTATGATTTTTTTTAAAAATGTACCTACTAGTTAATCTTTTTTTATTTTTCATTTTTTGGAAACTAAAAAAAAACCATTTTGGATAACGGAAAGATTTTCTTTTTCAATCTTCCGAATTTTGCCGCCCCGAGTGCCCCTTGTGTTTAATCATTAATATATTATCCATTATGCAGTCTCCATGAGTGGGAATAGCTTTAGTTCTCCAGACTATAGTCTTACCTGTGTGCTAAATTTCATCCAAATCTGTCCAGTCGTTTTGAAGGAGTAACGAGGAGTTAGTCGGTGCATACACACTCATACATAATACATAAATTTAATATTTACACATGCAGACAATATGTACGCATGCATATATGCCTATTTAAATGTTAATTAATAATAATATTTGATTGATTAGGATGATACGTTTGGCTCAGTCTGTAGTGAACCTACTTGCTGTGCCAGTAGTCGCGGGTTCGAGTCCCGGAGGGGACATTCATTTGTGTGATGAGAATGAATGTTTGTACTCCATTCATCAGTGTTTACATTTATAATATGTATGTATTTAAAGTTATATATGTGTAGTGTATCAATTACTTGGTATCCATAACACAGGCCTCGTAGCTTACTATGGAACTAGATGGTGATGTGTGTTAATGTCCCAACATATATATTTATTAATATTTCTTCTTTATAGGTAGCGATGGCAAAGTGTACTCGCCAAGTCAAATAGGAGCGTTTGTACTGATGAAGATGAAGGAAACCGCAGAGGCGTACCTCAACACGAGTGTGAAGAATGCAGTGGTGACTGTGCCCGCTTACTTCAATGACTCCCAACGGCAGGCTACGAAGGATGCTGGTGTGTATTGTTTTTCTTTTCTGGTCTGGGTCATCTGGTACTTATGCTATCATAGATATATATATATATACATACATACACACACATATACAAAATTATGTATATATATATATATATATATATGAGACGTGTGTGTGTGCTTATGTACGCACGTAAGAAGTTATACTTCTTTGGTGTAACAGAACAAAAATAGCTAAAGATGCCATCCCGTATGTCACAACTGTCTGTTTGTGAAAGGTATGCAGCTAACTTCATCATGTCGCTTTTTGGCTGTCGGTGGGCGTGCGCATCGTAAAAACTTTACTTGTACTTTTCTCTAAACGTGCCAAAGAAGTATAAAATCATGCTGTCTTGCCAAAGATCTCTTTTGGTTGGAAAATAAAATAAAACTAATGTTGGCAATATCGCCACCTGTAAAGAAAATGCATGCATGTTAAACTTTAATACAAACTTTTATGTACTGCTAAGTTTTAAAGGTTAGTATGGAATTGATAGTCGATCCCTTGCTCGGTGAAAAACAAAAATAAATTATATGATACCAATTTTTTTTAATCTATACATATAATAAAATTGTAACTAAGCTGAATCTGTACATTAAATATTTTTTGGAAAATCTTATTGAAATAGACATTTTTATCGATACAGAGGCCGAATCTATAGTTTATAGAATTTTTGTCTGCCTGTCTATCTGTTACCGCATCACGGAAAAACCACTGGAGGCATTATTATTATTATAATATTTTCCCGCAGTAAAAATTATCCTGTATGTTGACCCAGGTAACCAGTTATCATAATACAAAATTTCATCAAAATCTGTCCTGTGGTTTTTCTGTGATGCGGTAAAAGACAGACAGACAAAAATTCTAAAAACTATAGATTCGGCCTCTGTATAGATAATAATTACTATTTCAGTTGAGATTCAGTTAGAATTCTATTATATGTATAGATTTATTATATGTACTGTAAAAAAAAAACAAATTTAAAAAAATTACGAAATACATAGAATTTTATTATATGTATATATGTTATTGAACTATGTATATAAAATAACATTAAAATGTCAGGTCAAATCGCGGGTTTGAACGTGTTGCGAGTGATCAACGAGCCGACCGCCGCCGCGCTCGCGTACGGCATGGACAAGACCGAGGACAAAGTGTGAGTTGTCTTTGTATATGTTATCCCACGGGATTGGGATTAGGGTACAGACTTATATTTTGAATGTGTGTTTTTTTATTTTTTTTACTTGTATTATCCCTCGGGATTGGGATTAGGGTTCAAACTAATATTTTAAATGTGTGTGTGTGTGTGTTTTTTTTTTAATTTTTTTATTTGTATTCCTTCACATATTTGAGCCTTATGTGGGTTTGTTCATACACCTTTATTACACTTTTATTATTTCTCGTTGAGGTTAGTTCGTAGTAGTTTGTTGAGGATGATGGTAGACCAGTGGTAACGCGCTCGCTTTGGAAACCGAGTGAAGCGGGTTCAAATCCCGGGTCTCGCGTCTCTGATATTTTCATGTGCAAATCATTTCCAACATGATTATTAAGAGGAGAGTACATCATACAAAAATAAACTACTAACTTTTAAATTATTACCCGACTGCACGGCAAAGGAGGGTAATGTGTTTATCAGCCTATGTATGTATGTATATTTGTTCCTTTGTGGCACTCTAGAGACCAAACGCGTGGGCCGATTTTGATGATTCTTAGTTCTTACGCTTGCTACTGTCACTAAAGACATGATAGTAACTAAAATTCAATATGGCGACAACCAGACGCCATATTGTGAAAAAGAAAAAAAAAACATAATATGTTTGTACTTATATTATTTCGTCAACTTGTTTTGCATCTTTTTAACCTCCGACCCAAAAACGACGGGGTGTTATAAGTTTGACGTGTCTGTATGTTGTGTGTGTCTGTCTGTGGCATCGTAGCTCCCGAACGGATGAACCGATTTTGTTTTTTTTTTTGTTTGAAAGGTGAATTAGGTGGAAGTCTTCTTACCTATGTTTGATGAAAATCAGTCCAAGATGGTCGGGGATTTTTCTACATTTTTAATTTATCACTTGTCAGTTAACTTTTATGCGGTTGAGTTTTTTATTTTTATAATATATTTTCAATTTTGATCCGCAGTATTGCAGTGTACGATCTTGGCGGTGGTACATTCGACATATCCGTTCTCGAGATACAGAAGGGAGTGTTTGAAGTGAAGTCCACCAACGGAGACACCCTGCTCGGTGGTGAGGATTTTGACAACGTCATTGTTAACTTCCTCGTGGACGAGTTTAAACGTGATGTGAGTAAAGTATTCAGCCCTTTTTAAGGTTCCATTGCTTGGGGTAGGCCTCCCTTCAATACGAGGGTTGTCAGGCCATAGTTCACCATGCTGACCAAGTGCAAGTGGACTGGACATGTCTTTCGAAAACTAAATGTAGCCTAAGTTACTCCTTATAATATCAGCTATCTGCCAGTGAAAGTCTCATCAAAATCGATCCAGCCGTTTTGGCGATTGGCCAGAACAAACAGACAAAAAAAATAAAAATTGATATTTTCTCATAAGTACCATATAGCTGTTATTTTGACATTACAAACAGACACTTAAATTTTATTTATCTGTACATATATATAATCGCATCGCCGATCAGCTCTTATATCAGTATGTCTGAGCTTTTACAGCGCTGCGAGAGAGACGCGCGGCACCAGCTGGTCGCGACCTGTGTCGTGGGCTTTCCTAGAAACCGAGCTACATTTATTATAATTCATTTATATATTATAGAGTATATAGCATACAAGCGGTCCCGACAGACGTCCTGCTCGAACGTTAGCTTTTCTTTTGGAAACGCACAAAAATTTCATCAATATCGGCCCAGCCGCTTAAGAGTTAAGTGAAATAATCACGTACAACAGAATTTATATGTTCGGACAGGACAATATCTGTAGGGTCCGCTAGTAGTAATAAAAATAAAAAAAAACCTTCAATCCCACTGCAGTGCCACCTACCGAGCTGATTTGTAAATCTAAACCAACCATCTCACTAGCAAACACAAAAAAAAAAACATTTTATTTGGTCCAGTCGTTTAGGAGGATTTCAGTGACATGCACACATACAGAAGAATTATATATATAAAGAACAATTGACTCGCCATCGCTTCGCTCGGGATCGTTCCTAAGTACGTTTTAAAGGTTAGTGTGGAGTAGATAGGCTATGTATTATATGAGTATATTATAGATGAAATGTGGTGGGCTGTATTATAAGGTGTTTTCTCGTAGGAATGAGATAATCTCCTGCCGTAAAAAGTAGCCTATGTCACTCCCCAGCCCTCCAACTATCTCCACACAAAAAATCACGCCAATCCGTTACTCTGCTTCAACGTGAAAGAAGGACAAACAAACACACTTTCAAATTTTTTGTTTCGTCAACAGCAAGGCCTAGATATCCGCAAGGACGCGATGGCGATGCAACGTCTGAAGGAAGCAGCGGAGAAGGCCAAGATAGAACTCTCCGGATCCCTACAGACGGACATCAACCTCCCATACTTGACCATGGACTCGTCCGGACCTAAGCATATGAATTTGAAGGTAATTTACTTCTAAATAATATATCAGTTCATTAAAGATGTTTATTCAAAAATTATGTTTTGACTACCAAAAGATAAAATCCAATCTATCCCACGGGAGCCGTACATTTTCCCGGTATAAAAAGTAACCTATGCGCTATTCCAGACTATAATCTATCTCTTGTGCCAAATCACATCCAGATCAGTTCAGCCGTTCTGGCGTGAAAGAGTAACAAACATCCATACACAAACTCACATTTATTATATTTATATATTAGAATGGGTGGATGGATTATGGGATAATTAGGGGTCACATATTCAATATTTTGTTTAGTTCTTTTTCTTTTTAGTTTTGTTTAAACATGAGAAAAAAGTCTTATAACACCCATGACTGGAGTACAAACATTCCTGATCATCACACAAATGAATGCCCCCAGCGGGACTCTAACCCGCGACCGCTGGTACAGTAAGTGGGGTCACTACAAACTGAGCCAAACGTGTCTTCAAAGAAGTAACATACACACACACATTCAAGTTCGCATTTACAGTTGTAGTATAATGGAAATGCACTGTTTAAATTTAGTTCTCAGCGCTATATAGTTGAGATTCTACAAAATAGTGCCAGAGTAGCACAGAATATAAACCACCCATCTTTGCTTAGTTGGCATGGTGGGTCAAAAACGTTTTGTTACATTATTACTTCTATAATAATATTATAAAGAGGTAAAGTTTGTGAGTTTGTGACGTAGGGGGTAATCTCTGGATCTACTGAACCGATTTAGATGGAATTTGGTAAGAAGATAGCTTGAGACCCTGGGAAGGACATAGGATACTTTTTATCCCTAAAGCCATCCCTTAATGGGGATGAAAGTCTGTATTGGGAAGCAAGCTAAGAACGAACCCGAGTGAAGCGAGGGAGAGTCGCTAGTGTATAATATGTCTTTAATTATAATTGATGTATCTTTTTAAAATGCAGAATGTTTTAAGTTTACAGTTTTATATTTTGAATTTAGATTTCAATATTAATTACCTAGCACTGCCCGCGGCTCCGCCCGCGTTCAGATGAGTAAAAACCTAATTCTTAGGTTTTACATATTAGTATACTCTTACATTGCAGTTTTTGTATTTTTTCTCAGAAATGAGACATTTTCCCACGGTAAAAAGTATCCTATATGTTGACCCGGATAAACAGTTATCATCACACCGAAATTCATCAAAATCCCTCCAGTGGTTTTTCTGTGATGCAGTAACAAACAGACAGACAGACAGACAGACAAAAAATCTAAAAACTATAGATTCGGTCTCTGTATGGATAATAATGATTATTTCAATAAAATTTTCCAAAAAATATTTAATGTACAGATTCAGCTTAGTTAGAATTTTTTATATGTATAGATTTATAATATTTACAATATATACTGTACTTTGAATTTTATTTATTTTATCTATAATAATATGATATATTAGGATTTTTTTTCATTTCTTCCATTTTTCCTTGATATATCTTTATATTTTGTGTATGCAATTAATGATAATAATGGAATACGTTCCCCAAAATTTCAGATGACTCGGTCCAAGCTAGAGTCTTTAGTGGGTGACCTGATCAAGCGCACGGTGGCGCCGTGCCAGCGCGCGCTGCAGGACGCGGAGGTGGCGCGCACCGACGTGGGGGAGGTGCTGCTCGTGGGGGGGATGACCAGGATGCCCAAGGTACGGTAAGGGAAGAGGTACCGGGGTGTCCATGGTATATAGGGACTGGGGATGAATGACTGGGATAATAGCCAGGGTATAAATTCAAATTCAAAATATTTTATACAGCATTAAATTATTACATTCTTTTACTGAACGTCACGAGTCTACTACCAGTTCGGAAAGAAGAAGCCTCAGACCTGACAAGAACTGGCGAAAGAAACTCAGCGGGACTAAAATTAACTTGTTGTCTTTTTTTTTAAAGTTAAATTATAATTTACAATATTTCTATCAAGTTAAAGTAGACTGGAGGCGATCATTTCATTCCCAAGGCGTGCCATCTTCTGTAAATTCATTTATTGTATAAATAGCCTTTAGCACATAATTTTTTTTCATGGGGATTTATGGAGAGATGGTATGGGAGTGTCTGAGTCTGAGAGACCGAGGTGTCCAGGTGTGACTATAATCTATCTCTGTGCCAAATTTCATCCAGATTCGTTCAGCCGTTCTGGCGTGATTGTGTAACGAACATCCATCCATACAAATTTTCGCATTTATGTAGTAGTAAGATTACTCGGAGAAATAGCATTAGAATAAAAAATTAAAGCCGGTCGCTGTACGTCTGGCAGATGTGAAACATCGCGACTATTTTGCATAAAACATATGTATGACAGATGGTTTTTAAAGTCAGTAATATGACGTAATCAAAATATTCACTTTTTTTAAAAAAGAAAAAAATCTATAAAAAAAATACATTGTAATTTAAGACCAAAATTAAAAAGGGAGGAGCGGATCGTCGTCGGGAAGGGGGTCGGAGAGTTATCTCATTACTAGGGCGTGGCGACGTTGTGACGCGTCGCCAAGCCAACAGCCGGCTTAACACTCCGCATTAGATGTTTCACATCAAAAAAAAAATGTTTTGTTTTTTTTGGAGGCATATTATCATATAGATTTTTATTTACTTTTATTTTTTTCATAGGTCCAAAGCACAGTGCAAGAGATATTCGGCCGAGCTCCCTCCAGATCGGTGAACCCAGATGAAGCTGTGGCAGTGGGTGCAGCGGTCCAAGGTGGAGTCCTGGCCGGGGACGTGACAGACATCCTGCTCCTGGACGTGACCCCTCTTTCTCTGGGGATAGAGACCCTGGGTGGTGTGTTCACCAAGCTGATCACCAGGAACACGACAATACCTACCAAGAAGAGTCAGGTGTTCTCTACCGGTGAGTTGGATGAGTGTTTCAATTCACTTTTGCCAGTTTTATTACTTTAAAAAGAACATAATGTATACTTTTTTTCTATATCTATATAATCAATACATATAATAAAATTGTAACTAAGCCGAATCTGTACATTAAATATTTTTTGAAAAATCTTATTGAAATAGACATTATTATCGATACAGAGGCCGAATGTATCGTTTTTAGGTTTTTTGTCTTGTCTGTCTGTTACCGCATCACAGAAAAACCACTGGAGGGATTTTGATGAAATTTGGTATAGTGATGGCTGGTTATCCGGGTCAACATATAGGATACTTTTTACCGCGGGAAAATGTCTCATTTCTGAGAAAAAATACAAAAACTGCAATGTAAGAATATACTTATATGTAAAACCTAAGAATTTGGTTTTTTGGTCATCTGAACGCGGGCGGAGCCGCGGGCAATGCTAGTTGAGTATATGTTTTAAATATCGCATCGCCGATCAGCTCCTACGTCAGTATGTCTGAGCTTTTGCAGCGCTGCGAGAGAGACGCGCGATACCAGCTTGTCGCGACTTGTGTCGTGGGCTTTCCTAGAAACCGCGCTACATTCATTTATTATATATGTATATATTTTGATATAATTTTATTATTATATTCATTACAGTAATTTTCATTTTAATACTTTCTTAGATTTGCGTAAATATTTGACGTTTTAAACAAAACTACCTTTTCGGGTTTTTTCGTTATATCGAACGCTACTAGACTTAGGTTTTAGACGTCTCAAAGCTCATTTTTGTGTGGGTTGGTACCTACTGTCTATAACAATGGAACCAAAAACCAAAATAAATCCGCTAAAAAAATCCGAAAAGATGGTTTTAATTAAAAATTTTCATTTTATTTTCATATTTACCAAAGATCAGTTTCTTGTGGAAACAAATTAATATTTTTTTTCTATCTTTCTCACAGCTGCGGACGGTCAAACCCAGGTGGAAATCAAAGTGCACCAAGGCGAGCGTGAGATGGCTGCAGACAACAAACTCCTCGGACAGTTCAGTCTGGTGGGCATCCCTCCTGCACCCAGAGGAGTACCCCAGATCGAGGTCACCTTCGATATAGATGCTAACGGCATTGTGCATGTGTCTGCAAGGGATAAGGGCACCGGAAAAGAACAGCAAAGTGAGTTTAGATGGTTTCGTAAGCTTTTATTTAACTTTCAATGTATGGATGTACCTACTAGGGGGAGCGGAAATATTTTTTTTTCTTAGCTCTAGAATTTTTAGCTCATAAAAAACAAAATTTTTGAAAAAGAAATAAAATTTTTAGGTGACCCGCTGATTTTTAAAGTAAATAATTAATTAAATTTTTTGGTTTCAATGAATTTCTTTTTTGAATAATTTTTTAAAACATTAAAGAATTTACGAATATAGTCATTTTCTATTCAACTTTGACATTTTTTTTATTCGAGGCATTGTTAGCCCAGTAGTAACGCGCTCGCTTGGGTAACCGAGTGAAGTGAGTTCAAATCCCAGGTCTCGCACCTCTGATATTATCATGTGCAATTTCCAACATGATTACCACTTGTCTTACTGAAAAAACGTAACAAGTTGTAAGAAAGACATGCTCAGTCCGCCCGCACTTGGCCAGCGTGATGTACTTATAGCCTGTTCCCTCTCGCATTAATACAAGCCTCATGCCCAGCAGTGAGACATTATAAAAAGGCCTGAATATAATTATATACATAACTAGCGACTCACCTTCGCTTCGCTCGGATTCGCCCCTAGCTTGATTCCCCATACAAATTTTCATCCCCATTCTCACCGCCTTAAGGGATGACTTCCGAGATAAAAAGTATCCTATGTCCTTCCCAGGGTCTCGAAACTATCTTCTTACCAAATTTCATCTAAATCGGTTCAGTATATCCAGAGATTACCCCCTACAACCTCACAAACTCACAATCTCACGAACTTTACCTGTTTATAATATTAGTATAGATTAAAACAATAATTTCAAATTCCAGTCGTGATCCAATCGTCGGGTGGTCTGTCCAAGGACGAGATAGAGAACATGGTGAAGGCGGCGGAGCAGTTCGCGGCAGCGGACAAGGACCGGCGCGAGCGCGTGGAGGCCGCCAACCAGGCGGAGGGGGTGCTCCACGACACCGACACCAAGCTGGAGGAGTACAAGGCTCAGCTGCCGCAGGATGAGGTGGGTTTTGTATAGGTCATTCGGTACATATTTAATATGTATGACGTATGTTACATACAAAATTTCGAGTGTATAAGGCTCAGCTATCGCAGGATGAAGTTGGTTTTGTATATGAGATCATTTTTGATACATACATAATCTGTATGAGTTGTATGTTACCAGTGCCGGATTCAACCTTAGCGCCGCCCCTGGGCACTATAATAATGCCGCCATATTATCCAAATTTTCCATAAAATGTATAAAGTTTCCATTTTTTATATTATTAGTTTTTTTGAAAAATGTTCTAGTTAATTTTTTTTAATAATTCATTTTTTGGAAAATATAAAAACCACTTTCGATAACGCGAAGAAACATTCCCCACTCCGTGCCTCCTCTAAAAATTTGCCGCCCTGGGCACTAGCGCCCGAGTGTAAATCCAGCGCTGTATGTTACATAGAAAATACAGTAAAATCATACAAACAGGCGGATGGAATCCTCCATGGTAGTGACACCAAGCTTGAGATGTTTAGGGCTCGGTTAATGCAGGATTAGGTGGGTTTTGTATATCAGGTTACGTTATGTATGGCAGTTTTAACTGTCCCGGTGGTGTAGTGGCTAGCATGTACGACAGTGTAGCATGTTCCGAGTTCGAGTCCCGGGTCGGGCCAAGTTCAGTTATTGAATATTTCTATCAAGATATTGTCAACTCTCACTGCCAGGAGATGCGGTGATGATGAATAATAAGAATTAGTCACTGGTTTTTTTCTTTTGTTATTTTTTCACATTTGCCACCTTTACATTAGATGAGTATAAAGTTTGTTTTTTTTTTGGATTAAAAGCAAAAAATAAAAATACAACTGGTAACACTATACTCTGCACATTATACTAAAATTATTAGCAAATTATTGTTTTTCTTTAATGTCAAAACGTAATATTAATAAAAGGTAATCTGGCAACACAATCAGCATCCCATATAAGCCAATCAAATATGTAATATTTGGTGGGTAAAGCCGGATGCGAGAGTGATGGCGTCGCGTTATCCCCTCGCGTGTCGCTTACGCGTGAGACGATTTATGATGGCCTACATTTATACATATACATATATATATATATATATATATATATATATATATATATATATATATATATATATATATATATATATATACATATATATATTAGATACATAGGTTTTTTTATGCCATTTTAGAAATTATTCCAGGAGTTATCTAGGTACGTTTTAATTTTTTTGAGCGGAACTCTAATTCTTTTTCTAAAATTCAAGTAGCCTATGTTTACTCCCTATAACATCATCTATCTTCCAGTGATAGTCCCGTCAAAATCGGTCCAGCCGTTTCGGAGATTATCCGGAACAAACAGACAGACAAAAATTTTAAAAATTGTGTTTTTCTTTTAGGTACCGTATATAATTTTCAGTTTTTTTAACGTTACAAACAGACACTTCAATTTCATTTATCTGTATAGATTTATTTAGATTTGTGCATTGATATACAAAAATTCAAAATTCACAATTGGTATCTCAAAATGTGCTTAAAAAGAAGCGCACAATCTAAAATTGTGTTTTCAAAATTAAAACGCACGTTGTTTCATTTAAAAAAGTATTTTATATGGTGTGCGTAAGATCGAATTTGTGTTGCGTTAATTAGAACTTTCGATTTTTGTCGTCGATTCCACTTTTTATAGAGATATTTGTTAGGAAATGTGTATCTATGTTTTTATATATCAATGTATTTGTGGCAATCAATTTGGAAATGTACTTTAAAAACTTTCTCTTCTTGGTAATGTGGCTAAAAAATTTTTAGGTTTTAAAGCGTACAATTTGAAAAATCATTTTGTCAATGTCACGCAAAACGGAAAAATTATAAACTAGACTCATTTCGATGAAACTTGTGTAAGAAACATTCAAAAATAAAAAACATAATTTCTAAGTCTTAAACTTACCATAGAACTAGATGGTGCTCTGAATTAATGTACCAACATATTTATTTATATTTAAATTTTTCTATAACAAAATATATTTCAATCCCCAGTGCGACAAACTACGTGAGGAGATGGGCAAACTCCGTGAACTGCTCGCTCAGAAGGAGACGGCAGACCCTGAAGCCATCAGATCAGCAACCGGCACTCTGCAGCAGGCGAGCTTGAAACTGTTTGAGCAGGCGTACAAGAAGGTATGTATTCTACCCTTTTTAACGTCTTACTGCTGGATACAAGCCTCTCTTCAATACGAAGGTATCAGGCCATTGTCCACCATGCTGGCCGAGTGCGGGTCGGACTTTACATATCCTTCCAAAACTTGCTAGATTGTCTCAGAGATGCAGTTTCATCTTGATGTTTTCCTTCAAGTGAAGTGGAAGACAAGTGGGAATCATGTTAGAAATGATGATGACAATAATATCAGAGGTCCGAGACCAGAGAATTTGAACCCGCTTCACTCGGTTCCCCAAGTGAGCTCGTCATCACTGGACTACCACAGCCCTACAAACATGACCACTATAATATTTGTATAGAATTTACATAGATTGCACACATTTGAGCCACAGTTCCATTTAAATTAGGTGCAGTGGTCAAGCAACTGTGCTACAGCAATGGAGCGGACTTATACAGTGTGATTTCATTTTCTAATCATTTACTTATTTCTGCTTCCACATTGGCTTATATATATATATATATATATATATATATATATATATATATATATATATATATATATATATATATGGGGTTGTTCCATGTCAAATTGACCCCTCTAAATTTTGATGGAATGCAGTGGGAAGTAACAAAGAAAAAAAAAATTCTCAATGTCATGTAAGATTCAATGTTTCACAATTTTTTTCAATTTTACAAGTTTTTTTTTTTTTAATTTCGAAAATGATGTATATAATAGGTATAAAAAGTGCTTGGATTTGTTTTAAATAAGCTATGGAAAAAAAATGTATTTCTAAAAAAAAATTAAAAATACTAAATTTGTAGAATATTATTTAAAAGTATCGCGGGACTTGAACCCGCTTCGGGTTTTCAAGCGACCACGTTACCACTGGGCTGCCACTATCTATTTTTATGTATGAAAAAAATATATGTAAACATGACTTTTTTTACAAGATGGCGGCCGAACGCGAAGGTGCATCACAATCGTCTCAACAAACGCAGGGAGAGGAAGAGAAGAAGGAGGAAAAGAAGAATTGATTTAGTTAATTATTAATTAATATATAATAATATATATATACACACAACCAAATAGTGACCCGTCTGTTCATATACAATGAGAGGCAAAGTTGGTTATATGTAAATTTGTTGTGCAAATTTGTTGAATATTTAATAATTTTCACTAAATATGTGAAATAATTAAAGATCAGAACTAAATATGCTTGGCTCCGTATTGCCTCTAAGAAATAAAGGTGGAATTTTCATCTAGAACCTTCTAAATACATAAAAAAGTTACTTATAGTATAAGAAAATGTCAATAGTATGAAAAAAATGTTTTTCTTTCTTTTTTTTTTTAATTTTTGCACCAAAAGTAGTGATTCAATAGCTTTAGACTGTAGTTTTAATTTAATTTAGCGTTTTCATTTATATGACACTTGATCGATTTTGAAAATGTATAATTTTAAGTTGTAGACAAATAAAAAAAATATAATTGTCTATGACTTAAAATTTTTTGCCTAAAAGCCATCAATAAATAACGATAAATTATTATCAAGATCCTATATTTAAAAAAAAAAAGCAGTGGATATGACCTTTTTCTATATATATTATAAGGTCCATGTATATATTTTGTTTGTCAATTTGAAATTTTTTTAATATGGGATCGTCTTTACGCATTGAAATATTATGAAATATAAATTTATTGGGGTAATTTTGAACCGTCGAGATGAATATTGAATGAACATGGCAATCTCGACAATAAAAATGAATTTTTGGCATGAAATTAATATTTTTTCCCCCATATACATGCTAAAATTGCGAGATTAACGTACATTTTTTTAGTTCAAAGTTACCCCCAAATAATATTTGGAATACATTTTTTTCTTTTCAAAATCGGTTAATGTTTCATATATATATATACGAAAATATGTTGTAATATTGTTATTGTAAAGGACTGGTATTTCCTAAGGCGTTCAATTTTGAATGTATGTCTGTTTGCGTCGATTTTATAACATATTCAAGGTTTGGGTGAGTGCATTTATTGTAGATTTTGATGGTGTTTGGACGTAAATGTATACTAATATTATAAAGATGTAAAGTTTGTGACGTTGTAGGGGATGATCTCTGGATCTACTGTACCAATTTAGATGAAATTTGGTAAGAAGATGGTTTAAGACCCTGGGAAGGACATAGGATACTTTTTATCCCGGAAATCATCTCTTAAGGGGGTGAAAATTGGGATGAAAGTTTGTACGGGGAATGAACCGTATTAAATGAGAGTGCATAGGCTCAATTCAAAAGCATTAAAGATTATAAAGTAAAAATATTTCACCTTTATTTTAAACCACACGCATATTCCCATATTTAGATCATTTTTATTTTTGTGCCATGTTTTAAATTTATATATATTACGTCCACTCCATTGGTTTATTGTTAATATGTTATAAAATTCTCACAAACTTTGAATGTTGCTTGTTTTTGTTGTTTTTTTTCACAATTTGTGTCTCAGAAAGTTATAGTGCATATATTAAAAGAAATTAGAACTTGTGTCTCAAAAGATGTAGAGTATTTTTGTATATGTTTTTTTTTCTAATGAATGGACAAACTAACAGTTTTATTATTTATATAGTTTTAATGATAATGTATATATGCATTATAATTTTTGCTCTGAACATTTGTTTGTGTGGTCCGGTCGGTATGAGAAATTGTATGTGGAATTAGAAATTTAGTGAAATATATTATTTCGAAAATTTTTGTTTTTATTTGATTATTATTTTGAGAAAATTCTTGAATTATTGCTATTATAATTCTTTTTAAGTTGAATCTGTGTATCAAATATATTTTGGGAAATCTTATTGAAGTAGTCATTATTATCGATACAGAGGCCGAATCTATAGTTTTTAGAATTTTTGTGTTTGTATGGGAGTGTATCACGAGAAAACCGCTGGACAGATTGATGAAATTTTGTATGATGGAAAATATCTCTTGAGAAATCTATACTAATTACTGCCCTTAAAACGTAGGGACAAACCCAAGGGTGAGTAAATATGTAAATAAAACAAAAACTTTCTGAAATAATCATTTTATTTTTTAATTATGATTTTTGTACAAAAAACAGGAAAAAATGGCATTTGGTATTTCCTCGTATTTGTCTTCGAGGCACTTTGCCGATCTCATCTGTCAAAGAAAATGTCATATGGGTGGGTTGTCAGTGGAGTTTTCGGACCAACATTACTCTCTCTCTCGATTCTGGTGAAATCGGATAATCTGGAAAGTCTGTCCACTTAAAATCATATGAAGTCCAAGGCTGGCCTGTTGCTGGCAGGCGCTGGTACAGCGGCGAATGCAGCGCCTCCCGCAGCATCCTCGTCTTGATCCAAGGGTGACTCCACGATGGACCGAAGCACCCTTGAAATACCAAGAATTATAGTGTTAGTATAGTGTAAGCTTGAAACACTATAGTGTTCTGATCCTCGCTCTCGCCTGAAAGTCATCAAACATGCAAATAAAACATACTAATCTATACAATATTATAAAGAGATTTTGTGACGTAGGGAGTAATCTCTGGATCTACTGAACCGATTTATATGACATTTGGTAAGACGATAGTTTGATACCCTGGGAAGGACAGGATACTTTTTATCCCGGAAATCATCCCTTAAGGTGGTGAAAATGGGGATGAAAATTTATACGGGGAATCAAGCTAGGGACCAACCCGAGTGAAGCGAAGGTGAGTCGCTTGTACTAATAAAAAGTTTTTAGAAAAGTAGTAAGAAATATGCAAAGAAACAAAAATTGAACCGATTCTGATGAAATCTTTAATATTAGTAATAATTATTTTCTTTGCTATACTATTAAGTGGCAATTATTTTGCAATTTCAATACACCACATTGATATTTTTTGTTAATTTTCAATTATACTAATTTTGTATTCGATCCTGACGAGACTTACCCTCGCTAGTAAAAGAACTAATACCAATGAGGTGTGATGAGAATTAGAGGTGTTTGTCTGATGACTGATCAGTGAAACAAAACACATTCATTGAACAAAAATATTATGAAAATTAATTAATTAGTAATTGACAATAATATATATCGTTTAGCAAAAATCATGGATGATAAATAAAAATTAATATGCAACCTCACTATCACTTTATGACTCCATGGATGACAAAAAATTGACCCTACATCTACAGCAGCTATACTCAACCTGCGGCCCGCGGGCCGCATGCGGCAGCATTAAAAATCGCATTATCATATCTTTGTTAAAAAAGTAACTACATCGTTAACTTGTAATTACGTTTTCATTAAGACCTAAATAATTTTAGCTTGCGGCCCTCGACACTGACTGAAACGTGTTTGTGGCCCCTATAAAAAAAAGGTTGAATATGGATGGTCTACAGTCTACCCTTGAAATCGATCATAAACAGGGCTGCCAGAAAAGTTGTTAATTTGCCGACCAATAAACCTCAAATTACCCGGTTTATACCGCCGGCGCCAACCACGAGCGCAATACTCGAAAATAGTTTTTTAAAGTAATTAATGTTTTATATAGAATAAAAGAAAGTACTAATGCTAGAAAAAGAAGACATTGTAATCAGTTCTCAATTAAACAGCTTTAAATTATTAAATCAAACATTTAAAAAAAACTTATCTATCAAATTAATCAGCTAAACTAAAATACCTACTTTGACACCGCACAATGCAAATACCCGTCGAAATTACCCGCCGTCAAAAATCGCCTAAAATTACCGTTTTTCGGGTAATTTACCCGCCAATTGGCAGTGTCTCAAAGAGAATGTTACCATTACGAATAAATACGTTAAATCTAAACACAGATTAAATATGGAGACTACTATCTAAAATCAAGAAATATTCAAATGTTACCAATGTATAAAAAAAAATTACATATTTTGGCAACTCAAACTTTTCATTGACACAGATTAAGCCAAGGCAAGGCACATCTATAATCTATTTTACTTTCATAGACAAGTATAGAATTCACCTGATTTTTTATTTGACCTTAGAACTTAGAAGTAATGAAATTCGAAGGTTTCCAACCATGTGAAATCAATTTATTATTGTGTTTTTATTTAGTAAAACTTGCTTTATATCTACTACAAAATAATTAAAATAATGAGACAATCCCTTGAGAAATAATAACATTATTAAAATAGTCCTTATAAATACATAAAACGTTTTTATTGGAATGAAAGCCTAATTCAAATTTCAGGTAATTACATAAACAATAAAAACAATTTAAATTAACATTTTACACGTTAAATCCTACTAAATAATATAAATGCGAAAGTTTGTGAGGATGTATGGATGTCTGGATGTATAGATGTATGGATGTTTGTTACTCTTTCACGTAAAAACTACTGAATGGATTTTATAAAAGAAACTAGAATAATACGGCTCATACATCAGAATAAGATATAGGTAACTTTCTCCCGAAAAAAAGTACGGTTCCCGTGGGATATATATGGGATATGGGCTTATATTTAAATAAACTGTAGAACGACTTAAAATCATTTCACATCAGTTCACACCATTACTACATTTACGAACAAACATTTATATCAGAAACGCACAGCCGTATTTAGAGGAAAGTTATAAAGAAAAGTAGGTGCCGTTTTTCAAAAAGAAAGTCCAATATCAACGGTCTATTTTAAAAGTTCCGTAAATTTGTACTTTTCACACTATATTACTATTTTATAATTGCGAACTGTGTATATATTTGTATGTTTGTTACTCCTTCGGCTGGACAGATTTGGATAATGTAGGCTACAATTGGTAATAAAAATTGCCAAAAAATGGCAATATATGAATATAATAATAAAAATAAATATTCGATATCTATACTTATTATTTTGAAATAAAAAATGGCGCTGTTTTACAGGTTAGTAAATTAATTATAGTTAAGAATTTTTTTTTTATTGTATCTATATTTTCTTACACACAACATCAAAAACTTAAATTGACATATTGAATTAATCATTTTAAATTATTATTTAACTAAAACATTTATATACATAGCATATTCTCATACGTAACATAAGTTTAATTACATACAATCATCAGTTGTTAGTCATTATTTGTTATCTTGACAATTCAAAAGTTCTTATTAAAGCAAATTTTCTATTTTTAAATATATTTTTATTATAGAAAAAAAGGTCTTATTGTACGTATTAAAAATTATAGGCCTCCTTCGAACGCAATGACCAACGGTTTGCCATTTTGGTCATCATATCTATCATTTGATTTGCAATTATACATCGAGACGACCCCATACGTCAGTATACCCAAGCAAAACATGGTGACCATGAGGCCTGCTAGGATTTGCGAATTAAAGTACGGCCCACAGTTAATGGCTGGACCAAAATTGCGAGTGTCGTTTCCACTACTATTAGTTCCACTGTCAGTTCTCCATGGCCCGGGCTGGTCTTGGAATGGTTGAATCTGAAATATGTTTATATATGCCTTGTTGTGTAAAGTTATTAAAATTCCTGCTACAATGCTTCCATTTTCACGCTACTACTATAATGTAAGTGCAAAATTTTATATTTGTACGTTTGTTACTTACTCCTTTATAGAGACTAGCGAGTAGCGACTCTCCCTCACTTCGCTTGGGTTTGTCCCTAGGTATGTTTTATTTTTTTTGAGCGGAACCCTAATTCTTTTTCTAAAATAAAGTAGCCTATGTTAAATCAGTCCAGCAGTTTCAGAGATTATCTAGAACAAACATACAGACAGACAAAAAATAAAAAAAGTGTTTTTCTTATAAGTACCGTATATAATTTCATATGCATTTAGTAAAACGCTGTTATTTTGACATTACAAACAGACACTTCAATTTCATTTATCTGTATAGATTGTTGGACGGAATTTGCTGAAATTTAGTATTCAGATATAGTAGATTTTGACTGTGTGCTCAGTAAACTTAGTATCCTGATAAGCTATCACCTGGACTAACACAAAGACACTATTAAGCCCCCATGGGCGCAACAAAACAAAAAAATAAATATATATTATATCTCACTTGATATTGTGATATAGTGACGGCACTACCGTCCCGTAAGTTGACCAAGACAAGGGGTTCGCTGCAGACGTAGGACCACTTCCATGGAGCCCCGACCTTCATCTCCGTGCGACCGACCTCTTCACCCCACTCGAGCAGCATCACGTTCTCTTATATGTCATTAGGCATATGTATTACATTAACATAGTAATTGAGAATAGAAATACTTTTCTTATCTTTTTTTTACTTTGTGGCATTAATTCAAACAGACAGACAGATAAAAATTCTAAAAATTATAATTTCACCTTCTATTACATTCTAAAAGTAAAAAAGTCTCCTAAAGAGCTTTTTAAAATTGAGTTTAATATTGAACCGCTCAATTTATTATTTCATGTACAAAGATGTTGATTTTATCAAGTTACTTAATTTTTTTATGATAATATTTAAAACCATATTTACTTTATCTATGTATTCGTTTTTCAATTTAGCTCAGGAATTCAGGCTGCTAGGAAAATAATATTGCGAAAAAACATTGGCCACTTCGCAACTATTTGCAGCTTACTTCAGACTGTCCACCTTTTAATACGAACATATACAACGTTCTTTTAACTCACCAACTATCCATCCGTCATCTTTGAAAATAAACTCAAACTCCAGCTCGAAGTCCGAGTACGCCATCCGAGTGTTGAGCTGATGTTTCTTCCACGTTTCCTCCGCTATGAGTGGTATCTGACTGAACATGGATCGTCTTGTACCCACCGTTGCGTACACGCCTTAAGAAATATATGCATATGTTTTTTTTATTTATTGTTTACCTCGTTATAGTATTGTAGCGAATATAAATACTTTTTTATCTATATTCATTTATATTCATATTATAAAGAGATAAAGTTTGTGAGTTTGTGACGTTGTAGGGGGTAATCTCTGGATCTACTGAACCGATTTAGATGAAATTTGGTAAGAAGATAGTATAAGACCCTGAGAAGGACATAGCATGCTTTTTATCCCGGAAATCGTCCAGAGGGTGAAAATGCGAATGAAAATTTGTACGGGGAATCAATCTAGGGACGAACCCGGACGAAGCGAGGGAGAGTCGCTAGTATTTAATAAGGTTAGAAATATATTTTTCGATTCATCTTTTGCTGAACTGCCTTCTTTATAGTAGCGTGCAACTAGTATGTACGGGTAAAGGACAAGTCAACCTAGCGACGAACGCCGGGTTATTCAAACTAAAAATATCAGCAGAATAGTAGTGGATCAACCATTGTTATTCTTCAATGACCCGCGTCCATGAATTCATTTATCTACTAAGTACTTGTGGCCTCACCCATTTTATTTAGAGTTGCGAACAATAAAATGTGTCCTATCTATGACTATATTATTTTATCGATCAGATCCAATAAAAAAGTTTCATTTACTTTGCCCTTTAGCCTTTGAGATTGGTCGATTTTGAGACCATCATTGCAATAAAATGTTTATCATTGATATCGGTTCAGCCATTGGGACAAAATCTTTAAATGTTTTATTCAGATTCTATTAGATACATCACCTATTCCTTTAATGATAAATTTAAAAAAATGTTTCATCTTGATCGTACAGCTTAAACTACAGAAAAAAGGTGAATATACGCGTTGATGTACCTATTGGAGATATTTTTTAATTCATGTCGGAACAGGCCAAAAAATTTATTACCATCAAATCTGGGAAAAAATCGTATTTTTTTTACTAACCACTAAACTTAAACAGTGCGCCTGAGCTGGTTATAGTTACGCCTGGCGGCCGACGTATCTTCTGGGGCTCAATTGGAACAAAATTCAATTTTTCCACAATAATAGGATTCATTTTTCCAGTGTAAAAAGCCACTACTGGACTTGATGCAATTTGTCTAACAACAAAGTATACTTCTCGCATTAACAAATCGTGTCTCCTTAGAGCGATTGCTTTAGATTCACCAATAGTATCTTTGAAAAAAATAAAGAAGTATTTATATCTTCCGTCATATATCTTGAGCTTGGTGCTCGAATCGCTCAAATAAAATGTGTTATAATGTTCTGGTTTGAAGTACTGTTTTAAAGTTTTAAAAGGTTGAGATACCGCAGGAAAGAATATCACTTTGTTCTCTCTCAAACCTTGGCTCAAATGATAAAATGGTGTACCTTGTCTGTCTTTAAAACTTATATCTTCAAAACAAAATAATTCTTCAATGAATAGAATAACCACTTTACTCCTTTTTACAGCCTCTTCGATAATTTTTGAGAAATCACTCGTTTTCATTTCTGTGAATGGATTAGAGTCTTTATGTACATGTGATAGAATCATTTCATAATCCAACATGAAAACGGGCGTAGAATCTCTCTCAGCAGCACTCAAAGCTATAAGTAATAGAAAAATAGCAACTTTCAACATTTTGCTTGAATTTTACTAATACTTTGGCGACAAGAGTCAATTCTAGTAAAAATTCTTTTTCATTTCTTTTTTTATATAGAAGGAGAATTTGTATTCTTTCAAAAAAAGTTCAATAGGTTTAAAATAATTTTAAAATTAATTTAGAATTTTAATTTTTAAGCTTTTAATGCTCACGTCAATATAAAAATATACAATGAAGGGTAATAGTAAATGTTTAAATGTAAAATTTATTTCCTCAAAATGAAAGAATATTTTTTTCATAATTTAAACTGTTACATAATTTATGAATGCTGCCAATTTCTTGATATATTTTAATTTTTAATGGCAACATTGCAATCCATAGACAAGCGTCAAACCTATCATATGATCACTTTTCACATGACCAATGGTTTTTCGTCATCGCCCATTTTTCGTCTTTTTATGACAATTTCTGGGCTAAAAACTTACTAGGTAAATTAGTCCGTAACGTCCACTAGGAATAGTTTTAAAAATGGCGTTTTGCCGTTTAGTGTTCCCTGTTTTAGTGCTAAGTGTCGTGTCGAGTTATGCTAACATACATGTACCAGTTTTTCTTTGGGGCGATTTGAAAACATCAATAAAATCGAATCCTTTATCGAACGTCCCGGAGAAAGAATTTGAAGGTATTTTGAAGGAAGAACTAAAAGCGGACCCATTCACAGTAATTTTTCTAGATGGAACATTATCCGTCGAAGATTTTTCACGTAAAAATTCTGATGGCGATACCTCATTCCCCTATTTACATGCTAACATTGGTAAGGCTGTATATTTGCCTGCCGTGGAGAACGCTTTGCCTGTCCTCGAGGACTTGGCTAACCCAGAAGAAGTGGACCATGTTAAATTGACAGAAGACGGCCTTTCTGCTGATTTGGAATCCAAAAATGGGAAAGTGCTCTTTATAACTCTTAAAGATGCTCACGAGGGTGAGACCAGGGCTGACCTACTTCGTCGCCACAACGATTTTATGGAAGACATGTACACTAAACTTCAAGAACAGTACAATAATGTTGTAGCTATTTATACTGCAGAAAATCCCTCTTGGACCATCGCTGAAAGCCATTCTCGCGTACGTCGTCAGGCTGAAGCTGATCAAAATGACTATACTCTAGATGGCTTAAGGTTATATGTTAAAGACATTGTCCTCTCGGTTGGTGAACAGAAAACAAATTTGAACAAATTAGGCAGTTTTTCAAGCCAATTTAGCGAAGATGCAAATGAAATGAACACCACTATGAACTTTGGAGAGAATAACATCACTTTGAACTTTTTGCAGAAAGCTGGTTATTGGTATTTCAGTGAGTATAAGAATTATATTTTTTTTTAAATATAAGTAATTTTTAAGTTATAATTTTAGATAAACTGACTATTATACTGAAATACAAATGAAACCAATTAAAGCACACCAAAAATTTATAATGATAATGATTTTATATGATGATTAATATTTTTGTATGAAACATACATATTTCATAAATTACAATTACATAATATTTTCTTACCCAATTAATTATGTCTTTAAAAGTTATTTTTTTTAACTATTACAGCCTCTGTGACCCTCCAGCAAACATCCCCTGAGGCAAGGACAGAAAAATTATCGCCCGACTCCGATGTGCATGCCATCTCGGGTTTCTCCTACCGATGTGGGCAAACTGTGTCCTTCACCAGTGTCAATGACACCCAAACTTACCACTTGGTCTTCCAAGACTTAAAGGTATCAAAATTATTATAATTATTAAAAGAGTAAAAATTTATTTTTAACTGAATATCTTTTTTATGAAACTGAATATCTTTTTTATGAAATATAATAATGTACACTACGGGACTTAAATAAGTGAATTTGTAAGTGGTTAAATACCTTATTCTCTGCATTTCAATTGGGTTGCAACAGCGGTGGTCACCAGTAGACTTGGCTGGTGTAACCCAATCGAAATGTCTGGAATAAGGTGTTTAGCCACTTAAGAATTCATTTGTTTAAGTTCCATAGTGTGCATCATTCTGTATGAAAATCAGTCAAAAATAATACTATGAGTGTAGTATCAGAAAGGAATAGAAGCATTCCTTGTGCATGTGTCAAATCTGTAACTTTATTATTAAGATTAATATGAAAACGACTATTTTATTGTTTACTAGCATTACCCGCGGCTCTGTCAGAGTTCAGGTGACCAAAAACCAAATTCTTATGAATCTATGGTTTTACATATTAGTATACTCTTACATTACAGTTTTTGTATTTTTTCTCAGAAATGAGATATTTTTCCGCTGTAAAAAGTATCCTATATGTTGACCCAGATAATCAGCTATGACCATGCCAAATTTCATTAAAATCCGTCCTGTAGTTTTTCTGTGATGCGGTAACAGTCAGACAGACAGACAGACAAAAATTCTAAAAACTATAGATTCGGCCTCTGCATCGATAATAATGTCTATTTCAATAAGATTTTCCAAAATATATTTAATGTACAGATTTGACTCTAATTTTATTATATGTATAGATTATTATATAAAATATATTAATAAAGGGCATGAAATATCATTAAAAATAAATATTCGTGAGCCTGTAACTTTGTTGTTATTGATGATATGAAAAAGTTGACAAATACTTTTTTATAGGATTTTAAACATACTACAAATTTGCCATTTAACATTTTTCTCTAACTCTTACAGTTTAGCTAAAAAATGCAAAAACCCATAAATTTGAACTTCAAAGCCATATAACAAATCAAATATTGAAGATAGAAATTCGACTCAATGGAACTTTTTGGAGTAAATTTAATACTAAAAACGGTCCATTCATACATTTTTTTGAAAAATATTTTTGTCACAGTTTGCAGGACAAAAAAGTGTTAAAAATCATATTTTCCATACAATTTGTATGGGAAAATTTAAAGTTCGATGGAGAACCTCTTAGAATTGGAATTTTAAGCTCCGCTTTTAACAGAAGCTTTGTTGGGACATTTTCTGGGATATTTTGGGGTGAGATCGAAAAAAAAAATATCGTCATTTTTTGGCACACCCTAATATATATATATATATATTTATTGCTCGAAGACGTCTTGGTCTAATTAAGAATAAACATGGAGCCCTAATATTGTTGAACATTGAACTCTTATTTTATATTGAGTTTAGTGTATCAATTCATGCAAAAATTCACGCTAAAAGAATTATATAAAAACAAAAATGTCAATTGCATGTTAATTTTTTTGTATTTTAAGCTTTCACTGACTTAATGTCAATCCAGTATTCTTTTACTATTTGCTAATTAGTTTTACAATTATCCATCCATACAAATTAATAAAATTGAAGTGTCTGTTTGTAATGTTAAAATAACAGCGTTTTACTAAATGCATACGAAAGTATATTATTATAAATAAATATGTTGGGAGGTCTGTGTTATGGATACCAGATAGTTGATACACTACACATATATAACTTTAAATACATTCATATTATAAATATAAACATGCATGACTGGAGTACAAACATTTTTGCTCATCACATAAATGAATGCCCCCAGCGGGACTCGAACCCGCGACCACTGGCACAGCAAGTAGGGTCACTACGAACTGCGCCAAACGTGTCGTCCAAGGGTTGCATTGTCATTTATTAATTCTATTGTATTAAAATATTAACAGAACATTATTTTATTGCAGGTTCAACCTTTCTTCATGTCAACAAATGAATCAATGCCCTTCGGAGACTCTTTGAACTGTGTAGGATTCTTTACTGTTCCCATTTGGTCCGGTCTGTTTGTTGTGTTCATCCTCCTCGCCATCACCTTCTACGGCATCATGATGATGATGGATATCAGGACGATGGACCGCTTCGATGATCCCAAAGGCAAAACCATAACTATTAACACTGCTGAGTAAATTTGTAGTTTATGGTCAGTTCGCTTGTAAAAGAACTTGGCTCGCACAACCGTGCACGGAACTGGCCGTTCTCACCAAATAAGCTAAATAGACTAAATGTCATAGCTCAATGTAAATTTAAACTTAAAAGCTTACTATATTTAACAGTATTTATTATACCGAATGTCCCATTCCAAGCGAAACTACTTTTCCTAGTGGACGTAAAACTAATTATAGACAATAGAATTCGGCCTCTTTTACAGTGTTTTTAGAGTTTTTTTTAAATACAACTTTGTCTATAGTACAATAAAGCTTCCCATGAACGTAAATTTTTAGATTTTTATAACCGACTATGTGCCTGTTCGATACAAGTATATTAATTGTATATTCGTGTGAATTGTGATTTAGATTTCCTAGAGATCGTTAGTTTTTACTCGAAATTTTAAAAAAATAACGGTAACGCTGTTCTTTTTTTTAAAAATCGATTAAAATTAAAATATATTGTATTGTTAGAATAGAACGCTTTCTCTTTGGATCGTTACGGCCTTGAAACACCAAGTCTGACGCGTTAGAGCAACGATTTCAATAATTCAGAGCTTCAAAATATAATAAAGGCGTAGTTTTATAATGAAAAAAATAAATAATAATAATAAATTTATAAATGAAATGAATGCCCTCCATGCTAGTGCCAACTTCATTCCAATATTTCGAAAAAAAATAATGAACTATTGTAATGAATAAAGTTCGTATGTTAAGTGACCTTTACAAAGTTCGCGCGAGCAAAATTACACGCAAATAAAAAAGAAATATCTATTATTTATCTGTGCACGAAGTATTATTAATATAATAAATTAAAAAAATAAATAAGTTGTAATAAATATTTTTTTGTATACGCAACTCGAACCTCTCCAAAACACAACCGTGCACCCAAAACTATGACAATTTCGATCAAACTTTGCTCGTGCGAATTGTTAGAATAAGTGAAGTATATTTGGAATCATTATTTATGTATTCATGTACATATTATTTTGAGCGTCATAAAATCATTTTGTTGTTGATTTTTGAATTATTAAATCATGAGACCAACTTTTGTTTTTTTTTAAAGATACTTTTACTTTTTAATCTTTTCCTTGTATTAACGATGTTAAGAAATAAAGCTTATGTAATGTTTTTGTATGGTTTTATTTGTAGTTTTCTTAGAAATATTGACCCATAAAGATAAAAGAAGTGCGCAATTCACAGATGTAGAAATAAAACTCCATTAAAGTAACCTACGGGAGGATGAGATGAGTATACTCGTAGAATATCAGGAGTAGGATAATTGTAAGGTTTATTTGTTTTATAATATTTTTACTAAGTTTAAAAGTTCTTTTATATTTTATTTGACATAAATATACATTACATATTATTCAGTTATCAATTTTATTACTTTTCACTTCCTGTGTAATTTATTCTATCACAAATAATTCAATAAGGCATATTAGGCATAGTATAATTATTACATTCATATATTTATAGAATATCACTAGCATTGCCGGCGGCTCCGCCCGCGATCAGATGACCAAAAACCAAATTGTTAGGTTTTACATATTAGTATAGGCACTCTTACATTGCAGTTTTTGTATTTTTTCTCAGAAATTAGACATTTTCCCGCAGTAAAAAGTATCCTATATGTTGACCCGGATAACCAGCTATCACTATACTAAATTTCATCAAAATCTGTCCAGTAGTTTCCTCGTGATGCGGTAACAGACAGACAGACCAAAATTCTGAAAACTATATATTCGGCATTTGTATCGATATTAATGATTATACAATAAAATTTTCCAAAAAATATTTAATGTACAAATTTGGCTTAGTTATAATAAAAGTATTATATGATAAGTATATATATTATCTACATATTTTTCTCAAATTTTCAATAACGATTATGTTCAAAAGGTCACTGGGCGAATACTATAAGTATTAAAACAACACAATACATTTTAAATATTTTATTAAGTACACACACTTTTAAAATATTATTTTTAAACATCAATATAAGAAATTAAAAAAAAATGCATTTACTGCACGTACAGTAAAGTTTCCACATAGATCTCTCCATGCTCATTACGAGCTCTACAACCGTAATAACCGGTGTTGTCTTTCTGAACACTCTGTACAGTAATGTCAGATACGGTAATGTTGCCATGTGTGGATTCATTTAAAACCGCATTAGAAGGTAAAGCTTGATTATTTCGGGTCAAAGATATTTTTGGTGCTGGTATCCCAGCCACGTGACAGGGGATGGAGACGTGGTCACCAACTTTTACAAGCAATTTTTGTTCAGCGTGCTCTAAAAGTTGGGGGGAACCTGTAAATAAATGATTGCGTTTTAACTAAAATGGTATATCAAATTCAATTAATTTAAATATAAATGATTTCACTCTTATATATGGGTTTTTATTTTCCTTTAAAATCTATACGGTAATCCTTGGTATACGTTATATCTTATAACCGTTAATTGCAAAATTATCTCGTATTTACTCAAAAAAAATATTTGGCGACGACCGCTTAAAGTATTCTCCGAGGCACGAGGGTGAAACACCGCCAACTTCCAACTCTAGGCTGTTACTGAGACTTACTAAACAGAAAGACTCAATAACTAAACTTGGCCCGACCCGGACTCGAATCCACGACCTTCGGATATGCAACTGTATATGCTAGATGCTACACGACTGAGGCAGATATGTAATATATCACTTACTGACAACAGTAAGATGCATGGTATGTTTCTGGGGTTCCCCGACTTCATTGTCCACGATGCAAGTGTACTCTCCCTGGTCGGAAGCCCAAGTTTCTTTGATGAGGAGTCGCTTCCCACTGGTTCTGTTGTAGCGGGTCACCCGGTCTTGTGGGTTGTTGTTAGTGTTCTTACCGTCTTTGTACCAGTCGGGGTATGCCAGGGGACTGAGGAAGAATCGGATTACTATTTATACATAAATACGAAAGTTTGTGTGTGTGTGTGTTTGTTACTCCTTCATGCTAAAACGGCTGCATGGATTTGGATGTAATTTAGTACACAAGATAAGACCTGGAGTAACACATAGGTCAGCACTTAGGGTCCTACTAGAAAGAAGCGAGGATAAATGGCTAGTCTATACTAATATTATAAAGAGGTAAAGTTTGTGAGTTTGTAAGGTTGTAGGGAAGGACATAGGATACTATTTATCCCGAAAATCATCCCTCAAGGGGGTGAAAATGGGTATGAAAGTTTGTATGGGGAATCAAGCTAAGGATGACCCCGAGCAAAGCGAGGGTGTGTCGCTAGTTTTATAATATACCAAAAAATAGTTAAGGAGTTGTTTGGTTTTATCTCAGACAATAGCTCCGAACTAATTGAAATTAACAAAATATATACATCTACAACTTAGTTACATTTAAAAATAAGTAAACAAATACATAAAAACATCGTAAAAGATATGTGCGTTGTTCATATGATTAGAAATGAAGTTTAATGATTAAACTATAATATAATGGAATGCGATAACATATGTATGTATGTATAAGTTTTATATGAGCGACCTTGTACGTGTTTAGCAATTCTTTCTAAATTATAGTTATACTAGCGACTCACCTTCGCTTCGCTCGGGTTCGTCCCTGGCTTGATTCCCCATACAAACCTTCATCTTCATTTTCACCAGCTTAAGGGATGATTTCCGGGTTAAAAAGTATCCTATGTCTTTTAAAGGATGTCAAACGATCTTCTTACCTTTCATCTAATAGGTTCAGTAGATCCAGAGATTACCCCTATAACGTCACAAACTCACAAACTTTACCTCTTTATAATATTAGTATAGACTAGTGACTACTTACCCTCGCTGCGCTCTAGATGCCTACAGGCTAAAAGTATATCTGTTACACCGAGTCATTGTCTGTCTGTGCACTCAATTTCATCAAAATCCCTACAGTCATTTAGCATACACTAATACAAACTTTCTCATTTATAATAGTAGTGACGTTTTTGAAGTTATACTTCTTTTGGCACGTTTGGAAAAAATATGAAAGTAAAATTTTTACGATGCGCGCGCACACCGACAGCCAAAAATCGACACGATGAAGTTAGCTGAAAGCGACATGATGAAGTTAGCTGCATTCCTTTTACAAACAGAGAGCTGTGATACACGGGATAAAATATTTAGCTATTTTCCCATCGGTAGTGTAACAGGAGTTAAAAACATTACTTTCCAATGAAATAAAATGACAAAAATAATACAATAAATATCTAATTTTGGCTTCACTTTAGATTCTAGGTCTTGTGTATGTAACTAAATATTAATTTAGCTTTAGCTTAAGCTAAATAAAAAAACAAAAAGAATACTCACGTGCCACCATATATACAATAAATCATTGTAACGTCATTCACTTTTGCAATCATATCTGGACTGACGTACAGAGGCACCAATGCGGAGTTGTCACCATCGCTTGGTACCACGCTTTCTATTATATGCTCTGCTAAAACGACATCTTTGTCAACTGCCAGAGACTTGGCCGTACATACATATTTATTCTCCCGACTTGTATCCTCTTTTGTCATATTCGTGAAGTATAATGTACCGCCAGGGGACTGAGTTATACGTCTGTCCAAAATTGTCCTAGAAATACTTGGGTCTGCAATAGATTGGTAAAACCACACTATTTCTGGCTTAGGATAGGAATTTGGAATTTGACAGTCGAGTTTGTAGTATTTTCCTTCAAGTGGCTTATGTTTTTGGATGGTGACGTCGGGGATCTCGATGTATGTACGTCTGACGTTGACAGTTCTGGAACTGGCAACCCCTAAGTTGGTTTGCGCTAAGCATATGTATTTTCCTTCGTCTTTCGTTGAGGGTTTTTTGAAAACAAGGGTCCCCTCGTTCTCACGTTGGACTATGTTGGGGCTAAGAGCCAAAGGCTTGCCATCTTTGATCCATGAATACCTGAAAAGAAATATTTACATGGAAAAAAAGAAAAAATATATATTTATATAACTATATATAACGTCTAACTAATTATTATCTGTCTTGTTAGTTATTGAGTATATATGTATTTACTATGTATTCATATGTAGTTATGTATCTATATGTATGTGTGTATGTATGTATGTATGTATGTATTTATGTATCTGTTTACGTATATATTATACGTGTATGTATATATTTTTGTCTTATGTATGTATTCATGTTTGTAAACGTAGTTCATCATGTCTGTATTTAGTGTTAATTGTACCGTCCCGTCTTCGATTCTTCTAATCCTTTCACCAAAGGTTGTCTGTAAGAGATTGCTCGTAGCAATAAGACCGCCTTCGCATGCCTATTTGTTATTTATTTTTTTATTTTTATCTTCTGTACTCTTTTTTTTTGTGTGTGCAATAAAGAATTTATCTATCTATCTATCTATCTATCTATCTATCTATAGCTCGCTTCGCTCGGGTTCGCCTCTAGACAAAAACAAATCTATTCCACGAGAACCATACATTTTTCCGGGATACAAAGGAGCCTATTTGTTATTCTGATGTATGAACTATATTATTGTAAATTTTCATTAAAATCCAATCAATAGTTTTTGTGTACTAAGCTGTATATGTTACCATAGTTTTTTAACTATCCAACGAGAACTCTTTAATTTTTCGGGATGAAAAGTATCTAAGACGTTGTCCGGGGATATAAGGTACCACCATGCAAAATTTCATTTAAATCGTTTCGGAGTAATCAATAGTTAGAGAGAATCAATAGTTTCGGAGATTAGCCCGTACAAACAGACAAACAGACAGAAAAACAAAGAAATTGAAAAAAATCCAGATTTGTTATATTTCTCTTCTTACATCCTCCTGACTCGGTTTTTAGTATTTTTTTTCTTTGTACAGACATTCGACCTCTACAGTTTTATTATAGTATAGAAAAAGATTAATATGATGCGCGACTTGGAGATAAACACTCCATCAAACTGCCATGCGAGCCGAGCCGCGGGTAAAAGTTAACACTTACTAATAACTGATAAGTAATTACACAATACACTGGCAGGCTTATTTTAAACTAGCGACTCATCCTCGCTTCGCTCAGGTTCGTCCCTAGCTTGATTCCCAATACAAACTTTCATCCCTATTTTCACCCCCTTAAGGGATGTTTTCCGGGATAAGAAGTATCCTATGTCCTTCTTAGGGTCTCAAACTATCCCCTTACCAAATTTTATTTAAATCGGTTCAGTACATCCAGAGATTACCCCCTACAAACTCACAAACTTTTCCTTTTTAAAATATTAGTATAGATTTAGTCGTTCAAAAGATAAAAGGATACAAATAGAGAGATGGCCAAAACATGACCAGAGTGTTGCCAAAACATGACAAATAAAAATTATAAAAAACATTTTGGCCACTCAGTTTTCTTTCCAGTTGCCATTGTCATGGGGGTCTATTGAAAGGAGTCCCGCCCTGCAGTGGGACGTTCAAAAGAGGTCGAGTTCCATTTAATATTGGCATAATAGAAAGCTTAATGTATTTTTTAAATAGAGTGTTCCAAAAAAATAAAAAAAAATAAGTGCAGTGTGAAAAAATTAATTTTATATAGATTTTTAAGTTGGTGGCTTCATGCTTTATAACTTTTGTCCACTGATAGAGCAATTGGATTCAGCCTTTTTTTAACGTCCCACTGCTGAGCACGAAATTCTTTTGACAACTTGCTAGGTTCCCTCAGACATGCAGGTTTCCTCACGATGTTTTCCTTCACCGCAAAACAAGTGGTAATCATGTTAGAATAATTGGCACATGAAAATGTCAGAGGTGCGAGACCCGGGATTTGAATCCGCCCCACTCGGTTTTTCAAGCGAGCGCCTTACCACTGGGCTACCACTACATCAAACCGCTGAGAAATTAATTTAGAATTTAAAAATAAATTAAAAAGAAATTTATACTGACTGTACACCGGGATCTTTGTCAACAGTCACACATTCTAGCACGAGCTCGGAGTTCTCTTTAAAAAGAACTTCTTGTGGAAGTTCTTTCAAAATTGGCAACTTCTCCACTGGCTGGGATGCGCCTGAAAAGAAAAATAGTAAAAAAATGCATAAAAACTATATAATAAATAAATTTCTTAAATTATTCGATATTAGTTGCTTTAAATATTCCATCGGTACGATTTCTAAAAGTAGAGTCAGTATAAAAAATGTATAAAGCTTTTTTCACAATAACATAAAATTTCTCGTTTATCACTGTATTTTTATACTAAAAAATATTTTTTACTTTTTAATTCTGGTCATAATTAAAGCGTGTTTTTTAGCTTTTTAAACTATTATTTATTTATTTATTAAATTACTAGCATAATTCGCGGCTTCGGTCGCGCTAAAACTACAAAAAAATCTCTCAAAAGATAGGTTTCATACAAACTTTTATCCTCTATTTTACCCCCTTATGGGATGAATTTCGAAAAATGCTAAAACGTGTATTTAATTAATTGTATTGAATAGCATTTATACCAAGTTTCAAGTAATTCTGATCATAATTTTTTTTTGGATTGTATTGTAACGTGTTTTCCCGTGGGAAAGAGATAATCTCTCGCCGTAAAAAGTAGTCTATGTCACTCTCCAGCCTTCCAACTATCTCCAAACAAAAAGTCACGCCAATCTGCCAAGCCGTTTCGACGTGGAAGAAGGACAAACAAACAAACACACTTTCACATTTATACTATTAAGTATGGAATTATGGATATCAGAATGAACGTAAATTTTATTAATTTCATTTAGATTATCAGAGTAATAAAAGCAAAAATCTCAGTCAAGAAGTCGGCATTCAGTGTATAATGTTTATGAATATTTACAAAAAACTAACTTTTCGGTTTTTTTCGCGGATTTATTTAAAAAAAATAATAATAATAAATCCGCGAAAAGAAACCCGAAAAGATAGTTTTGTTTAAAATGTCAAATATTCGCGGAAATCTAAGAAAGTATTATGGATATTGAATGACATGCACATAGAGGAAAAGTAAAACTTCTGAAAACACCTATTAAACAAATCTTATCACATGATACTACCAATATGATAAAATTAGCGGTCGTAATAAACAAACTATGTGAGCCATGGAGAAAAGTTGAATTCTATTTAGTACACTTTATTATATTTAATTATATATTTTATTATATTTAGTTTAATATATATTTTTTGTACATAGTACACTGGTTGTGTGATAAATAGAAATAGACACGTAAGTGAAGGCTGTAATGAAAGCACTCTTACTTCAATATTTTTTTTTTTTAATTTTTCCAAAGCATGGCATACCACGTGCTACGTTCTGCACTCACAGCTATACATCACTACTGTAGTGTAAATAATTTACTTATCTTAACATAATATTAATTATTATTAATTATATCTATATATATAATAAAATTGTAACTAAGTCGGATCTGTACATTAAATATTTTTTGGGAAATCTAATTGGAATAGACATTATTATTGATACAGAGTTCGAATCAATAGATTTTAGAATTTTTGTCTATCTGTCTGTCTGTCTGTCTGTTACCTCATGACGAGAAAACCACTGGACAGATTTTGATGAAATTTGGTATGATGATAGCTGATTATCCAGGTCAACATATAGGATACTTTTTACCGCGGGTAAATATCTCATTACTGAGAAAAAATACAACGAACAAAAATAATACGAGTATACTAATATGTAAAACATAAGAATTTGTTTTTGGTCATTTGAATGCGGGCGGAGCCGCGGTCAATGCTAGTACTTAATAAAACTAGCGACTCTCGGGTTCGTCCCTAATCACGTTTCAATGTTTAGTATAGATTTCTCAGAGATGAGATATTTTCCTGCAGTAAAAAGTGTCCTATATGTTGACCCGGATAACTAGCTATCATCATTCCAAATTTCATCGAAATTTGTCTAGTGGTTTTCTCGTGATGCGTTCCCAGATAGATAGACAGACAGACAAATACTCTAAACACTATAGATTCGTTTTCTGTACCGATAATAATTACTATTTCAATAAAATTTTCCACAAAATATTTTATGTACAGATTCGACTCAGAATTTTATTATATGTGTAGATAATTAATTTTCAACAAACAAAACATCAATATTAAATAAAAATATACTCACATATAGCGCATACAGCCAAAATAACACCACTTGTGATACGAAACATTATCCTAAAATTAAAAAAATGTATTAAAAATATATATAAATACCTTTAAAAAAAAATAAAGAAATAACAAAATAATATTAATATTTATATATTTGTATTTTTTATAAAATAAATTATGTAATAAAAAAAAAATTGATTTTATAAAATATCTGTGAACGTACTGTTAGAGCGGGAAAATCTAACTGTCATTACAAACTGAAGAAAGCACTTTTATAGGGGTTGAGAGTCATCGCTGAATAATATCTACGGTAATAAAACAATACCTTGCGCTTTGTGAATAATTACGTATATATAATAATTTTGAATGTTTGTGTGTTTATCAACGTTTTAACAAAGTGAATAAAGACGTACAGTCTATAACAAATTAAGAAAATAAATAAATCAAGATAAATGAAAGTGTTAATGTCAAAAAGAAAATGTGAATATAAATAAATAAATATGTTAGGGCATTAACACAGCACCATCTAATTCCATGGTAAGCTACAAGGCCTGTGTTATGGAGGCCAGATAGTTGATACACTACACATATATATAATTTTAAATACATACATATTATAAATATAAACACCCATGACTAGAGTATAAAAATTCGTGCTCATCACACAAACGTATATCCCCAGCGGAACTCGAACCCGCGACCGCTGGCACAGCAAGTAGGGTCACTACAAACTGAGCCAAACGTGTCGTCAAATAAATCCACTCCTAGGAGCCATTGAACATAAAAATTGAATTGAATATAAATAAATGCAATTTACAAGAACATTTAATTGAATATAAATATTTTTATGTGATGTGAATATACTTATTATATTTTTTTTCTACGTGACATTGTCGAAGTAGTTTGTACCTACTCAATTAACAAGTTTTGAAGTCCAAGAGAATTGAATTGAATAATTCCATAAATCTCTTTTATAACCATAAAAGCCTTATTTCTTAATGCTATTATTTTAGTTTTTTAATGTCATTATTTTTTTCTTTCATTTTATTTTTAGAATTTTTAATGTTGGTTTTGTTAATTAATTGTTCAGATTTAATTGCACCTATTAACTTTAAGTAATGCATAATATCAACACTGCTTTAGTGCATGTTGTGTTCTCCAGTAATTGGGGGTACATGTTAAACACTGTCCAAAGAGCCTGTATTTTTTTGTATTTTTTTATGAACTTCTGTTGGACATCCTTAGTAAATAAATAAATTTATTTAAATATCACCGTCCAATCTCCAGCGCGTATGCTTAAATAAACATCTTATAATATAAAAATGAATCGCTGAATGTGTTGGTAATCGCAAAACTCGAGAGCAGCTGAACCGATTTAGCTAATTCTTTTTTTAAAATATTCCTTGAAGTAAGAGGATGGTTCTTTCGGTGAGAAAAATTTAAAAAAGTGCCTGAAAATGTCTAAAAACAACACTTTTCTATACTCCCATACAAAAGATTCGTAATAATACTTAAAAGTCAATTTGAACTTTACTACCATACCATAAAGTTTAAGTGTTAGTGGAGAGGTTCCGGGAAGGCGAAACAATTGAGTGACGTTAGTATCGTATAAATATTAATGTCAATATTTGTCAATATTGTTAACAAAAAAAAAAATTAAAATGTTTATGGCTAACGCTGGATAATAACTATTTATATATATTTAAAACGTACCTAGCGACGAACCCGAGCGAAGCGAGCGTGAGCCGCTAGTTACGTAATAAAATATATGTTACATATATTGTGCTCGACTAAAAGCAACGAAATAAATATATAATTGAATTGAATAAATATTTAGATAAGCTTTTTTATTTTAATTGCTGACATTTTTGATCAATGCACATGAATTGCGACGGTAATATTTTTAACAACGCTTTAAGCTACCTTATTCTTCTACTATTATCTATGTACATAAATAAAAATGAATGTTGGTAAGCGCATAACTCAAGAATGGCTGGACCAATTTGGCTAAATTTCTTTTCGTATGCTCCTTAAGGTCCACGGAAGGTTTTAATAAAGAGAAAAAATGAAAAATTAACGAAAAAAATTTAATATTTATATGGCTAACCCTGGCTAATAACTATTTATATCTATTTAAAACGTACCACCCTCGTTTTGCTCGGGTTCGTCCCTACGTTGCTTCCCTATACAAACTTTAATCCCCATTTTCACACCCTTAAGGGATGATTTCCAGGATAAACAGTATCCTATGTCCTTTCCAGGGTCTGAAACTATCTTCTTACCAAATTTCATCTAAATCAGTTCAGTAGATCCAGAGATTACCCCCTACAACGTCACAAACTCACAATCTTTACCTCTTTATAATATTAGTATAAACTAGCGTCTCATGACTTGTACAGTTATAACTAAGTGTACATGATACTTTCTTAGATTTACGCGAATACTTGACATTTCAAATAAAACTATCTTTTCGGATTATTTCGCGGATTTATTTTGATTTTCGGTTCCCGGCGTTTCGAAGTCTCTCCCGTGACCATGATTGCTGTAAAGCATTCGAAACGTCGGGAACCAAAAATCAAAATAAATTCGCGAAAAAATCCGAAAAGATAGTTTTATTTAAGTGTACATGTTCTGTAAATATAACTAGCGACTCACCCTCGCTTTGCTCGGGTTCGTCACTAGGTTGCTTCCCCATACAAACTTTCATCTCCATTTTCACCCCTTTACGGGATTATTTCCGGGATTAAAGCTACGCCCTCCCTTCCAGGGTCTCAAACTATCTTCTTATCAAATTTCATCTAAATCGGTTCAGTAGTTTCGGAGCTTATTCGGTACAAACAAACAAAAAAAACCTTTCCTCTTTATAATATTAGTATAGATTAACTAAAAATTCATACAATTCCACAAACCAACATTATTATATAAAAAAAATCTAAGTTCTAATAAACAATATTTAAAAATATGCGAAGTCGCGTAAAACGTATATGATTTGTATGTAAAGAACCGCTAGAACTGAGTACAGTTACAGTCATAAATCTTTAAATGACTTCCACAATTTGCGTAATGAGTAAAATACGCGTAATATGTATTTGTTTCATGTTTTTAAATAGTTTTAGTTAGTATGGTTTTCCTAACTGGAGTATTATGATAGATGGAATATATATATATATATATATATATATATATATATATATATATATATATATATATATATATAGTGTTAAAATGCTATGCAATAAATTAAAAGTGAAAATTTTTTTTTACCAGATCCTCTTTCCCATGTGTGATGGAAAATACTTAAATGACAAAACATTCTAGCCCTATGGATATCCTATATACCATCAAAGAGCTCCAGTCCCTGCATCCTGACTCCATCATCAGAACAGCTCGATGGTACCCATAATATTTCATTCTTACATAAGTATACAAAATAATTATAAATTAAAAGTTTAAAATACCTCCTACGCAAATTGTCATTTAACGTTTACACTGGCACGCGTGAAGCACTTAATCGAGTAATCATACGCCAAAATGCTTTACATCATTTTGGAAAAGAGCTGATACTCTTACACTGCTGGACCGATAACCAAACATAGCTAAGAACCACTGCAAGGCAACTGGCTTTCAAATGAAAAAAAACCGCATCGAAATCGGTCCATCCGTTTGAGAGCTACGATGCTACAGACAGACACACATACAGACAGACATCGACGTCAAACTTTAACACCCCTCTTTTTGCGTCGGGGGTTAAAAAGCTCAATTGGATACTACAAAGTGGTTGAAAAATGGTTCGAGAATTTTGCAACAGACACAAATATTGTAAGTTAATAAAACTTGTAAAAACGATGATTTTTAAATAAAACTATCTTTTCGGATTATTTCGCGGATTTATTTAGATTTTTGGTTCCCGACGTTTCGAATGCTTTACAGCATCCATGGTCACGGGAGAGACTGAGGTGTTACATGTTTCGGAGGTATAGTTGTTACAGACAGCCTACCCACAGTTAACAAATTTTATTTAAAAATGTCAAACATTCGCGTAAATCTAAGAAATTAAAAACGATTTTCAAGATTTGTATTTTAATTTTATAATAATACTAGCGACTATCCTTGCTCCACTCGAATTCGTCCCTAGTTACGTTTTAAGGTTTAGTATAGTATAGATTTCTCAGATGAGACGTTTTCCCGCAGTAAAAAGTATCCTATATGTTGACCCGGATAAGCAGCTATCGTCATACCAAATTTCATCAAAATCTCTCCAGTGGTTTTCTCGTGATAAATTACCAGACAGACAGACAGACAAAAAACTATAGATTCGGCCTCTGTATCGATAATAATGACTATTTCACTGAGATTTTCCAAAAAGTATTTAATGTACAGATTTTACAGTACAGAATTTTATAATATGTACTTAGGTATAGATAGAAAATTCTAAGTCCTACGAAAACAAATAATTTAAAAGGCGCAGTTTGGAAACCTTACCCTTTGAGAAGTAGAATTTGCTGAAATAATATATATATATATATATATATATATATATATATATATGAAATAATATAGGTGTATATATACATATATTATATACGTACAAATATTTTACAATGTCGTCGCGAATTTTGAGCTGATATTATACCAAGCTTATACCTAAATATTCCCATACAGTTTTCAAGAAAAAACTCAACAAATAACCTAAAGGCGAAATAATTTTACTTTTAGTGATTTTGATGTAGCTCTACCTTTGAGATAAAATGTAGTTCATCTTGAAACGGCTTGACCGATTTGGATAAAATTTAATACACGACTATGGCCAGAAGTGATATTTGACAACACATTTAGGTAGCGACCCTACTTGCTGTGCCAACGGTCGCGGGTTGAAGTCCCGCTGGGGACATTCATTTGTGTGATGAGCATAAATGTTTGTACACTAATCATGGGTGTTTATATTTATAATATGTATGTATTTAAAGTTATATATGTGTAGTGTATCAACTATCCGGTATCCATAACACAAGCCTCGTAGCTTACCATGGAACTAGATGGCGCTGTGTGTTAATGTACCAACATATTTATATTTTATTTATTTATATGCTATTGGCAATACTGTTGTTAATAATAAAACTCCCAAAAGATAGGCGCTACCTGTGTATAAAATTATAAATACAAAACAAAAAGCATCCATTCAAAGTCAAACCCATATTACTCACACTCGTTGTTTTGTTAAAAAGACACATATTGGATGTAAATTCGATCTGTCTTGTTGTTTATTAAAATCCAATGGCTATTTTAGTGATGTCCGGACGTACCTGAGATGAATTTAATTATGTATAACATAAATAAAACCTACCTACCTGCGTAGTTTGTTTACGTAAGATTTATCCAAGAATCGACATCTTTTTTTTTTGGGCAGATTAACAATTAATAGCTAAAGATTTCATACCTACCGTATGTCACAACTCTCTGTTTGTGAAACCGACTTCCAGGCACTAAAATGTAAAAAAATAACTAAACGGGGGTTTTCATTTAGATTAGATACTTAATCAGATATTTTCGAAGTCGGTGCCGGCCGATGCAAAGCAAATCTAATATATTTCGATACGTAAAACACATATTTACCTATTAGATATGAATATATCTTAAAATTTTGTCGGCTGCCACCGACTCAACTCACCTGTAAGTGAAGTTCTATCATGATTACAAAGACGTCGTCCAATCTGTTCTAATATCGAGGTCGAAGCACAAGCATAATTACCTAAGTTCGTATGTAGTTTCAAAGTATTTTCTCTTCTTAAAAATAAAAAAATATCAAAAAAACACCCTAATCGAGTACCATTATTTTTTGAAGTCGGTTAAGACTATCTAAAACAACTTCTATCCACGCTATTACAAGCGATAACCTGCATAGTGCATAGACCTATATACTTACATATGTACAAAAGTCAAGGAAAAGCGGGAAGTAAACACATCTCTTATCGATTTTGTAGAGTTTCATGCTGATTTAATTACATTCTATTATTGTCAATACGTTTTCCTCGTTAACTATAATAGTATAAATAAATATAAATAAATATGTTGGGACATTTCACACAGCATCATCTAGTTCTAAGATGAGCTACGAGGACTATGTTATGGATACCAGATAATTGATACACTACACTTGTTTAAAAAAAGTATCCTATATGTTGACCCGGATAACCAGCTATCGCCATACAAAATTTCATCAAAATCCCTCGATGGTTTTTCTGTGATGCGGTAACAAACAGGCAGACAGATAGACAAAATTTCTAAAAACTATAGATTCGGCCTCTGTATCGATAATAATGTCTATTTCAATAAGATTTTCCAAAAAATATTTAATGTACAGATTCGGCTTAGTTACAATTTTATTATATGTATAGATTATAAATAATAGTGCAGTAATTAATAATAGTTATTCATAGATAAAACGTGAACAGACATGATGTAAGATTATCTATAATCGAGCCTTGAGGAAAAGTTATGAAGAAAATGACTATTGGACAATGGCGCAGTGAGATATGTAAATGGTTTTGGCTTCTATAGCGCTGGTCGATGGTTCGATTTACTAATTTTGTTCAGATTTGTTCACGGTTTAATTTTGATTTTTGTTCCCGTTTGCTTCACAGCAATCGTACGAGAGACTTAGATTTTGATGTCACAAACGTCACGGAAGAGACCATAAATAATATAGACAAGGAGTTCAAACTCCATATAATAATATATAACAGACTTTTCTTGTGAAAACAACTTTAAGTATTGCTTTTAAGGTTCAATTTACATTGTCATATATTTATTTCAACTAGAACAATTACCTAAACACAATTGGTGACAGTTTTAAGAGAACTTTTGCATTAGAAATTTTCGTGTAATTCGACAGATGTTTAGTTTAGCAGCTTTTTGTATAGAAAAATAATATTAATGTTAGACTGTTTCCTTATGATTTAGGCCCTACACATATATTTTTTTATAAGCCTGTGGTGTCCCACTGCGGGAAAAATGCCTCTGTACTCTTCTTCCACTGCTCCCTCTTGCGCCACAATAGACAAGTCTCTGTGGAAGGACTCCAACTCATCCCGCCATCTCCGTTTGGGCCTATCACGCCGTCGTCTGTGTTACGAGATCTAAAAAATTGTATGTTTGACCCAAAGATCATTTGGCATTCGGACGACGAGATCAGTCCATGCCCATTTCAGCAATGCAACTTTCCGAGTGACATCATTAATTTGGATTCTGGAACGGATTGCAGTAAAAAATCTATACATATAATAAAATTGTAACTAAGCCGAATCTGTATATTAAATATTTTTTTGGAAATTCTTATTGAAATAAACATTATTATCGATGTAGAGGCCGAATCTATAGTTTTTTGAATTTTTGTCTGTCTGTCTGTCTGTTACCGTATCACAGAAAACCCACTGGAGGCATTTTGATGAAATTTGGTATGATGATAGCTGGTTATCCGGGTCAACATATAGGATACTTTTTACCGCGGAAAAATGTCTCATTTTTGAGAAAAAATAAAAAAAACTGCAATGTAAGAGTATACTAATATGTAAAACCTAAGAATTTGGTTTTTGGTCATCTGAACGCGGGCGGAGCCGCGGGCAATGCTAGTATATAATAATTCACAAAAAAATATAAGTAGCTTTGGATACGAAACCCTAACATGTAAAAAATAACACCTATAAGCAATTTACATTCAATATATGTAAACAGGTGACATGTTAATTATACCGCCGGCGCATACGTCATTTTTTGTTGTAGAGGAAAATGTCGATCTTGTTTCTGCTCGGTTAATCCCTGTGCTTATGTGTACGTATATTGTATAACAAGCATTGCCCGCGGCTCCGCCCGCGTTCAGTGACCAAAAACCAAATTCGTAGGTTTTACATATTAGTATACTTTTACAATGCAGTTTTTGTATTTTTTCTCAGAAATGAGACATTTTTCTGCGGTAAAAAGTATCCTATATGTTGACCCAGATAACCAGCTATCATCACACCAAATTTTATCAAAATCTGTCCAGTGGTTTTCTCGTGATGTGGTAACAGACAGACAGATAGACAGACAGACAAAAATTCAAAAAACTATAGATTCGGCCTCTGTGTCGATAATAATGTCTATTTCAATAAGATTTTCCAAAAAATATTTAATGTACACATTCAGCTTAGTTACAATTTTATTATATGTATAGATAGTACAGGTGCGAATGAGGTCCTTTCACATTGACTGAAGTGTTTAATTTTTTATTTATTTAGTACTAGACGCTTACACTCGCTTCGCTCGGGTTCGTCTCTAGATATGTTTTCATTTTTTGAACGGGACCCTAATTCTTATTCTAAAATAAAAGTAGCCTAAGTTACTCCTTATAACATAAGCTATCTGCCAGTGAAAGTCCCGTCAAAATCAGTCCAGCCGTTTCGGAGATTAGCCAGAACAAACAAACAGACAGACAAAAATCTTAAAATTTGAGTTTTTCTTATAAGTAGGTACCGGAAATTAATTTAGAGGATTTTAGTAAAAAGCTGTTATTTTGTAATTACAAACAGGCACTTTAATTTTATTTATCTGTATAGACTAAAGGTCATCAAAATCTGTTCAGCGGTTTATTTATATTTGCGGACAGAAAAATATTACATAATACTATTTTATTTTACAAATTTAGAAAGTATACATTTAATTGAAATTAAATCGACTAGATTTCGCCTACATTTCATTCCTTCCATTTTTTTCATGCCTACTGGCAAGATCCTAAATAAAATAAAATATTATATATATGTATATATATATATATATATGTATATATATGTATATATATTTATGTATATATATGTATATATATTTATATATATATATATATATATATATATATATAGGAAAAGTACCAATTATGGAATACATGCCTAATATGGAACACCATAATATTTCTAAAACTAAGCGCCACGAATATTCTAGACGTATGTCATGTTATCCCTCTGGCTACCCACCTTCGACGGCCAGAGAGAGTGGCGTTTGGCAGCACTAGATGTGAGTAAGAGTGCGCGACACTGTTGACGAACCATCCATTGGATATTTACGTAAGTTTTACGTATATGTTTTCTTATTATTCTTACATGAATATTTCGATATAAGTTGGTGAGTATCTAATCGAAGTATGTAGTTTTTAAATGGTATTGTTATTTTATGGATATTTAATAAAAAAAAAGTTATATTTATATTCCTCCTGCCATCATATTGTTCATAATATGGAATATCATTGAGTTCCTAATATGGAATACTAGTCCATATTAGGATCTCAACGTAAGTAAGTTTTTAATGTGGTGGTTTATTACTATTTCTTTCTTTTACATATATATTTACGATCAACATGGATCCGCCAGTAAGAAACCGAAAAGCCTGAAACAAAACCAAAGTTTTCCCGAGCCACAGCCCTCAACGAGCGGCTGTCAGAAAACCAAGCGAAAGAAGAAACCAGTGTTGAAGTCTGAATCATCTTCTGATAGAAATACCATCTTTATCTAATGATTATAGTGACGATAAACCCTCAGTTATTCAACCGAACGATCCAAATGCTGACGCTGAGTCCATATATTGCTCTATTTTTTCAGTGAAGACAAAAAGGGAGAAGAGTGGATTCGGTGCATTGCCTGTAGACAGTGGTGTCACGTTGCGTGTTCCGGAGCAGAATATGCAGATTTTATTTGTGATTTTTGCTTGCAGGGTTGATTTTATTATTTTGTTTTGATTAACGAGACGTGATCCTATTATGGAATTAGGGTATTCCATAATAGGATCACATTTTTGAGAAGCATTTTTTGGTTGATTTATTTTAGTTAATAATATTACGGAAAGTGTTTATCATTTGTTGATTTCATTATTACTTTTCAAGAGCGATTACGACCGCATTTAATTGTAACCCATTAAACTGATTAAAATAAAACTTTTGTACTGATTTTTTTCAGAATTTTTTTATGTATTTCATATTCGGTCCTTTTCCTATATGTATATATATATATATATATATATATATATATATATATATAGTACCTGGGCCACCGAGCTTTGCTCGGAATTTTTGGTTATAAAGTACAATTTTCTTTAAAAAAAACTAAAACCTTGAATAAATACAAAAAAAACAAAAAAATTATACCTTTGTATCCGACCGGGATTCGAACCCGGACACCTATTCTATCTTGCGCCTTGGCCGCTTTACCATGATGCTTAAATCCGAGCATGCGAAATTATCGAACATAATATTTGCTGCGTGGAATAATGCAAAAGAAAACCGCATAAAACTTCGAAAACACGCGTTTTCCCAGACATAAGACTAATCTAGATCAATTTATCGCTGCCGAAACCCCGTGTGTACTAAATTTCATGAAAATCGTTGGAGCCGTTTCCGAGATTCAGATTATATATACAAGAATTGCTCGTTTAAATATATTAGATATATATATATAATATATATATATATATATATATATATATATATATATATATATATATATATATATATATAGTCTATGTTTTCCATACTAACCGTCCGCGTCATAAGGGCTATAAAATATAAAACTTAAAAATATTTTATTTAAATCTGATTGGTGAGATTCATGCGATTAAAAAAGCTAAAAATATCAAAAAAGCTTAAAATATCAAACAATTTTTTAACTTTCAAAATATTAGTTAAAAATATTGGAATTCATCTAATTTTTAATGCGATTGGATTTTCAAATTCACAAAACGAAACGAACTCTTTACGTTACCAAACTTTTTTATTTTGACTTTTTTGATGTTATTTTTAATATTCTAGTCAGTATGAAATACTCGTATGTTAGCTGCTTAGTAATAATACGAGTTCATTTTGAGTCCTTGACCGATGTTATTGGATGATAAACAGATATAGCTAATACTGGTCTATATTTTTTTAATTTGCTGGTGTATTTGAAAGCTTTGACGACACGTTTGCGGTTTGGCTCAGTTTGTAGTGACCCTACTTGCTGTGCCAGCGGTTGCGGGTTCGAGTCCCGCTGGGGGCCATTCATTTGTGTGATGAGCACGAATGTTTGTACTCTAGTCATGGGTGTTTATATTTATAATATGTATGTATTTAAAGTTATGTACGTGTAGTGTAACAACTATTTGGCCTCCATAACACAAGCCTCGTAGCTTACCATGGAACTAGATGATGCTGTGTGTAAATATATATATATATATATATATATATATATATATATATATATATATATATATATATATATATATATATATTTATTTATTTATTTAAAATAATCATTTTGCAACTTTCATCAGAAACCAACCGAACCACCAATAAACGAAACTCGGACCAATTTCTCGGACTTCTTGACCAATTTCTCGGTGCACTTGGTTCATATTCTTGCCAGACAGTGCCGGATTCGACCTCAGCGTCGTCCCTGGGCATATTAAAAAATACCGCCATATTATCGAAATTTTGGATAAAATGTTGAAAGTTTAAATTTTTTTAATTATTATATTTTTGAAAAGTGCAACAACATAATTTATAAATGATATCAATTTTTCGAAAATGTAACTAGGTACTAGTTAATCTTTTTTTATTTTTCATTTTTTGTAAAATAAAAAAACATTTTCGATATCGCGAAGAAAGTTTTTTTCCCGCCCTCCGAATTTTGCCGCCCCTAAAATTTTCCGGCTTGGGCACTAGCCCTGAGTGCTCCTAGTGTAAATCCAGGGCTGTTGCCAGATCATATTACTAGCCACAACTTGATATACATACTTGGTAAAAATCTCAAAGAAATTAGCTCACGATGGCCAACCTCAACAAGACATTGTAATGCAATAAGTACACTCTCCATACGTTTTACTCTCGTATTTTAATATGAACAGTGAGAGATCAATTGAATTGAATTCATTTAAAATTCTCTACCTATTATGGTTCATGAGATACAGCCCGCTAACAGACATACGGACGGATAACGGAAGCTTAATACTAATGAATACCCGTTGGCATCATTCAGGTATGGAACCCTAAAATAGGGGATGAAAGTTTGTATGAAACCTACTTTTTTAGAGTTCTTTTGTACTTTTAGCGCGAGCGAAGCCGCGGTTTGTGCTAGTAATAATATAAATCTAAAAAAATAACCATTTTACTACAGCCATCAACACAAATAACATATTAATTAAAAAAAAACAACTACACTCTTATTTTATTAAAGACATTTATTAAATCATTCAAAGATTCAAATTAAGTGTTTTACAGAACATAAAGCAAAGTTTCGACATAAACTTCTCCATATTCATTACGAGCTCTGCAGCCATAATAACCACTATCATCTTTCTGAACACCATGTATAGACATATCAGATGTACTGATATTCCCGTTTGAAGACTCCTTTAGAACCGCATTTGAAGGCAAAGCCTCAGTATTGCGGGTCCAAGTTATTTTGGGCAATGGAGTACCGGTCACTTGGCATGGGATAGTCACATCTTCACCAGCTTTTACTACCATTTTAGGTTCAATGTTTGTGAATAATTTGGGTTCGCCTGTGAATAAAAAATAATTGTTATAATACATACAGACGGACATAAAACCTGTTTTTTTTTAAGTCGGTTATGCAAGCTTTTAGGCTTTAAGGTATATAGCACTAGATATTTATAAATTAAAAAAAAATTAAGGTATGCCTGAGAATAATCAATATATATATTTTTTATTTAAAATCAAATAAATATTATAAATGCGAAAGTTTGTACGGATGGGATGTTCGTTACTCAATCACGCCAGAACGGCTGAACGGGTTTGGATGAAACTTGGCACAGAGATAGATTATAGCCTGGAATAGCACATAGCTTACTTTTTATCCCGGAAAAATCTACGGTTCCCGTGGGATAGATTTGTTTTTGTTTTTCACACAGCAAGTGATCGACTATCTATTTCATACGATTCGTTAAAACGTACCTAGGGACGAAACTAAGCAAATCTCAAAAATATTTTAAAATTGTATTATGTTTAAATAATAAATTGCCATCCTTATACCATATATATATAAATAGGTAAAGACAAAAATAGAAACATAAGAAAAAAAGGCACTGGACTGCAGTACCCTTTCCTATTGTTTGTCAAACGATTTTTTTCTTTTTTTTTTATGTAGTAGCTCTTGACGAGCTTTAGTGTTATCAATAAAAAAAAATAAGAAGCAGTTTTTTCCATTTGCATTTAGTAAGATTTTATAATGATTATGGTCCAATTTCGACCTCTGGGCGAACACTAGTTTAAATCCATACTACCATACTAATATTATAAATGTGAAAGTGTGTTTGTTTGTTTGTCCTTCTTTCACGTCGAAACGAAGTGACGGATTGGCGTGATTTTTTGTGATGAGATAGTTGGAGGGTGACATAGGTTACTTTTTATCGCGGGAGATTATTGAATTCCCACGGGAAAACACGTTACAATACAATCCAAAAAAATATTTATTATCAGAATTACTTGAAACTTGTTATTATTGCTCTTCAATAAAATTAAATAAATACGTGTGTAAGCATTTTTCAAAATTCATCCCATAAGGGGGTAAGATAGGGAATGAAAGTTTGTATGAAACTACCTTTTAAGATATTTTTTGTAGTGTCAGTGCGAGCAAAGCCACGGGTTCTGCTAGTAATAAATAAAACATTTAACAAAATGTAAAAAAATCACTATATACTCACTGACAACCTTGAGACGCATAGTGCTTTTCTGTAACTTCCCAATTTCATTATTCACAGTGCAAGTGTATTCCCCCTCGTCTGAAGCCCACACGTCTTTGATGATCAGACGTTTACCAACGCTTCTGTTATATCTGGTTACACGGTCTTTTGAATCATTGTTGATGTCCTTACCATCTTTGAACCAGTCCGGATGAGCCAGGGGACTGATAATTGAAAAAAATCACATCTAAATTCATTTTCAATTTTAAAGAATCACTTAGTTCTAAAAGCAAATCTACAAAATAATTTGGAAAGTAGCACATAACACATTTAAGTCTAAATTGACAAAAATGTACAAAACGAGACAAAGTGGTCAGTTTTTTTATGTTTCTTTCTCAAACGAATCTATTTTATTTATTGTATTAAATAAAAACATAATAAGATACAGGTTTGATTGAGTTAGAACTTGTTAGAAGCTGGTGTCGATTCTTACGAAGTTATCGCGACTTTTATTGACAATACAAATGTTGATCCTCAATATCTAAACGAGACGCCTAAAAGGTAATGTCACTAAATTCTTAAAATCTTTGATGATGTTCTCCTGACCGATTCCGGCCACGGCGGCCAATCTCATTGAGACTAGCCAACTGCGCAGGAGATATTATAGTGCACAAGTGTACGCGCAGACACAACGTGCACTCTCTATTCCTGTCACTCTCATACTCCGGTGGGACGACTGCTCGACACGACCAGTGAGAGTTAAGGCGCGGGACCGACGGCTTTACGTGCTCTCCGAGGCACGGGGGTGAAACACCGCCAACTTCCCAACTCCGGGCTGTTACTGAGACTTACTATACAGAAAAACTCAATAACTAAACTTGGCCCGACCTGGGACTCGAACCCAGGACCTCTGGGTGTGCAGCCGTACATGCTAACCACTACACCACCGAGGCAGTTAAAATCTTTAAAATATGTATAAATCACAATACTTACTCGCCACCGTAAATGCAGTACAAGTAGATGGACTCTCCCACTTTAGCGGTCACTTCATTGGAGACATATTGTTTAACAACTTCATGATCTTTCGGGCCATTATCTGGTACTATATCTTCTAGAACATGTTCTGCCAACGGCACAGCATCATCAGAAGCCGGAGTTTCTCCAAGACATACATATGTCTTATCTACACCAACATCTTCTTTGTTAACACTTGCAAAATACAAAGTTCCTTCAGGAGAAATGGTAAATTTGGCGCCCTTAACTGGATTAAATTCTCCTCCCGATTTAATCGCCCATGTTATTTCTGGTTTGGGATAAGATTTGGGGATGTCACATTCAAGTTGGTAGGTTTTCCCGTCAATAGGCTTGTGTTTTTTGAGTTCCACTTTCGGTTTTTCAATGAAGTATTTCTTAACATTTATGATTGGGGAAGTGGCAACCCCAAATTCGGATTGAGCCAAGCATTGATATTGTCCTTCATCAGAATCTACGGGGTTTTTGAAGATGAGTGTGCCTTCCTTCTCTTGTTGCTTGATGTCAGGTCTAGGACTGAATGGTTTCCCATCTTTTAACCAGGAATATCTGTAAAAATAGGATATTTTTCAATAAAATATTAATTAATGCGTATTTTTTCATAGAACAAAGAAATATATCGTAACGTCAGAAAAAAAATGCAAAAATTTGCGAAAAAATCGCAAAAAATAGTTTTATTTAAGATGCCAAATATAAATCTAAGAAAGTATTAATATCGTAAGTTTATATACTGACAGTACTTAAAAAATATAATAAAGAGTGCCTTTTTGGGAACAAAAAAAAATTAAATAAAAGATTCGCACTTATCACAAAAAAAAAATTAACAGAAAAAATCTTTTCTCTGTAAGTTCACCTTATTAAAAAGAACGTGCCCATATATAAAATAAACGATTAATAAAATGTTATATTCATGAATGTACAAACAAGGAAAACAGCGTTTAGCATATTTTGTTGATCTGTCCATCTCTATTGTACAGATTATATATATATATATATATATATATATATATATATATATATATATATATATATACACGTTTAAAAACACAAAAGTAAAAAATAATAATTATACTTTCTTAGATTTACGCAAATATTTGATATTTTAAATAAAACTATCGTTTTGGATTTTATCATGAATTTATTTTGATTTTTGGTTCCCGACGTTTCGAATGCTTTACAGCATCCATGGTCACGGGAGAGTCTCTCCGAAAAGATAGTTTTATTTAAAAAAATTATAATAAAAATTTAATAATATATAAATAATACAAACCATGTGGCCATCGTGAACTACGACCCGATCCTCCTCTTTTTGAAAAGCCCGTCCCTAGTAATGGGATGTTGAAAAGGGCTGATTTATTACTTAAAAGGGACATAGGCTCAGTTTGGGTGAGTCCAGATGAGAGAGAGATGCCCAACATTAACCTATGTGTTATTCTAGCTAATAGTCAATCTGTCGGATCGTGCATCCAAATCCGTTCAGCCGTTACAGCGTGAAGGAGTAACAAACAAACAGACATATATACGAGTCTCTCCCGTGACCATGGATGCTGTAAAGCATTCGAAACGTCGGGAACCAAAAATCAAAATAAATCCGCGAAATAATCCGAAAAGATAGTTTTATTTAAAATGTCAAATATTCGCGTAAATCTAAGAAAGTATCATATATACGAACTTTCGCGGTTTATAATAATTGTCCAATAAATAAATAATACGTACTTGACTCGGTCATCGCTCTGGACAGTAGCACAGTTTAAAACCAGATCTCCTTTAACCGGAACCCTGAAGTTCACTTCAGCTGGAACCTCCTTCAGAATCGGTAGGTTTGGTTCCACCGGTTGTGATGCGCCTGGATTTAGAAGTAGCATTAGCTGAATTCAAATGAAAGAAGAAGTAACAAATGTATTGTATTGTATTCAGCCCTTTTTAACGTCCCACTGCTGGGCGTGGGCCTCCCTTCAGTATGAGGGGGATCAGGCCATAGTCCACCACGCTGGACAAGTGCGGGGACTGAGCATGCCTTTTAAAAACTTGCTAGGTTCTCTCAGACATGCAGGTTTCCTCACGATGTTTTCCTTCACCGTTAAGACAAGTGGTAATCATGTTGGAAATGATTCGCACATGAAAATATCAGAGGTGCGTGAACCGGGATTTGAACCCGCTTCACTCGGTTTCCCAAGCGAGCGCGTTACCACTGGGTTACCACTGCCTTGTAACACATAGCATTTACAAATTGTTACTAATGTTACCCCGCGGTTCTACCCGCGTATTTTGATTATGTATTAGTATATCTTTATAAATAACTAGCGACTCACCCTCGTCTCGCTCGGGCGCGTCCCTAGGTACGTTTTAATATTTTTGAGCGGAACCCTAATTCTTTTTCTAAATTAAAAGTTATTTCTTATAACACCAGCTATCTGCCGTGAATATCCCGTCAAAATCGGTCCAGCCGTTTCAGAGATTAGCCGGAACAAACAGTCAGACAAAAAAAAATGTTTTTATTATAAGTACCGTGTATAATTTCATATGACATTACAAACAGACACTTCAATTTTATTTATCTGTAGACTGTATTATCTGTAGGTATAGATAATAAAAACTAGTAATCATATAAAGCAACATTCACGTCAATCTGTTACTTTATTGATGAATAAAAAAATAACAAACAAACCCATCAAAAAACAGGTTCTTACACTCACAATACAAACAGAATTTGATTTTTAATAATGCATAAATAAATTAGAAAAAAATAGTCATGATGGAAAAAAAAAAAAGTTATTCCATAAGGCAATGAGAATATACATTATATATTGTTTTTTTTTTCTTTCAGGTCAAAAACCAGTGACATTGGTCGATAAAATCATTTTTTAACCCCCGACGCAAAAAGAGGTGTGTTATAAGTTTGACGTCGATGTCTGTCTGTGTGTGTGTCTGTCTGTGGCATCGTAGCTCTCAAACGGATGGACCGATTTCCATGCGGTTTTTTTTTCATTTGAAAGCCAGATTCTTTGCGGTGGTTCTTAGTTATCCCTTAAGGGAGTGAAAGGCTCGTTGAGGGTTGTGGAGGAATTAATCATTTCTCAAGTAAGGCATATAAAATTCATCATACCTATGTACACATACATATATAGTCTATTCCATACGTCAAAGCATACGGCTTTATTTTGTAAAAATATGGTAACACATAATTAAAAACGCATGTGAAACCGCAGGAAAACGCTACTTTCGACATAAAAAGTATGAAAGACACTAAAGTAGCTTTTTTCAATTAGAAGATAAATTAATATGAACTTTACTCACATAAAGCGCTGACCGCCAAAATTAAACAGACTTGCAACATTGTTCACCTGCAAAATTATTTATACATATAATAAAATTGTAACTAAGTCCAATCTGTACATTAAATATTTTTTGGAAAATCCTATTGAAATAAACATTAGAATCGACACAGAGGCCTAAGCTATAGTTTTTAAAATTTTTGTCTGTCTGTCTGTCACCGCATCACAGAAAAACCACTGAAGGGATTTTGATTAAATTTAGTATGATGATAACTGGTTATCCGGGTCAACATATAGGATACTTTTTACTACGGGAAAATGTCTCATTTCTGAGAAAAAATACAAAAACTGCAATTTAAGAGTATACTAATATGTAAAACCTAAGAATTTGGTTTTTGGTCATCTGAACGCGGGCAACGCTAGTTATCTTATAAAATTATAATACAAAAACCTCACTTAAAGAAATATCTTTAACCAATATTGGAGGAGGCCAATAATTTTGATTATATTTTCGTATTTGTATTGTACTGAATAGGTTAATGTCTTATGGATGGTTTCGTATAAATTAAAAAAAAAATTTTTAAGAAATCTGTATAGTTAAATATTATAAATTTGAAAGTTTAAGTGGATGTATGTTTGTTACTCTTTCACACCAAAACGGCTGAACGGATTTGTATGAAATTTGGCACAGATATATGCTACTTTTTATACTGGAAAAATATACGGTTCCCGAGGGATAGATTTGTTTTTTTTTCTAGAGGCGAACCCGAGCGAAGCGAGAGTGAGCCGCTAGTTTTAAATACAACTATCTATTCGGATTCTTTAGAGCAATCATGGTCACCGCCGGTGAGACAAAGACTAAGGAGAAATAATCCGAAATGATAGTTTTATTTAAAACTAGTAGAACCCGCGGTTTCGCTCGCGTTAAAACTACAAAAAGATCTCTAAAACGGTAGGTTTCATACAAACTTTTATCCCCTATTTTACCCCCTTATATGATGAATTTTGAAAAATGCTAAAACACGTATTTTTTAATTACATTGAATTGCATTAATACCAAGTTTTAAACAATTTTTTGGGTTGTCTTATAACGTGTTTTCCCGTGGGAATCAGATAATCTCCCGCGATAAAAAGTCGCCTATGTCACTCTCCAGTTGTCCAACTATCTCCAAACAAAAAATCACGCCAATCCGTCACTCCGTTTCAACGTGAAAGAAGGACAATCTAACATGAAGAAAAGACAAACAAACAAACAAACACTTTCACATTAAAAATATTAGTATGGATGTCAAATATACGCGTAAATCTAAGAAAGTATTATCTTTTAAGAAAACTAAACAAAGCATCGCAGATCGATTTATTACAATTGTGGAATTAGCATATGAATTTAAAATCGGTTTAGACTAAAACACTATACACGGTACAGTACATATAGTGCACATGGAGTGTAATTGTTAAATTAGAGACACTCGCATTCACAGAGACTGTCAATAAATGACGCTAGTGACCGGTTCGATCCCGAGTGAAGTAAAATTGAATTGAATATACAGATTTGCTGTGGTCTTACTGAGATTTAATACTGAAACGAAAAGTCAGTATCAAGAGAAATTCAAGTTATATTAAAAGTTTCTAATACGCTAATAGGGCTATGTTAGGGCAAAAAATACCCTACTTATAACATATAGGGCTTTTAGGGAAACGTTCCCAAAGTTTAACACTTGATGTAAATATAGTAAATCTCAAGTATAACAACAAATAATAAAAAAAGCCAAGCATGAGTCGGTTTCATGGAAGAATTTAATCCATAATAACGTAACAATAATATTGTACTGAACCCATGGTTAGGGAGTGCGACTCACACTTGACCAATTTATTTTTTTTAATTTAAAACCCAGCCTACCTGCTAGATAATACAAGATGAACTGCAGCTCTGGAATGGATTTGAAGCGCTTATATACCGTCGATATGTTACCGGTTACCTTTGTCTCGCCACATTTTCCTTATACGATACCTATTTTGTTTATTATTTATTTAATGATGCGTCCTGGCTTTATGAATCTCGGGTGTCATTCGGGATGTTTTCAAGGTATATTTATTTATACACTAGCATTGCCCGCGGCTTCGCCCGCGTTCAGATGACCAAACACCAAATTCTTAGGTTTTACATATTAGTATACTCTTACATAGAAATTTTTGTATTTTTTCTCAAAAATGAGATATTTTTCCGCGGTAAAAAGTATCCTATATGTTGACCCGGATAACCAGCTATCACCATATCAAATTTCATCCAAATCCCTCCAGTGGTTTTTCTGTGATACGGTAACAGACAGACAAACAAACAGACAGACTGACAAACATTCAAAAACTATAGATTCGGCCTCTGTATCGATAATAATGTTTATTTCAATAAGATTTTACAAAAAATATCTAATGTACAGATTGGGCTTAGTAACAATTTTATTATATGTATAGATTTGGAACTAACTAGAATTTATATTACTTTTTTAACGTCCCACTGTTGGGGCTAGCCAAGTACGGACGGACTTTAGATTCGAAAAATATATAGATTTTCTCAGACATGCCGGTTCATGATGTAATTAACATAATCTATAGATAAGTATAATAAAATTCTGAGTCAAATAGCTAAATTAAATATTTTTTTGGAATTTTTGTCTGTCTGTTTGTCTGAGAACGCATCATGAGAAAACCACTCGACAGATTTTGATGAAATTTGGTGTGATGATAGCTGGTTATCCGGGTCAACATATAGGATACTTTTTACTGAGGGAAAATATCTCATCTCTGAGAAATCTATACGTTAGAACGTATCTAAGAACGAACCCGAGCAGAGCGAAGGTGAGTCGCTAGTAGGTTGTTTATGCCTTTATTTTGACATTCTAAATGTTGTCACATAAAATCACATCTTGAGATATTTAAAGGACAAAAATCTATTTTTTTGCAAATATCTCGTTATCTATGGGTCCAATGACATTAACATGTATTAAAAATTAGAGAACATAAAATTTGCAACTAATTTTGTTAATTTTTGATTAATTAAAAATTTTGTTGAATTTAATTTCGTCAATTTTATTAAATTAATAATGCTCTACGTACTAAAGAACTAAAATATTTATATTTATTAATAATTTGAATTAATTATTAATGAATACATTGTATTTAATAATATTCTACGTATCTATACACATAAATAATATTAAAGTGTCCGTGTGTATGTTAAAATAACAGCTTTTTACTAAATGCATATCAAATTATACATATACGGTATGTACTTCTAAGAAAAACACAATTGAAAAAAAATATCTGTTTGTCTGTCTATTTGTTCCGGCTAATCACCGAAAAGGTTGGACCGATTTTGATGGGACTTTCGCTGGCAGATAGCTGATGTTATAAGGAATAACTTATGCTACTACTATTTTAGAAAAAAAAATAGGGATGCACCCGAACGTATCAAGGTTAAGTCGCTGGTATCTAATTTATTTGTTAAGCTAGCGAGTCACCCTCACTTCACTCGGGTTCGTCCCTAGGTACGTTTTAACGGTTAGTATGAAATACAAATATTTGAATTTCTCGGCTTTTCTGTGCTATAATATGCATGTATTATACATATAGACCTTCCTCTTGAATCACTCTATCTATTGCTGAAAACTGCATTAAAATCCGTTGAGTAGTTTAAAAGATCTAAACGAACAGGCAGCGGAAACGACTTCATTTTATACTATCTACAGATAACATTTCCTTACTTTGTACTATTAAAATCTCATTAAGTGGAATATTTAATCTATATCATAATTATATTCTAATATACTTTAAATAGATTTAAGTAGACGTAACATTAAATTAAAAAAAACCCCAACAGCCTAAACATGATTCTCTGCAGAATTCTCTTTAGAAAAAAATGAGGTATCTTGCAGGTTCCAGGTGATGCTGCAGCATCAGACCTAGGTTACCATATACTTGTTAACTGCCTCGGTGGTGTAGTGGCTAGCATGTACGGCTGCACACTCGGAGGTCCTGGGTTCGAGTCCCGGGTCGGGCCAAGTTTAGTTATTGAGTCTTTCTATATAGTCTCAGTAACAGCCCGGAGTTGGGAAGTTGGCGATGTCCCACCCCCGTTCCTCGGAGAGCACGAAAAGCCGTCGGTCCTGCGCCTTAACTCTCACCGGTCGTGTCGAGCAGTCGTCCCACCGGAGTATGAGAGTGATGGGAATAGAGAGTGCACGTTGTGTCTACGCGTACACTTGTGCACTATAATATCTCCTGCGCAGTTGGCTAGTCTCAATGAGATTGGCCGCCGTGGCCGGAATCGGTCGGGAGAACATCATCACCATATCCTTGTAATGTTATTGAAGTATCGTATCAAGTTTCGAATGGATTAGATCTGTAGAAGTTGTTCATATTCTTTTACCGCCTAGAAAAGAGCTGACAGCCTGCAAACGACTGAACGGATTTTCTTTATTTATAGCTAAGAACACTCTCGATTAAATCTTTCAAACCAAAAAAACTGAATTTAAATTGGTTCATCCGTTTGGGCGCTACGGTGCCACAGACCGACACACAGATACACACGTTAAGCTTATAAATTTTTAACCCCCGACGTTAAAAGAGGGGTATTATTAGTTTGACGTCGATGTCTGTCTGTCTGTGTGTGTGTCTATCTTTGGCATCGTAGCTCTCAAACGGATGGACCGATTTCGATGCGGTTTTTTTATTTGAAAGCCAGTTTCCTTTCGGTGGTTCTTAGCTGTGTTTGGTTAATATCGGTCCAGCAGTGTAAGAGTATCAGCTCTTTTCCAAAATGATGTAAGGCATTTTGGCGTATGATTACTCGATTAAGTGCTTCTCGCGTGCCAGTGTAATCGTTTAATGACAATTAATTTGCGTAGGGTTTTTTTTAATTTTTAATCTATAATTATGCATCAGAAGTTAAATATAATTGAGTATTGTTTTTTTTTAATCTGTAAAAAATATCGATTATCTTCGCTATAATCAATTTATTAAGTAAACAAAACTAAATAAACCTTTGCTGTTACACAGTCTTCCACCAACAAGTGCAGCAGCTCATCAGCAATAAGCATCTTATGTATTTCACGTTTGGCTCAGTGTATAGTGACCCTTTTTTTTTTAGTGTCGGGAAATGCATTTACGCATACCATCTGATCCCCCAGGTGGTGATGTGGGGCTCACCGGCTACAAGAACCGGTACTACCCACTAAAACCCGACATTCCCCTCCCCTCCGCCTTAATGGGACGCCGCAGGATCGCTTGCGCATAGCTACTACGGCGCCCCGGCGGCAGGTCTGCCAACGGCTAACCACCAAACCAATGGGGTGCTCCACAGTCAACTCTGGTGTGTAGTGAGTCTACTTGCTGTACTAGCGGTCGCGGGTTCGAGTCCCGCTGGGGACATTCATTTGTGTGATGAGCACGATTCTTTGCACTCCAGTCATAAGTGTTTACTGTTTATATTTATAATATGTATGTATTTAAAGTTATATATGTGTAATGTATCAACTACCCGGTATCCATAACACAAGTCTCGTAGCTTACCATGGAACTAGATGGCGCTGTGTGTTAATGTCCCAATATATTTATTTATTTTGGGTTTCAACGCAATCAGGTAAAAAACAACATGTCCACATTTTATTATAAGTTTTAGATTAAGCTGTTTTAGGTAGTCTCTTAAAGGTCATACGACGTTGTTACTAAGTGAAGAAAACACAATTCATTGACCTATCTAGTTTTAGTACAGAAGTTTATAATAGCATGACGACACGTATGGCTCAGTTTGTAGTGACCCTACTTACTGTGCCAGCGGTCGCGGGTTCGAGTCCCTCATTGTGGCATGAGGGCATTCATTTGTGTGACGAGCACGAATGTTTGTACTCCAGTCATGGGTGTTTATGTATTTAAAGTTATATATGTGTAGTGTATCAACTACTTGGTATCCATAACACAATCCTCGTAGCTTACCATGGAACTAGATGGCGCTGTATGTTAATGTACCAACATATATTTAGCATGGTGTCACATCAGGGACAAAGAAAATTATCTATATAGATATATAAAATTGAAGTGTTCGTTTGTATGTCAAAATAACGGTTTTATACTAAATGCATACGAAATTATTAATTATATATGGTACTTATAAAAAAAAAAAAAATTTATAAAATTCATTTCTGTCTGTTTGTTCCGGCTAATCTACGAAACGGCTGGACCGATTTTGACGAGACTTTCACTGGCTGATAGTTAAAAAATTAAAGCCTCTTAAATTGGGAACAAATTTAGATTTAAAAAAACGCTCGGTAACGCGCTCGCTTTGGAAACCGAGTGAAGTGGGTTCAAATCCCCACTTATATTACGGTGAAGGAAAATATCGTGAGGAAACCTACATGTCTGAGAGAACCTAGCAAGTTTTTGACAGACATGCTCAGTCCGCCTGCACTTGGCCAGCGTGGTGGACTATGGCCTGATCCCTCGCATTGAAGGGAGGCCCACGCCCAGCAGTGGGACGTTAAAAAGGGTTGAATAGAATAAATACAATCCAAAAAGGCGGTAATGTAACTTTGCGTTCGTAATTAAAAACGTAATTTTACTGAATATTGAAAAATCAGCAATTTGGCGCTGTTAAAAAATGTTAATGTGATTGGCCTTTTAAAGTCACTAATATTTATTATAGAGAAGGAGTGCAGCGTGCTAATATATTTTTTAATTATGCATAAAAAATACATTATATCAATAAAAAAAATTACACACACTACCATGTACTTGACACACACACACGCATATATACGAGTACTTTTATGTTTATTGTTAAAGTCTGTGGTCAAATTGAGAATTATGTATAGTTTGTTAGCTATTGGCGAGCTTTAGTCTTATAAATTATAAATTTTTATAAATTAAAATAAATTTAACTAAATGTAGTTAAAATATATAAATCTTGAAACATGATGCTGGCTTTTCCTGAGATATTCGGACCATTTTAATTTTACAAAGACATATGTATTCAAGCGCGGATCCAGGGGGGGGGGGGTCATGGGGGTCATGAAACCCCCCCCCCCCAAGCCAAATATACTTTTTTGAGAATTTGAATTCTAAGAAAAGAAGAAATAATACAATTTTTTTAAATGCCTAATTCGAAACAAATTAAGTTTTTATTCGTTATTAAGTTTTTCTTTAATTTAAATAGCGCTATACAAATAGTCCGATCGCGATGTGCTACACAAAAAAATAAAACCTGAAGTTTTATGTTTTTAAGATGTTTATAGCAAACAAGACAAGTATAGCAAACCGTTTAAAAATAGTTGTAGGTCTACTAAAAATCTACATATTTTCGAAAAACCCGTTTTTTATTTTTTTCTTGGCCCCCTCCCTATTTCATGAAATTAGATTATCCCCCTAGTTTCATAAAAATCAAACACGGGTTTTTGTTACTTATATACCTGCTAAAGTTTTAAAGCCATAAAACTTAAGTTTTTGTTTTTTTGAACCCCCAGACCCCCCCTCCAAATATTTAATATACATATTTTGCTAAGTTACTGTTTTATTATATGTATATTTCAGCCTATGACCCCCCCCCCCTCCCCCCCCCCCCCCGGTTAATCTCCGAATCTATTGGACCGCTTTAAATGAAATTTTGCATGGTGGTAGCTTGTATCCCCGGGCAACATCTTAGATACTTTTCATCCCTGAAAATTAAAGAGTTCCCGCGGGATAGTTAAAAAACTATAATAACTTATACAGCTTAGTACACAACAACTTATGCACCTAATTTAGTAAAATTTGGCATGCTGATACCTAATATTGCCGGTCAAACAACAGGTTACTTTTCATCCCGGAAAAATGAACGGTTCCCGTGGGATAGATCTGTTTGTGCTTTTCTAGAGGCGAACCCGAGCGAAGCGAGGTTGAGCCGCTAGTTTTAAATAAAACTAGCTTTAAACGTTTAAAAAAATAAGTATTATAATTAAATATAGAAATATTATTTATTTAATTTTAGCTATTATTATTATAAATATTAGAATTAAAAAAAATAAATAAAAGTCAACAAATATTGTAAGGTACTTTAGTGCCATTTTTGAATTTTTGAAATAATTTTCCTAAAATAGTGGGTATGTACTGACTGTAACAAGTATATGTGTTTAAGACGTCTATAACCTCAGTCTCTCCCGTGACCATGATTGTTGTAAAGCATTCGAAACGTCGGGAACCAAAAATCACAATAAATCCGCGAAATAATCCGAAACAATAGTTTTATTTAAAGCGTCAAATATTCGCGTAATTCTAAGATTATATATATATATATATATATATATATATATATATATATATATATATATATATATGTATATATATATATATATATATATATATATATATATTTGGGTATAATCTGTATTCTCTATGGAAGTCGAAAACTATCAACATTAGGACACTCAGACTAAAGAATTATCTAATTCAATTCAATTCTCTTGTTATTTATTGGCCTCAAAGCGTGCCAGTTAAGCAAATATTACTTCGCCAATGTCACGTAGAATGGAGCAGACACGAAAAAGATTGATCGGTAAAATAAGATTATTAAAACTAAATTAAAACTTAATTATAATGAGTAAAAAGGGAGTAAATACTTAATAAACCTTGGACGTAGGTACAACATACTAATATTATATATGTGAAAGTGTGTTTGTTTGTCATTCTTTCACGTCACGGATTGGCGTTCACGGATTGGCGTGATTTTTTGTGTGGAGATAGTTGGAAGGCTGGAGAGTGACATAGGCTACTTTTTGCCGCGTGAGATTATCTCATTCCCACGGGAAAAGATGTTATAACGCAACTCAATCATCAGATCAGAATTATTTGAAACTTGGTATTAAAGCTCTTCAATACAATTAAATAAGTACGTGTTTAAGCATTTTCGAAATTCATTCCTTAAGGTGGTAAAATAGGGGATGAACATTTTTATCATTACCTACCTTTTTAAAAAAAAATAGTTTTAGCGCGAGCGAAGCCGCGGGTTTTGCTAATTAATATATACCTACGTCTAAAAAATTATATATGCGAGGTCGGCCAAATAAATAATGTCAAAGTCAAAAATAGCCGCGTGATTTTGCTGTTTACGCTACTTTTCTTTAATTTGCCATACAGATCGTCTGCTTTCATCTATACTTATTATAAAAATAAGTCCCCCGGCCGCGTCTTTCTGTCCTCCTGTCTGTCCTCCTGTCTGTCCTCCTGTCTGTCTGAACGCGATAAACTCGAAAACTACTGAACGGATTTTTATACGGTTTTCAACAATAGAAAGAGTAATTCTTGAGGAAGGTTTAGGTATATAATTTATTATGCTTTTATGTAAATTAGCTGAAATACGGCGACAAATGTTGAAGAGGTCGCAAAAAATCTCGCCAAATGGGAACTTTCCACGCGAACGCCGCGTAAACTAGCAAAGATACAGTTAAGTAATGTACTAGAGAATTCAAAATCTATAAAAATGCTACAAAAAAGTCCGCGATAGCATATCTCTATCTCTTACGGTTGACTTACAATAACCACTTTTATGTTAACATTTTTAATTAAAAACATTACGTTATTTTCAAAGTTATTTTCTTTAGTTCGGTATTAATCCTTATCCAAATGAATATTTTAGTTAGCTTAGTCATTTAATGCAGATTAAAATTGCTCTTTACACTAAATCAATCAGATGAATAGTTTTTGAGATATCGTTGTTAGAAGTAATTAGTAGCGAAACATTTTTAATGCTTGGCGAGCATTGAGATGCCTACGGCGAGTCCATCCCCTCTGCCCCGCATCGCTCGACCGCCTGCTCAAGCTATATAAACCGGGCGATGTAGCGCGCGATCCTAGGATACTTTTTACCGCGGGAAAATATCTTATTTCTGAGGAAAAATACAAAAACTGCAATGTAAGAGTATACTAATATGTAACACCTAAGAATTTAGTTTTTGGTCATCTGAACGCGGGCGGAGCCGCGGGCAATGCTAGTTCAAGATAAAGAGAAATTTTATATATGTATCAGTTCTTAAATTACAATTTCCGAGAATTTTCTTTAATATAATATATACTTATCTAGAGGTGCATATACATCTGATGTACATTCTGAGTTAAATCTGTAGGTACATTAAATATTTTTTTGAAAAAATCTTATTGAAATAGTCATTACTATTTTTTAGAAATTTTGTCTGTCTGACAGACAGATATCTGTCTTGTAACGCATGACGAGAAAATCACTGGACAGATTTTGACGAAATTTAGTATGGAGATAGCTGGTTATCCGAGTCAACATATAAGATACTTTTTACTGCGGGCAAAGATCTTATCTCTAAGAAATCTATACTAACCGTTAAACGGGACGTAATCCTAGATTAACACCTATGTGTTAGTCTAGGATTTAGTTCACAACCTATCTGTGTATTTTTCATCCAAATCCGTCTAGCCATTTCAGCGTGAAAGAGTAATAAACAAACAAACAAACAAACAAACAAACAAACAAACAAACAAACAAACAAACAAACATACATACAAAATTTTCGCATTTATAATAGTAATATAATTTAGGATTACCTAGGTTAGATACATTTAGTGCTAACTAAAATTCTTAGAACACTGATAAAATTATACTATTTGTCGTTGTTTACCTACATTCTTCGTTTTATTATATTGTAGAAGTATTCTTGGAAGCTCTAAACGAAATCAGTACTTAAGTCAACATATTAGATAAAATTATTATACTAATGTGTAGTAAATAGTAAATACTTTACATTTATTGCCCTACTAGCGACTTTACATTCGCTTCGCTTGTGTGTGTTCATGGGTACGCGGATTTTGTTCAGAGTTTCATGGGTTTTATTTTTTTTGCGCGGAACCCTGATCCTTTTTCTAAAATAAAAGTAGCCTATGTTACTCCTTATAACATCAGCTATCTGCCAGTAAACGTCCCATTAAAGTCGGTCCAGCCGTTTCGGAGATTAGCCCGAACAAACAGACAGATAAAAATAAAAAAAACTTATTATTATCGTTTATATTTTCGTATGTCTTTAGTAAAAAGATGTTACTTTGACATTACAAACAGACACTTTAATTTTATTCATCTGTATAGATTAAATCCGATAAAAAATAATTTCGCTGAAATTACACTTATGTCATAAGGAAATTAAAATATATCCTATTATTTTATGAGAGATCTGATCAGATCAGGTGAGGATCACTAAGGTTGACTGGTGTAACAGAAATCGAATGGAGGACATTATTTTTAACTGTAGTCGGGTCAAGCAAAGCCTAAAAGGAGGTTTTTATGTTCGACCTGTATATATGTATGTCCGATTCTATTTTCCTACATGGCTAACAGCTCACGAAATGTAAATATCCAGCTCACGAAATGGCTGATTTTTCAATAATAATCAGTAAAATTACAGAAATTTGATTTAATAAAAAATCGTTTTATTTTCCTTTATCTAGAGTATTTTTGCAAGCAGAAAACTTATTGTTGGAGTAATTTTCCTTTTTTTAATTTTAGATACACATCAATACTACATCGATACATATCTTTTTTTTTTTTTAACGTTGTGAAATGCATTTACGCACGAGGTGTGGGACTCACCGGCAAAGCCAGTACTACCCACTAAAACCCAACAAAACCTTCCCCCGTCTTAATGGGGCGTCGCAGGATCGCTTACGCATTCAACCACGACGCCCCGACGGCAGGTCTGCCGAAGCAGACCACAACAACCACGGGGTTGCTCCACAGTCCACTCTGCTATCAGAGAAGTACCAGGAGCAACCCGCATGGTACACTGCCCTCCGAAGAGGGCCACCTCCCACCGCCCATCGAAATGGGCCACCTCCCTGTGCGTTTCTTGGCTTCGCGCCCGGTTGGGTTGCCGGGCACTACTGAGTCCCCCCACCACGACAAGGTGAACGCACGTTGGGGGGATCGATACATATCTATTTATTTACTTTTTACTATTTTATCTTTCTGATGCGACTCCTTATTATTTTTAAAAATGTGAACTTGTCTTGATACTCAGAGACTAGAATTCAGTGCCAGAAATACTATTCAAATAAAAAAAAATGACATTTATAAATTATAAACTTTACATTTGACATTGACAGCAAACAACGCGTATAACCTCACTCAAAATTTTGTAAATATCAAAACAAACTAAGAATTTTTTTATAACATCATGTTTTTCTTATATTTAATAAGTTTATTATCATTCGTAGTGCAGGGCATATTTTTAACAATGGCACTTGGTAAGTGTAACTACACTGTTTTTTTAGAATTCTTATAAAAAAAAACTTGTCTTTATATTGGCAAAATAAATGGGAAATGACTTGATTGGCATCTGTCCTATGTCCAAAAATATCTTGGCGGCATCCTCTGTTGCATATAAACTATAAAATTATAAATATTTGATAGGAAATTATTAAAACTGCATTTTACAGTTAGCTTATGAATTAGGTAATTATTTAAATGTAAATAAGAAAATAGTGTAGTATTGAATTAAATTGATGGTTGGTTTATTTTAGTGTATATGTCGTGAGTAGATCAAGTGAAGTTTTTAAGTTAGGAGATATTTTCAATTCATACGTTAGCGACCTGATAATATAGTGTAACTATGTGGATGAAGTCTATCTAGTTTGATTGTGTATATTCAATCAAACTGATTTGAATACACCTTAATCATATTTCTTGTTTTAAAATGATATGAAATTGTTGCGTTAATATTTCAAAGATTTTATAAATGAATGATTTAATTCGATGCTGTAATACTATTAGAAAAAACTCCTAATAAGAGAGATAATTTAAGTAGTGTTTTAAGTTTATGAATTTACTAAATAAAGGATTATAGAATAACAGATATTTTTTTTAATCAGAAATTTAAAGAATTAAAAATCTTCCAAATGTAGACTTGAAAACTATTATTAAACTGAAATTTTGCCACTAAAAATTATAAAAAAATAAAGTCATATTATTTTTTTTATTTCTACATCAAATGTACCCTTGTATAATGTAAAAAATGATTTCAGCGGCAGGCCTATTCTACTTAGCAGAGTTAGTAGAGGAGTACACAGTCATGGCAAAATATATTATTACATGGATTGTAATAGTAAGTTATTTAAGTTTAAACATTTCCCATACATAGTTTATATCAATAAAATATAAAAGATGAAATAAGAATATTTGGTGGAAATTCTTGGGCTTGCTTTCCTTTGGATATAGTTTAGTCAACACTGTTTTTTTTTATATACTCATAAACAATAATATTTAAATGTCTATACTAATAAATGGAGAGCCGATTTTTTGATTGGTTATACTGCAATAACTACTGAACTGATCGGAATAATACTCATATCATAAGATGCAGTGTGTTTTGGAGAAGGTTTTAGTATATGATATGTTGGGTGATTAATGTACTATGTGGGCAGAGCTGCAGGAAAACGCTAGTAATAAATATACAGTCTTTCCTGTACCCTGTAATAAAAGAAACGAAACAAAGTATGTGCATTTAAACAATTAAAAATGTACACTATGGATTCCTCATTAAATAGTCTTTATTTACTGCTTAGAAAGAAAATACTTTCGCCTATACAAATATATTGCCTAAGCAGGTCTTGAACCTGCTACCTTCATACTGTGTCAAATGGCAGACAAAAATGAATTAAAGAATAGGTTTGGTTATCTATATATTAATTTATAAAGAAAAAAATGTTTGTATCTCCATAATTATCTTACCAGTTTGAAAAATTCTTTTTACAAAAAAAAAAATATATTTTAATATATGTTATTTTTGAACAATATTTTTTATTTTTTTTCAGGTAACAACCGCCATATATATTGGATTGATAGTATTTGAGGATATTCCTTTATATTTAAACTTAATAGGTCTATTCCAACAGCTGCTCTATGGTTTTTTGTTAAAAAAATTCCCAGTAGTGCAGGTCTACAGCATTACGTTTATATTAGCGTTGGCAAATTTAATAGTACATCACTATTTCTCGTTTAAACACTTCGGAAGTAATCAATATACATTTTCTGAGGTAAGTTTTATTTTTTTCAAGTAAAAATAATGTTATTTTTTTCATAGTTTTTTTACAAGTCTATACTAATGTCATAAAGAGAAAAGATTTTGTTGTTTGTTTGTTTGTACTGAATAGGCTCCGAAACTACTGGACTGATTTAGATGAAATTTGGTAAGATGATAGTCTGAGACCCTGATAAGGACATAGGATACTTTTTATCCCGGAAATCATCTGTTAAGGGGGTGAAAATTGGGATGAATGTTTGTACGGGGAAGCAAAGCTAGTGTACAAATAAATATCTCAGTCAAATGGCGGTTCGTAAATTTCCTAGAATAGTATTTTAAATAGTAAACATTTTATTAAGATATTTAAAATAATTAAGATATATATTATCTCACCTTTTTATTTCATATTTTTTGTAATTTGTTTTTTTTTCCTTTTTATTTCATATTTTTTGTAATTTGGCTGATAAATTGATTAAAATATTTAAAAAAAACTTAGAATCTGTTTTTTTTTAATTTCCCTCAAATGAAAAAAATAACATGTAAAATGGATGGCCATGTACAAAAACTTTGTTTCCGTATTTTTACTATGGGACGAAGCGTATATAATCTTCTAATTAAATATCTCGTGTCACGGTGTTTGTGGTCGCACTCCAAAAGGCGTCGACCGATTTTAATGATTTTTTTGTACATTTGATAGGTATGAGTAATGATAGCTAGGTTATGATAGACCGTATTGTACGTGTTTTTTACCCTCCTACCCCCCACTTTTTAATCGCGATTTTAATATTATTATATGAACAATATTTATTAGCAGCGAGGGTGAGTCGCTGTATAACATAACCCAAAGAGCTTTTTTTGTAGATTGAACGCGGGCAGAGCCGCGGGTTCTGCTAGAAATCTATATTATTATATTTAATCTATGGCTTTTAGATGCTTGGATACTACACGATATGCCTCTGGGTGGTCCCATTTGCGTTATTTGTATCGCTGTCAGCTAACGATTATGTGTTGCCAACTACGGGGGAGCGTCAACACTTATTGGGTGAGTGTGGTGTTAAATTTTTAATATTTTCTCTTTTAGTTATTACCTGCAACAAACAAATCTATCCCACGGGAACCGTACATTTTTCCGGGATAGATAAAAAGTAACCTATGTGCTATTCCAGATTATAATCTATCTCTGTGTCAAATTTCATCCCGATCCGTTCAGCTGTTCTGGCGTGATTGAGTAATAAACGTCCATCCATCCTTAAAAACTTTCGCATTTGTAATATTAGTAGAATTTTCGCTCGTGTTTAAGTAGGGAGAGACCAAAGGTTATATCCATGCCCAGGATGCACCCTATCTCCTTGCTAAATTTTATCGAAATCTGTTCAGTAGTTTAAACGTGAAAAAACAACAGACAAGAGTTACACACACATTTATAATATTAGTATCGATGCTATTTCAATAAAGTTTCCAAAACAATTTTAACGAGAAATAATTTGAATTAGATACGAGTACCTACGTTGAGATATGGTGATATTTTTGATACCACGCATTAGACCCCTAAAATAATTTTGATGAAATAAATATTGTATGGCAAATCCCGGGTCTCGCACCTCTGACATTTTCATGTGCGAATCAATTCTAACATGATTACCACCTGCCTTACGGTGAAGGAAACCATCGTGAGGAAACCTGCATGTCTGAGAGAACCTAGCAAGTTTTCGTAAGACATGTGAAGTCCGCCAACCCGCACTTGGCCAGCGTGGTGGACTATGGCCTGATCCCCCTCATATTGAAGGGAGGCTCACGCCCAGCAGTGGGACGTTAAAAAGGGCTGAATACAAATATTGTATTGTTAAACGTATTATTTTATTTTTAAAGTAATAAATTATGTGTCTATGTTAAAACAAAATAAAGTTCACGATTCGTTGTAAAAGTCAAACTTGCACTTGTCCTATTTAAATTTGTTGCTATTCTCTGTTTCTTAGACAGAGACACATCTTTTTGAAGTTATACTTCTTTTGGCACGTTTGGAAAAAAAATATGAGAGTAAAATTTTTACGATGCGCGCGCACACCGACAGCCAAAAAGCGACATGATGAAGTTAGCTGCATTCCTTTTACAAACAGAGAGTTGTGACATACGAGATGAAATCTTTAGCTATTTTTGTTCTGTTACACCAAAGAGGTATAACTTCTTACGTGCGTACATAAGTACACACGTTTTTTAATATAGTTTTTTTTTTAATTTCAGATGACGACAACGTTGTAACAGACTATTTAGCTCGAAAAGCGAAACGGTACAGCCTTCTATCATTTTTTAGCTTTGCCAAAGACTCGATATTACCACAAAGAAATAAAAAATCTTTTTAAATCATACAATATTTAGTCAAATCGTTGTATACATAATTAAAAATAAATGTAATTGTAGCTGTGAATATATGACATGAAGTAAAGATTAGGGTTGCCAACTTTAAATATAAATGTTTAAATTTTTGATAATGTTAATAAAAATTAAAAGGTACGTTTTAACTTTTTTTTGAGCGGGACCATAATTCTTTCTCTAAAATATAAGTAGCCTAAGTTATTTTTTGTCGCGAAAGTGAAAATCCCGTCAAAATCAGTCCGATCAAACTCAATCAAGCAGAAACAAACATACAGACACATTTTTTTTCAAAATTGTGTTTTTCTTATAAGTACCGTATATAATTTAATATGCATTTTAATTATTACATTAGAAACAGACACTTCAATTTTATTTATCTATATAGATTAAAACTTTTGTGTAAATGTTTATGTTAGAGTCATACTAAATTAGGACCAACATAGAAAAAAAAATTGTTGTCCGTTTCACGTGAAAGTTAAATACAATTTAAATATTCATATAATCTTATATGGCAACCCTAATAGAACCAAAAATGGCTCGATCCTTGATTTGTGAAGTAATTTATATAAATGCTGGACATATTTAGAAAAAACTTTGTCAAATCTATTGTAAATAGTGACATTATTTATCTCTTAATATTTATAATTTAATTAATAAGTAATAAACTGTATAAAATTATATAATAATAATACGGAAGAACCCCCCGAGCGGAGCGAAGGTTCGTCCCTAGTTGCGTTTTAGCGTTTAGTATAGATTTCTCAGAGATGATATATTTTCCCGCAGTAAAAAGTGTCCGATATGTTGACCCGGATAACTAGCTATCGTCATACCAAATTTCATCAAAATCCAGTGATTTTCTCGTGATTCTTTCCCAGACAGACAGACAGACAAAAATTATATGTAGATTCTGTATCGATAATAATAACTATTTCAATAAGATTTTCCAAAAAATATTCAATGTACAGATTCGACTCAGAATTTTTTTATATGTATATATAGATAGATTAAAAACGTTTACTTACATTACCATCATTTTCAATCTGCATATTTATTTAAAATATTACAAAACATTTGTGTACAAATTATTTTGTTGAATTTATATGTAGTACATAGTTATTCATTTCAAAATTAAAATAATTAACTTTTCCCGCGAAATTTAGACATTGACATTTGTTTATTTTTATTTCATTCAAAAAACTTTTAGGCAAATACCTAACTCGATACAGCCTATATTTATTCTGTTTTAGTATAATATGTGTTAATTAGAGTTAAAATGTGTTTTCTTTGGTATATTTTAAATTTAAAATAAAAAAAATTAGGTATTATTAGTAATGTTTTTTATGAAAAAAAAAGGGTACAGGTTGTATATATTACCTACTTTGGGTTTGGATGATATTGTTGGTATGTTAAAAGACTATAAATAATTTATTTTTAAATATTTTCTTTTCATTTTTTTTTCTAGTCATATAAGTTGTAAATAAGATACAATGTAGAGAAGACCTAGTCTTCTCATTAAATATAGTAAAATCATTTTTGCGATAATAATATTAGTTTTTAGCCCTTGTTTCGTAACGAAGCTTTTAATAAGGGGTTTGAGTCGTTCTTAGACAGGATTAATTACGGCTAAGCCCTATCATAAAGCTTATAGCTATAGCTTATTTTACAGCAATAAAATACCCATTTTTTTGTATATTTACGTAATAATTGGGTAGTTGAGATCATAGACGTAGAGAATGGTCTGAGCAATACTCTCATGAAATTGATCATGATCTAGAAAGAGAGGAAGCGAACTTACGGCCAATATCTGTCTTTTATTTCAATTTGAATTTATAAATGGAATATAAAAAGAATATGATATTATAATGAAATGTAAAATGGTTATATCTTAGATTAATTGTATTTCAATGAATTCAGCAGACTTCTGGCCGCACATTCGTTTTGTCTCTGTCGCACCTTTCCGCCATTTTGAGTTGACAGCTGGCAAAGAAACGATAGATTGACATACTTGTTATGAGCTGTCAAAACGCTTACCCAATACATTTTGTATGGGAATAGCAACCTGTGAAATCATTAATTGCCAACTGAATTAATATTTATTGACTTTAAAACAACTAAAAATCTAATTTTACAGTTAATTGAAAATTTATAGACTTTTCAGGCCTAAAAAAAGCGTTTTTTAGACAAATTTTGTTATGAACTTATTGGTTACTGGTTATCATCATCTGCCCAATTGTATTTGCTTTAGAAGCTACTTGTCTATAGACTATCAACATAATTTTAAGTAAACTCCATCAATCAAAAAAGTACTAGATACACAATCCCATGCAAAACTTCTCTTAAATCTGTCACCAATTGTGTTTAGGTAATTGTTCTAGTTGAAATAAATATACAACAATGTAGATTGAACCTTAAATGCAATGCTTAAAGTTGATTCCACAAAAAAAAATTAAATTAAAAGCGCGCTCAAATGTTCAAATGAGCGCTCATTCGGTGAGGACATTTTTTGTAGCTGATTGTGTATCTAGTACTTTTTTGATAGATAGTAAACTCCAAGCTTCGCAAATTTAACAGCTTCTAAGATTTAATTGTAAAAAAGACATGTATTCATCCAGTAGTGTTATCTGTGTAGGACCTACCTTTTTTTTTAATTTGTACTCATCGATCAAAAAAGTACTAGATACACAATCAGCGACAAAAAATTTCCTTATCGAATGAAAGCTCATTTGAATATTTGAGCGCTCTTTTAATTTAATTTATTTTTTGTGAAAACAACTTTAAAGTATAGCATTTAAGTTTCAATTTACATTGTTGTATATATATTTCAACTATAATAATTACCTAAACACAATTGGTGACAGTTTCAAGAGAACTTTTGCATGGGATTGTGTATCTAGTTCTTTTTGAACGATATTTATACTCCAAAAACGTTCTAAATAAATATCAACTGAATATAACAATGTATTGTTTTCATGTGTTGTGATAATAAATGAAAATAATTTTATTTTTTATTTTATTTTACTTATAGTTAAGTCTTTACCCTAAAATGTCATAAATTATAATACCTCCATTGAACATTCTAGGATTTATGAAGTTGTAATTCTATTGTAATGCCGAAAATTTGTGTATTTTTGTTACTTCTTCACCTTAGAACGGCCGACGGATATGGATGTTTAGTACATATTATACTACGATCTGATCTGATACGAACATATAGGCCACTGTTAGTAATAAAATTTGCCAAAAAGTTCCCTGCCTTTTTGGCAAATTTTATAGATACACCAGCGACTGACCCTCGCTTCGGTCGGGTTCGTCTCTAGGTACGTTTTTAATTTTTTTTAAGCGGAACCCTAATTCTTTTTCTAAAATAAAAGTAGCCAATGTTACTCACTATAATATCAGCTATCTTCTAGTGAAAGTCCCGTCCAAATCAGTCGTGCCGTTTCAGAGATTATCCGGAACAAACAGACGGACAAAAATTTAAAAAAATATATATTTCTTATAAGTACCGTATATAATTTCATATGCATCTAGTAAAACGCTGTTATTTTGACATCACAAACACACACTTCAATTTTGTTTATCTGTATAGAAAAGGTAGTGGTAGCCTAGTGGACTTGCGTGCTGGCTGGGAAAATCGAGTGAAGTGGGTTCAAAACCGAGTTCTCGCACCTCTAATATTATATGCCCGACTCATTCCCGATATGTTTACCACTTGTCCTATGGAGAAGAAAACATGAGGAAATGTTCTACGTCACATCGAGACACGCCAGCGGCTCGTGAACGAACCGGTTTCGCGATGGTCACTCTAGCGACGCGCCGAGCCCTCGTCAACGGGACACGCTCGCCACTTCTCGCCGGTTGTCTCAACAGCAATAATACGGTCCATTCAATAGCGAAGCGTATTTTTTTTTTATTTAAGACCCCTAGCATCACCACTGGAGCTTGGCATTCAACAGGAAACTTGCATGTCTAAAAGTACTCAGTAAGATTTCGAGACAGATTTTAAATCAGACAACCAGCACTGCACTTAGCCAGCATAGTGGGCTATGGCCTGATCTCTCGCATTGAAGGGAGGCCCACGCCCAGCAGTGGGAAGTTAAAAAGGGCTGAATACATAGCTGTTATTAAAATAATATAAATGCTATAGGGAGTATGCCAGTACGTTTTCATTTTACACAGTAACAGATCCACGTGATTTGCATGTAGTTTTTGGCACAGAGTTTGAGGGTCATAGATAATCTATTTTACAGATAATAATAATAGTATATTTATATATACCCCATAATATTATTAGTATAGACTTCACAATTCAACACGAAATTGTGCAGTATTGGAATACACATCAAACTTAACATATGGCTTTAAATAGAAATATTCAAAAATATTTTATTGCAACCTTTGTTAATAAAAGATAAATACTAATAAAAAAGTTTATTGTCCTTAATAATCTCTTTTAAAAAATCTCCTTTGAACATTTCCAACAACTGACTTTTTTTACATTTAATTTTCAATTTATTCGTAAGCGTTCTAAAGTCAAATATTATTTGTTCGGCTCAAAACCTGAGATTTTAACCAACCCGCTTCCTCCTTTGAAAATCTACCTCCTACTAAAGATCAATTTTATTATGCCACAAAATTAATTTATTACCCTATTTATTACATTGACCCATTATTATGATGCACTCTCGTATGCAATTTAAGACTCGTTACTTGCACGAATGCTTTCCCACAGTCTTTACAAACGTATCGTCTATCATTTGTGTGTATCCTTCTATGAAAGTCCAAGGTTTTCTTCCTTTGGAATGCTTTTTTACATATTTCACACTGATATGGTCTAGAGTCATCGTGTTTAACCATATGCCGTTTCAATAGCTCCTTATTGAACACTTTAAAACCACAAACTTCACACGCAATAGACTTTTCTTTTAAATGTACCCTCAACTTATGCTGAATTAATCTACTTTTAATTAAAAACATTTTTGAACATATATCACAGGAGAATTGAGAGGTTTTCACATCGTGTACGATAGCCAAATGTTGTTTTCTAAGATATCTAGTGCGAAATATTTCAGGACATTTTGGACATTGTAATTTTTCTGGTTTGTTTTGGTTTGAATTTATTCGACGTTTCGTCCAATGGACGCTGGAGTGGACTGTTTTGACGTGACTATCTAAATTAGCTTTCGCCACGAAACCTTTTCCGCATGTTTCGCATAAAAACGTGTTAGTCTTGGCGTGAGATTTATGAGCATGAGTGAGCAAAGTTCCAAAAAATCGAAAACACATGCCGCAATCGAGACATCGCATGCCATCATCTGACAATTTGAAGGTGAAGAGACAATCCATGACTGTTCTGTTGAAGTCTACATCGTGTAACTCCGAAACGTGATTCAGAAACTCCTCCAAATTCGACAGTGGCCTGGAGCATTTTTTGCAAGACAATTCAGTTATATCAACCTTGAATCTTGTCTGACTGGTGACATTTCTTAACACATTATTTAATTTAACTTCATGGTGTTCTTCTTCAGTATGTTGCTTCAGTTTAGAACTATCTATAAAAGCGCAGCAACAGTAGAAACACATGAATTTATTCGAACACCATCTAAAAGGAACGGCTGTGGAGTATTCTATAATCACTGTCATTAGCCTCGTTATGTCAAACTTCCTATCTCTTTCTGCGAGGAGATCTATAATGTCATGATCTGAAATTAAAAAGCATATTTACTTATATATACTAAGAATTCCTTAAATTAACTTTAAGATAACTTACCTTTTAATATATCATATTAAGGGCTAGTCTGCCGTCAAAATAAAAGGGCCCTAACTAATAATTTTGTCAAATATGACTTAAATGCAGATTCGGAGCCAGCAAAAAAAATGTTACTCAATAGTCTTACTCGTAAAGCTCTAAGTCTTATGAATCCGGAGATACCATAACCATTTTCATCGTAACTACGTCAAAACTAGTCGTAATTTAGACGTAGTACTAAGAGAAAACTTCTATCTCGAAATCAACTTTGACGAAGTTGCGGCCTTCTTTTTTATGACGGCAGTAGCACAGTGTACTACGCTTAGCTTTATGGTGTGTAAAGAGGGTATTATTCAAAAACTAGCTGAATATTTATACTAAAAAATAATAATACCATATGCCTTTTCACATTCCAAAGTATACCTAGTGTACTATCTATATACATATGTATGTGTATACATACATATACACATGAAAATATGAGAGATGCGAAACCCGGGATTTGAGCCCGCTCACTCGGTTTCCCAAGCGAGCGCGTTACCACTGGGCTACCGCTGTCTCCAAGTATAATCTTGAAGGAAATTTTATCAAAGAAATAATAAATAACATTTTACATTTTGACGAGACGTTTGGCTCAATTTGTAGTGACCCTACTTGCTGTGCCAACGGTCGCGGGTTCGAGTCCCGCTGAGGGCATTCATTTGTGTGATGACGAATGTTTGTACTCCAGTCATGGGTGTTTATATTTATAATATGTATGTATTTAAAGTTATATATGTGTAGTGTATCAACTATCTGGTATCCATAACACAGGCCTCGTAGCTTACCATGGAACTAGATGGCGCTGTGTGTTAATGTCCCAACTTATTTATTTCTTTATATAAAAAAATAAAAAACATTATATTAAAGGGCCCTTCCAATATTTTGAAGACTGATTTGAATCAATATTACCAAATAACAACACTTAGTTCCTTAATAAATTTTCTCATTTCATACTTAATTTCTCTAAAATCAAACCAATCAAATAATAAGTAAATATTTATTACTATTAAATAAGTTATTAGGCCTCACTATTATTTAAGGAGTTTGTTGATATACAAAAATCGCAATCGATCCCTACTGAGAAGAAAACCGAATTTATAATACTTATCAATAAACATTCGTTGAATATACGATATATTTTAATAGGTCATACACATTTGCTTTCGATGCAAATAAAAAAAATCTTTTTCAACTTTCACCTTTACATTTTCTGGTTTCAGATAACTAAACCATGTTTATTTTAGCGAAAACTCTATGATAAATTGGAAATTTGTTCCATGTCAAAAAAGGGTGAATTTTAGTTTGTCCCCCGGGGGAGGTTTTGGGTTTTAGTGGGTAGTACTGGCTTTTCTAGCCGGTGAGTCCCACATAACCACTTGTATGTATACAGGTGGTATGTGTAAATGCATTTCCCAAGATTTAAAAAAAAAAGGTTGCATTATAGCCAATTATAGTCACAACCCTTATCATCGTCATCCCACCACAACCGCTTCCACAACAGCTTTAACTATTTATGAGCTTTTAAATAATGTTTCTTCATATATTTATTAGTTTTGAACGCTTTATCGCAAAGAGGACATCGGACATGTCTGACAGCATCATGCTTAGCCATGTGGTTGCCTAACTCGTGCTTCCCATAGGTCCTCCATCCACAGATTTCACACACCACGTTCTTTTGTTTCAAATGGTTCTCACGCACATGCCTCATTAGAATACTTTGGAATATAAAACTTCGGGAGCAATATGAACATTTAATTCTATCCCTTCGATTGTGAATGTCTGCCATGTGATTTGACCTTTTATAGTGCGATGGAAAAAATTCAAAGCAACTCAGACATTTGTATTTCATGCCGTGAACATCTTTCATATGGGTCTTCAAGACCCCGTAATTCAAGAAGAGATCGCATTGTGAACATTTCAGGTTATCTTCTGTAACATCTTTTTTTACGTGTTCGCAAAAATCATCGTAACTCCTAAACTGAGTCCCACAGCTGTTACACAGGGATTTCAAGCAACCTTTATGATATCTGTTCATGTGCAAGACCAAATGACTGACAGTTTTAAAAATCATCGAGCAAAACACGCATTTAATACCCTCGTTTAGTTTTATTGGCGCCATGTTTACACCTACTTCTTTATTAAAGTCAATTTTGTGAATCGCTATCAAATGGTCTACTAGTTGGAAAATATCACTCATGTTGGTCAAACAAATTTTGCAGCATATCTCCGAAACATCGATCACGACCAAAGATTCATGGAACTTATCCATTGTTTCGTGTATATCTTTAATTGTATGGATATCTTGATGAGATTTTAATGTTGCACGTTCTTCAAACATTTCGTAGCAATAAAAACATCGAAAACAAGTCCGCAGCCATATGAAAGGCATTATAGTTGAATTTTCTAGCACTTGAATTGTATTTTTCCTAAAAAAATCTAACGCTGAATCTTGTTTGGTTAACTGTGATCTTTTCTTACTTAATCTTTTCTTGTTCACTTTCACCGGCTCTTTACGGATTCCGCCTGAAAGTAAAATTTCTTCTTAACTTCAGTTTATTCTTAATCGCTAATGTTGATTTTAGTTATGCTTATTTATACATATATAAAATTACAAAACAAAACGACATGACAAAGATATTTCAGAAGTTTCAGACAATCTTGAGGAAATATGTTCGATTTGGAAATAATAATAAATTGATATCATAGTCAAATATTGATTCAATAAAATAAGCAAATTTATGGTTCAACTTTTATTTCGCAAACATAAATTCATTAGAAACAATTGTATCTTGTATTTTCGATTTTTCATGAATATTATTGTAATGCTGTCTCATAGTTTTCTTAGTTTTGAAAGCTTTATCACAGGATGGACATTTAAAATTTCTTTCGTTACTGTGTTTCATCATATGTTTCTGGAGATCGTATTGGGCAAAAGACCGCCATCCACAAACACTACAAACCGCAGTCCGTTCTTGCAGGTGAGTTTCTCTTACGTGTCTCATCATAGAACTTCGATATACAAAAGTTCGCGGGCACGTGGAGCACTGCACCACTTCCCTACTTTTATGTACAAGCATCATATGCTGTGATCTCCTATAGTGTGTTTCAAACAAGTCCGAACACGCGTAACATTTGTATCTGTGGTTGTGGAAATTCTGCAGATGTGTTCTTAGCTTGTTTTTACTGATTATCCTCAATCCGCAATGAGTACAAGTAACCGGTTTGGTTGCATGATCATTTCTCTTGTGTTGCCGGAGATTTTTGGCATTCCGAAAATGTTGCCCGCATATATCACAGAGTACTTCCGACCACCCTTTATGATCTTTATTTGTATGTACCAAGAGATGTCCAAAAGTGCTAAATTTTTGGTTACAAACCGCACATCTGACTGAAAACTCATCTAATTTAAATGCATACATCCCTATACCAACATCTTTATCGAAGTTTACACTGTGTTTAATAATTAAATGATCTACTAGCTGATATAACTCTGTAATTGCTTCTGGACAGATTTTGCAGGATATGTTAGATATGTCAATATACACTTCCGGCTCCCAATAATTTTCCATCGCCTTATGTATTTCTTCGTCAACATTATGATCGTTTTGGTGAGATTTTAGATCCCTAGGGTCTCTGAACACTTCGTAACAGTAAAAACATCGGTAGGAACTTCTCAGCCATCGAAACGGCATCACCGTTGACTTTAAGATCACTTGGACAACATTTTTTCTCATTACGATCAAGTTATCGTTTGTGGATAGTTTTGGTTTAAGATCTTTTATTGGTAAGTTGTCTTCACTGTCCGAAGATGCAAGTATTTTTGAATATAAACTGCGTTTCGTGTTTCGGCTCTTGCCTGAAAGCAAAGTTTCTTCTTTATCGTCTGTTCTCCATCTTAGTCACTTTAATCATAGAAAGAATAGTTTAAATTAGCAAATTATATTTATGATAACTCTTTATAATTCCGTATTTATTATATTTGAAAAGTTTTTTTTAATTACTTAATTAATTGTGAAAAGTATGAAAAATCTTATTTTAGTCTTTTACTATAGCTGACTCGATAGACGTTGTCCTCCAAATTTCAATTTTGATTCGTATTTTGAGTTCATACAAAAATCTTAAAAAAAAAACAGACTTTAAAAAAAACACTAAGTAAAATTAACTGATTGGCACTTTTCATTTACAATAGATATCTAATCAGATATTTTCGAAATTGTGTGCTTTGATTTTTATCGGCTGGCACTGACTTCCAAAATATCTGATTAAGTTCCAAAACATTAGATTAGATACATATATAGTACTAGCGGCTCACCCTCGCTTCGCTCGGGTTCGTCGCTAGGTACGTTTTAAATACATATAAATAGTTATTAGCCATATACATTTTTTTTTGTTAATAATATTGAAAAATGTTGACATTAATATTTATACGATACTAACGTCACTCAATTGTTTGCCTTCCCGGAACCTCTCCACTAGCACTTAAACTTTATGGTATGGTATTAAAGTTCAAATTGACTTTTAAGTATTATTACGAATCTTTTGTATGGGAGTATAGAAAAGTGCTGTTTTTAGACTTTTTCAGGCAATTTTTTAAATTTTTCTCTCCGTAAGAACCATCCTCGTACTTCACGGAATATTCTAAAAAAAGAATTAGCGAAATCGGTTCAGCTGCTCTCGAGATTTGCGCTTACCAACACATTCAGTGATTCATTTTTGTGTTATGGAAATGAAAACTACCAATCAGATATTTTCTTTTACTTTTTAGTGTTTTTTTTTTGTGGAAATAGTTTTTTTTAAGTTTTTGTTATTCCATTATTAATGTAGACTAAGATATAGTAGTAGCAAAATGAAAATACTTTCTGTATTTTAAAAATTCAGGTAAAAAATCAATCAACTCTTATTTTCTACAGTAAGGAGCGAATTTTCTTCAAATTTAAATAGGACCATTTCGGAATAAACCTCTTTCGAATAAAAAAAAAATTTAACAAATCCGTCTATATATTACGGAGTTATGCCCGAGCATACATAAAAATATACAAACATTCGAATTGAGAACATAAAAACAAAATAGCATCGGTGTTTCCCAAATTTTTTCCCCCTTAAAACACAATTTTCACCATTTAAAAATTAGTTTTAATAAAGAAATCATACAAATCGGTCCAGCCTTTCTCAAGCTATTATGAGCGTACCAATTTAGCTTATAAGGTGTAGTAGCTATTTAAAAAAATATAACAGTAATAATTTTTCTCAAAGAAAAATTAAGGCTTTATATTTTTTATATATTTATTTTATAAAGTAAGTACGGACTCACAAATTGTTGTATATGTACATCAAATATAAAATTCTTAAACCATTCGACGCGAAATAGTATTATATTAAATGCAAGCTTAAATGATTAAAAAAAACATCGGAAACAAAAGATATTGCCGCAAGAAATTGTAATGCGAATCTAATAATAAATGCACGCGAAACTACGCCAAAAATTTTAAATTTAAACTATCTCTCTTATTATATGTTATTGCACAAATAAAAACTATAAACAATTCTTTTGTTGTCTATGCATCCGAAATTCTATATAGAAATATTAGGTCTTTAAGTAAAATATAATTAAATTTTTAATCTATGCAAAGTTTATATATGAAAATTAATTTGAATATTATTACACTAACTCTTAGTGAGTTTTTGTTTTGTGTGTAACTAACGCCTCACCCTCGCTTCGGGTTCTACACAAAAACAAATCTATCCCACGGGAACCGTACATTTTTCCGGGATAAAAAGTAACCTATAGTAAATCCCACCCAGATCCGTTCAGCCGTTCTGGCGTGAAAAAATAACAACCACTCATCCATCCATCCATCCACACCAACTTTCACTTTCACATATTAGTATGGATAAAAAATAAACCATCTGCTTAAACAATGGAGTTTACATTCCTTCGCTGTCGGTTAAAAAACAACTTAATTTTAAATATACACTATCAGTTATGATTGTAAAGTTATCTATAACGAGATCTATTATCGACATAAGGACTTAATTCTCGAATGTTCTCAATGTGCTACATACGAATGTTCGTATGGCATGATAGACGGTTGGAGAGTCTTGTGCATTCTTGCAAAATGCGCTCGCATAATCTTTTTCGTTGTAAACGCTTTATCGCAGGCATCACATTTGAAATTCTTTTCCCCACTATGTTTGTACATGTGGTTCTTTAAACGGTTGCTGTTAAACGCCTTCCAACCGCAAACTCCACACACGTGATTTCTCACTTTTAAGTGGGTATCTCGTAAATGTGTCATCATCATGCTACGAAACACGAACGTCTTGGGACAGTGAAGGCACTTTATCTCCTGTCTATTTTTATGCTCTGTCGCCATGTGCCTCGATCGCTTGTAATGGCTTTGAAATGTCTGAGAGCATACGAGACATTTGTATTTTTTATCTAAATCATGTTGGTTCTTCTGATGAGTCTTCAATTTGGATCGAGTTTCGAACTTCTCACCACATTCAGGGCAAAGTAAGCCAGTGTTTTCGTGCACAGTTTTGACATGTAAACGTAACAAATTGCCATCTTTAAAATGTTGCCCGCAAACATCACATAAAATTGCTGAGGTTCCTTTATGATCTTTATTAGTATGATGTAATAAAGGTCCAAAAGTATAGAAACTAGCTCCACATGCTAAGCAATTAACAGTGAAATTATCTAGTTTAAACGCAACCATGCATATGCCGACATCTTTATTGTAGACAACTCCATGTTTTGCCACCAAATGGTCTACCAAATCGTACAAATCCGTCAAATTTTCAGGACACAACTTGCAGGATAGATTCGAGATGTCCACATAAACAACAGATTCCCAATAATTATTCATAGCCTGTTCCTTTATATCGTCACCAACATGTACGTGTTGATGGTTTTTCAAATCCGAAGATTCTTGGAAGATGTCGTAGCAATAGAAACATCTATATGAGCTTTTTAACCATCTGAAAGGCATCACAGTAGACTTTATTAGCACTTGCAGTACATTGTTTCTCATTATTTTTCTCTTATCCTTGGCCGATAGAGCAGGTTTAGTAGCAACTTGGATCGGGATGAGTTCCTCATGGGGTACAGAATCATCAACAGCTTTTTGGCCACCCCTAAGTTCTCCTGCAAGGAAAACATGCTTACACTTTAGTCTTTTCAAAGCATATTCTAGAGGTAGCCAGTAGACGTCATGTCACGCATTTTGTATTGTATTATAGCAAGGTATAGCAAGTTTTCAGTCTTGAAGAATTTTTCTTATTATAAATCAAAAGTAGGTAGGTTAAATACCTAAATTGCAGAAATAATCAATTTTTAAAAATTTAAAGACAGCAGCGAATAAACTTTAAGAGTTGGTGAGAAATATGTAATAATTTTAATTTAGAAAATAGTATTTTTATTTAGAAAGAAATTAATACGTCAAAAAATAAAAGCACATTTAAATAGTATTACGAAGAATATATTATATCAACAAACATAAATATATTCATAGAAATAGATAATGACTTATCCTAAAACAATCCCAAAAATTATTCTTATTACTACATTTACACACTTATTTTTACACTATATTGTGTGAAAGAGAAACAGAAGTTACTTTGTATGTGGTAACAACAGAAACATACGAATTTTAATAGCTATGACTACTTAAAAAAATGAGATCAAATCTTCTATCATTAAGAGGTAACTATTCTTCTAACAAAAAGAGTCATTTGGCACGAATAAATATAAGCAGATTTAACCCGTGGCAGATAATTAACAATTACATCTTCAATTAATGCCCTACTCAAAATAATTTATTAAATCAATCGATCAAAAAAGCACTAGATACACAATCCCATGCAGAAGTTCTCTTAAAACTGTCACCAATTGTGTTTAGGTAATTGTTCTAGTTGAAATAAATATACAACAATGTAAATTGAGCCTTAAATGCAAGGCTTAAAGTTGTTATCACAAAAAAAAACAAAAGAGCGCTCAAATGTTCAGATAAGCGCTAATTCGGTGAGGACATTTTTTGTAGCTGATTGTGTGTCTAGTACTATTGATCGATGATTAAATCCAATCATATTTTTCACATTCAACATTATTTTCACTAAACTGCAATTTAAGAATTCTAAGTTCGTGTTTTAAAAGTTCAATTATATTGAGCATAGTAATGAACGTCTTTCTCATGCTCGTCCAAACTTTTCGAATCGATAAAACCGTGGCGACACCAGCGACACACTCGACCGACATTTCCCGTATGCACTCTCATATGAGCTCTTAGATTACTCGACCTTCCAAAATGTCTGTCACATAAGCTACATACATAGTTTTTCTCCCCGAAATGTTTGCGTTTGTGCAATTTAATCATCCATTTGATACCAGTTTTGTATTCGCAAAGATCGCATTCAAATCTAACATTCGAATGCAGCGATTGGACGTGTAACAACATGGCGCCTTTGGTTGTGCAAATTTTTGAGCAATGTTCACATTTTATACGATATTTCTCTACGTTATGTATCTTTCCCATATGAACTTTCATTTGGTACTGATTGTCGAAAGTTGCACTACAGAGGTTACAAGCTACCGTCCTCCGAACACCATGAATCCTTTGCTTATGTTTTTCAACTTTATGTGACGCGTCGAAGATTTTCCCACAAATTTTGCACCTGTATCCAATGTGACTGTTACTGATGTGCCGTTTTAGCCTAACTTTGTCTATGAAACTCAGGCCACATATCTGACACATATAGGGATGGGCAATATGCTTCTTGTACATATGTCCCATCATAGACGTAAAATTGTCAAATTTATCTTCGCAGAGTACGCATTTTAGAATATTCTTCGTAAGAACGAATGGAAACACGCAGACTCCAGCTGAATTGTCATACTCTTTACCATGTACAGCTACTATATGAGCTATTAGATCTTCAACAGTTGCTAGAGGTGTATTGCAGAGTTTACAAGAAAGATTTGTTATGTCTATTTTAATTGGGACATCCTTGCTTATAATTCTTTGAGGTATAAATGAGTGTAAGTCTATGGATTTGTGGCTGAGTGTTGTATGTTCTTTTAAAGAATCACAGTCTCTTATTTCCTTCCCACAAAAAAAGCATCTGAAGCCTCGCGTGTTCCAGTGGAAGGGTACAACATTTCCATACTGCAGTAGTGTTAGTATATTACTTCGTAGAACAGTTAATCGTTCTAGACATGCCTCTTGGTATTTCCTTTTTCTTATCCCTGAAAAGACATTTTTTGTTTACGTTCCTTTCTTTGAAAAAACATTTCATTAAAATATCGCGTCTTTGTAAAACTAAATTTATTATGAAATGAAAAAAGAAAATTTAAAAAATACTTTTATTTACATTTTACACAAAGGAAACAAAATATATCAATATATGTATTTACAAAGTTAAATATGTCCAAAAAGTAGTCGAGATTATTCTTTAAAACTACTACATTACGTTTTTACTACATATGGAAAATCTTTAATGGCGATTTTCAGATTTAGACAACATCTTCCACAATTTGCTCTCCGTCTAATTCCGAGACAAAATTCAATTCGACTAGTTCACTGTCATCAATATCATCTGTGTCACCCATATCTTGATCTTGGTCCACTATATTCTGAGGATGCCATGTTTGTATATGTTGACTTAAATTGTATCGGTGAGCAAAATCCTTGTCACATAATGAGCAAACATACTTTTTCTGTCCCGTATGAATGCACGAGTGAGAATTTAAATTACTCTTCTTAGAAAACTTCTTCCCGCAAAAAGAGCACATAAACTTTTTATCGCCATTGTGCTTCAACATGTGCAATTTAACATCGTAGGGTTCAAAGAATTTGTCGCCACAAATTTGGCATTCAACATTCTTCTCCCTCAAATGAACTCGTCTCATATGACGCGACATTATACTCTCTTGAGGATAGATTTTTGGACAATAAGGACATTTGATTTTCAACTCTTCAACACCATGTACATTTGCTAAATGCAACTTCTTGAAATATGGACTTTTAAAAGTTTCTGGACAATGCGGACAAGTAGATAGGTTAACCATGTGCACGTTTTTTTCATGGAGTGTCTTCTTTGACAACGTAGACAAACTTATACCGCATATATCGCATGTGTAACCCCCTTCTCTATGGTAGTATCTGTTGTGCATTTTCAAATGATTCTCCCCTTGAAAACTTGTACCGCACACATCACATATATAATCGTGTGATAGGTGATGTTTATTTGCATGACGCAAAAGATACTCGAAGAAGACGAATTTCATATCACAAATAGGGCAAGTGGGCTGGCCTTTATCTAACTTGAAGGGAAGGAAGCAGTTAGGAACACTGACATCGTATTCTGCATCATGAGCTATTATCAAGTGGTTAATCAGCTGTTCTAGACTGTTAACTGATCTGGGACACAATTTACAGGATATGTCTGTAACATCAATTTTCACTGCAGCATCTTTATTCCTATTATTTTTAGTTCGATCATGGACCACGAGTTCCAAGTTAGCAAATTGGTGTACTCTAGCTGTGTGCTCGCGTAAAAGTACCGGATCTTTCATAGGTTCAGCACAGTAGAAGCATCTGTACCTTCCCTTGTACCACATGAATGGTGTAACATTACTATATTGCAAAACGTATTCAACATTGCGACGTTTTAGTAACAGTTTACGGACCATTTCAGTTTTCTTACATTTGTCTTCCACTGTACACAATTTTGTACCTGTAAAGAAAGGGGGTCATTTATTTCCATGTCAAATGCTTCTCTCTGGAGTTCAAAATGTCTGTTTCGGTGACATCTTTACCTTTATTGCTCATTTCCTTCTCAATCAAATTCTTTTTTTTTTTTAATAATTCAATCATTATATGCTATCTATTTAAAAATGTTTCAGTTACTGCTTTTTGATGCTATTCCTTTCATTTTATTCCACATTTAATTAAAATAGTATCATAGCTTGTCGCGGGTAGTTAGCAATAATGGAAAAAAAAACAAAAAATATCTGAAATTATATTTATTATGTACTATGCTTATACAAACATCGAGAATTGTTCAGTTCGAGTATACAATGTAACTATACATAATATAATCATATTTTATTTATATATGTGAAAAATAACAGAACAACCAGTTCACTATTTCTATATCTACGATTAGTGTTTAACAGTCATTTTTATACAAGAAGGCAGGTTATTGAATTGATTATAATAATTTTAGCTAAAATATACTATAACATAGTTTAAAATTAATCCATAGGAAACACAATCAGTCTAAAAATTCATATAATTACACTAAAAACTTATAGTTTACCAAAATGAGAAAACCCCTATTATATTAATACTTTTGTTACCATCACAAAAAATATATATTATCTGTGACTAAAAGAGAAAAAAAATGGATCAATTCCTATTTTTTTTTACACATGACCATACTTTTTGTGCATGTCTGTGTGCGCACTCAAATTGCTGCGTCTTAGGAATGCTTTACCACAAACTTCGCAACTAAACTTCCTCTCACCCTTATGTTTCACCATATGTAACCTTAATAAATAATTATCAAAGAATTTCTCATTACAAACTGTACACGGTACATTTTTCTCCTTCAAATGAGTCCTACGCACATGGTCTTTCATAAACGAATTTCTGGTGAACATTTTACCACAATGCGAACATTTATGACCTATATCGTGTACTTTGATTAGATGTTTTTGTTTATGGTATTGAGATTGAAATCGCTCCGGGCATTTTGTGCATTGAAACTCTTTTGCGTTATGAGATTTCGCCTTATGCCGTCCTAAACACCATGGATTTTTGTATTTCGACCCACAAATATCGCACTCGCAAGAACCCGTATGAGCGTATGTTATGTGAACTTTTAAATTAGCAACGTTTTTGAAACTACGACCGCAAAAATCGCATATTTTATTATTATTACTGTGTTCAGAATTTATATGTCTTAAAAGAGAACCAAAGTATCTAAAAACCGTCGAGCAAATTGGGCATGGAATATTGTCTTTGACGATTTTAAACGATTCGAAGCAACCTGTTGTAGATTTGTCATATTCCGCTTTATGTTTTGTTATGAGATGATCTATAAGACTGTCTATACTTTCTAAAGGCTCATAACAGACCCTACACGCTAGAGACGATATATCTATTTTGACTGTAATCCTTTCCCCTTTACAATTTTTTATGCATTTTTCTTTTATGTCGCAAGCGGGATGGGCAGCAACGACATGCTCTTTGAGCTCATCAAACTCAACGTAAATTTTAGAGCAGTAAAAACACGAATATTTAGTGAAAAATTTAAATGGCACCGCCGTTGACATGTTCAGAACACATAATATATTTTTCCTAATTTGATTTACATTTTTCTTTTTACTCGGTTGCATCGTTTCTTCGGGAAACGGTTGTTTACTTTTGATGCGAGTTTTTTTATTACATTTCGTTATATGCTGTTTAAGACCTTGTGAAGTTTGACATTTTTTCGAGCAATACGGGCAGTTATCATCTGAATGATCACATTGCACATGTCTTTTTAGAAGAGTGTAAGAAGGAAAACGTGAATCGCATATTTTGCATCTTCTGAAATGAAAATTGTTTTTATGTTTACTTAAAAGCGCGTGAGATTCGAACACTTCTGAGCATTCATCGCAAGGGTAACCACCATCTTGGTGATAACGTCTTATATGAATCGCTAAATCTCTTTTTTTACTGAACTTTTCGCCGCAATTATCGCAAATAAAAGTATTTTGCGGATGAGCGATATTGGTGTGAGTTATTAAGTATCCAAAATACGTAAACTCTTCACCACATATTCGACATCGGCAATCAGACAACTGATACTCTTGGATAGGAATGTCGATACTTTTGTCGTATTCCAAATCATGTTTATTAGACAAATGATCTACTATTTCTGTGAAACTTGTTAATGGCTCGTAACAAATTTCACATATTATTTCTGAAATGTCTATTTTTATCTCTATATGATTTCCTTTTATAAGTTTCAAGGCGTAATCTGTTGTACTACAAAGTCCATGAGACTTCGTATGTTTTCTGAAACTTTTGTACTCTGTGTAATTTTGGCCGCAATAAAAACAAATGTATCTTCCCCGCCATTTGAAAGGTATTATTGATGTGTTGTTGAACAGTATTTGCAAGTTTTTTCGTCTGCGCTCAGAGGTGCAGAGGTCGTTCGGGACTTCATCTGTAAAGAAATGTTTCTATCTAAAAATCTTCCTTTTAACATTAATGCTTTCTTGTGTTAATTTGTGAATTATTTCGAATTTTATTATTGTAATTGTAACAGATTTTCGGAAGATTTGATATGAGAAGACATGTGCCCTCGAAGATTTTTCTTCCACAGAAACTTTTTCCCACATACATCACAGTGGAAATTCCGCTCACCATAATGTTTGACCATATGCACTTTCAGGCTTTGTGAATCAAAAAACTTTTCATGACAAGCAGTGCATTCGACATTTTTCTCTTTTAAATGAGTTCGTCGAATATGATTGGAAACGGATGATTTCCCAGTAAATAGCTTGTGGCAATAAGAACATTCGTGTCCAGAACTGTGAACATCAATCTTATGCCTCTGCATTTCGTATGCAGACTTAAATTTCTCTTTACATTCAAGACACTCAACGATTTTAGTGCCGTGCACTCGACCTAAATGGTTTTGTAAATAGTTATTAGTAAAAAATCGCAAATCACATTCGGAACATTTAAAACTGGCCGCCTTGTGACGCCGGGCAATATGTGTACGTAAATTTGGCAAGTTCCGAAACGCCAACCCACAATGTACACATATATATTTATTATCCGAATGACTCTTAGCCACGTGATTTAGTAACGTTCGGAAATATCTAAATATTTCCACGCAAAAGGGACACGGGAAATTATCCTTTATTAATTTGTAGGGTTGTAAATTAGCAGAAGCGGATCTGTCGTAGTGTATTTTATGTTCGCAATTCAAATGTTCTATCAAACCATCTAAATCTTGTAAATTCTTAAAGCATATTTTACAAGATAACGATGATGTGTCCACTTTGATAAGACCGTCTTGTCTGTGGCGTAATTTCATAGATTTTAATTTTGTATCACATAGAGGATGCTCAATTACTGTATGCTGTTTGAGGTCATCGCATTCATTGAAGTCTTTAGGGCAGTAGAAGCATCTAAATCTACTCATAAAATATTTGAAGGGCATAGCTGTAGACATGTTGAAGATGCACGCTATATTATTTCTAATTTGGGTCACAGAAGGCTTTTTATTTATATTTTGTCTACTGTCTACGGTGATAATATTTTCCGTACATTCTGTAACATGTCTAATAAAAGTCTTTTTCGTAGTGGCTGAATCCAAGCAGAACCCACATTTATAGGTTGTGGCAGAATGATCGTTTTTAATATGCTCTACACATTTTCGGAATGATAGAAAACTTTTAAAACAGATATTACATTTCGATGAATGCGAGTTTCTCTTATGGCTTAAGAGATCTGAACTAGTTGAGAATTTTCGAGAACATTTCATACAAGTGTACTGGTTTCTATGCTTAGTACGATTATGCGCGTCTAAGTCACGTTTTTTGTTAAACTTTTGTCCACATTTTAAGCAAAGCAAACTCTGATTGGGATGTGCGGTATTAACATGACTTATTAATTTGCTTAAATACGTAAATTTCTCATCACAAGAAATACATTTTAAATCCGATAACCGGTATGCCACTATCGATAACTTTACATCTCTATTATATTGTAAATTATGTGTGACTATTAAGTGAGAAACAATTGCTTCCAAATCTGCAAACGATATTTTACACAGATTACATATAATAGTAGATATGTCGATTTTGACTTCGACGTCAGCTGCTCTTATCAATCGTAAAGCTCTATCTTTATCTGAACATTCTCCATGTTCTTTTGTATGTGCCTTTAACTCATCATAGGTTTTTGGTTCTTCCCCGCAATAAAAGCATACGTATTTGCCGCGCCACTTAAAAGGCATGATGGAGGTATTGTTAAATAAAACTTGCAGATTGAACCTTCTGAGCTTATTGGCACTATTTTTCTTGGACAGGGCGTTTAAATCTGAAAAGAAATGTTTGGTCTTTTCAATTTTTTCTTGTAACTTTTGCAAGTATTGTCGTTATCAAATTGGTATATCATGGCTAATTTTTAGTGTAAAGCCATATGTCCCCTTAAATTTTTCTTCCATAAAAACTTTTTGCCGCAAATATCACAATGGAAATTTCTCTCGCCGTTGTGTTTTATCATATGATTTTTTAAGCATTGTGTGTCAAAAAACTTTTCATCACAGATCTGACACTCCACATTTTTTTCTTTTAAGTGAGTGCGTTTGACATGATCTATCATGAAACAATTAGACGTAAAAAGTTTACCGCAGTACATGCACTTATGACCCGAACTGTGCAAATTAATCATATGCCTTTGCATCGTGTAGTTAGATGTAAATTTTTCTTTGCATTTCGGACATTCGAAAACTTTGAGGGCATGGGAGCGTCCTAAATGTGTTTGCAAGTATTTATTAGACGAGAACTCTTGATCACATCGATCACACTTATAAGTGCCCGTTGTTTTGTGATGATTCGAAATATGTACTCTCAAATTAGGTAAATTTCGGAACGATTTACCACAGTGCATACATATATTTTTATTATCAGTATGTATTTGACCCATATGCTTTAATAATGTACTAAAATGAGTATAGACGTCCTCACATATAGGACACGGGTAATTGTCTTTGATTAATTTGTATGGCTGCATATTACTATCTATGGACTTATCGTAAAACACTTTGTGTTCAGATATCAAGTGATCTATTAAAAAATCTAAATCTGACATAGATTCATAACACAATTTACATGAAAGCGTTGACGTATCGATTTTAACGCAACCCTCTTGCCTATTTCGCAGTCGCATGCATTTGAAATTAATATCACATACGGGATGTTCAATAACCGTATGCTCTTTTAGTTCTTCACAATCAGTAAAATCTTTTGGACAATAGAAGCATCTAAATCTACTCATGAAATATTTAAACGGCATAGCTGTTGACATATTAAGAACGCAAGCAATATTATTTCTAATTTGGATAACAGCTGGTTTTTTGTCATCATCGTCATCGATTACAACAGACTCGTTCCCTTTTACCCCGTATTCCGTACATTTAGCAGCGTGCCTCAAAAACCCTAATTTAGTACTCATAGATTTGAGACAAAATCCACATTTTAACTCTTCATTGGCATGCTCTAGTTTCATATGTTTCAATCTTTTCTTTTGACTAGAAAATTTCGTGAAACAAATATTACAAACTGCGATGTGAGATTTAATTTTGTGTTCTTGAAGAGTTGAATAAGATGAGTAAGTTTGAGGACATTTTGAGCATTTGTAGTCTTCTTTATGTTTGATCCTCATGTGAGCGTCCAGATACGGTTTCCTAGTAAACTTTTGGTGGCAAATATCGCAATCCAGACTTTGTACTGGGTGTTCAGTATTTACATGCGTAACTAACTCGCTTATTTGATTAAACTTTAACTCACATAAAAGACATTGCAAATCCACGAGACGGTACATCATAATTATAAGTTTAACATCTCTCTCGTAAGGTAGCGTATGCTTTACAATCAAATGAGACACAATTTCGTCAAAGTTAGAAAAAGGCTCGTGGCAAATCTCGCAAGTAATATTTGTAATATCGACTTTTACTTCTGCATCATCAGTTTTCACTAATCGAATAGCACGATCGTTTTCCGAACACGGACCGTGAGCCTTAGTATGTTTTCGTAAGTCGTCATAAACTGCTAATTCTTCCCCACAATAAAAACACCTACATTTCCCCCGACATTTAAAAGGTATTATTGATGTGTTGTTGAACAAAATAAGAAGATTTCGTCGCCTCAGTGTATTAGGACTAAGCGTCTTTGATGGCCCAATTACATCTGAAAACAAATTTTCCGAAATGTAAAATGTACCCTTAAAGATTCACAATATGTATAAATACCTAATAATACCACAGAAAATAATATCGATGAGGGTACTTTTACATATGCAAAGAATATAAGATTTCAGCTGTGCCTCTCATGTGAGGCCATATGACCACGAAGGTTTTTCTTCCACAAAAATTTCTTTCCGCAAACATCGCAATGGTAATTCCTTTCACCTACATGCTTAACCATATGAACGTTCAGAAGTGCTCTATCAAAGAATTTCTCTCTACAAACCGCACATTCAACGTTTTTCTCCTTCAAATGGAGACGTCTGACATGATTTTTCATGTGAGAATTACGCGTAAACATTTTGCCACAATATGGACATTTATGTCCAAAGCCATGTACGAGAATTTGATGTTTGCGCATCAAATGTTGGGTAATAAATTTCTCTACGCATTGGGCGCATTTATATTTTTTGGTGCCATGTATGTTAGCTCTATGACGCGCTAGTTTTTCCAAATTCCAAAACTCCATATTACAATCCGGACATTTACACGCTTTGGTCCTATGATAACGTGACATATGCGCTCTATAGTTAGGGTGCCCACGAAAAGTTAGACCGCATTGAGCGCAAACTATATTATTATCCGAATGAAACTCATTCATGTGTTCCAAAAGCTTTTTGAAATATCTAAAAACTGTTTGTGGACATATCGGACAGGGGATATTGTCTTTGACTATCCTAAATGACTGTACACAATCGATAGACTTATCATAATTTATCCCATGATTTGAAATTAGATGATTTACCAGATCGCCCAATTCTATGATACTTGCAAAACAAAGTTTACATGTGAGATTAGAAATATCTATTTTTACATTAACATCTCTGCCTTTAATCATTTTCATCGCTTTACATTGTTCACTGAAATTAGGATGATCATTGATAGTGTGATCTTTTAAAGGATCAAAATCAATAAAATCTTTAGAACAGTGAAAACAACGAAAACGATTTTTGAAAAATTTAAAAGGTATCGCTGTCGACATATTAATAATAGACGCAATATTTTGTCTTATTTTTAAAGTTTTAGTGTTTCTCTCTTTTAATAACCGCGGTTCTTTTTTAACGCCACACTTAGTTAAATGAATTTTAAAACCTAATTTTGAAGTTAGTATTTTGGAGCATTTCGGACATTTAAAACTATTTTTCGTTAAACCATTTGATTCTGGTCGTAAATCTAATCTATCAAACTTGCTAGCTTTAACCGTATTTCTAAAACTATCATGTTTTTTCACTATATGGCGTACCAATAGAGAAAAATCAGCAAAACATTCGTTGCACTCCAAGCATTTCAAATCAATTAAATCAAAACATCTAATAACATCGGAATTATCAACGAAATCATGTACAGCTACTAAATGACCAACAAGATCATTATATTCAAATGGCAGATCGCATATATCACAATTGCTTTTGGAAACATCTACTTTAATTATTTTATGTTTATAATCTTTTAACACATGTCTCATATTTGATGTTTCGTGAGATTTTGTATGTTTTTTAAGATCATCGTATTCCGAAACTATTTTAGCACAAAAGAAACACGAAAGACCGTCACGACATTCAAAAGGTACGATACTTGTGGAAGTAAATAATGCTAGAAGGTTTTGACGCTGCAACGTCGATAGTCCAGTAGAGCATTCGTCCGATTGAATTTTACAATCTGAAAACAAATTGCTATACTGTATGTTCCGATTGATATTGTCTTAAAAATTAACGTTTGCGTGAAATAAACTATATGGATCTAAACTCGTTTTTAGGTTATAAGTTTTTTTTTAATTTATATTGCCAATTATAGTGGCCGAGGATCGTAGAATATGAGAAGTATAAAATATTGCACAGATTATATATTTATTTTAAAAAAGTTTATCTAATTGATGGCATATTCTTTAAAACATAGGAGAAAGATGAGAAAAAAAAATTATTTAAACAAATATTTTTTAGAAGTTTAAATGACGAAGTATGAACATAAATTGGGAGTACTTTTTATATCTACGTAATAGTTGACACTAACTAATCTTTGGTATGGTTTAAAAATATACAAAATAAGTATTACTAAAATGCTAAGAGTTAAAGATGCACATATCACATATAAATAAGAACGCATGAATGTTAACCAACTTTAAAAACGAGAGGAAATTCTAGTAAAGATCTTTTCGTGTTATTATCGTTTATATGTCACAGAATTCTGGGAAATCCCTAAAAATGTATAGAAATTCCGGAACAATAGCTTCGGTGCATATTTTTGATACATGTCTTCATTTCCTTACAAACTTATATCTTCTTCATCTCCCTGCCCATTTCCCAATCACTCGGGGTCGGCGCAGTACATCTTCTGTACTGTTGATAGGATTTGGCAAAAGTTTTACGACCGGCCGCCTCACGCCTGCCTGACGTCAACCCTCCTTACATACTTATATCTATGTATTTATATATTATACCAATTTATATAGCACTTATTAGCTTACTATGCCTAGCCATATGCGTTCGCAAACTCTTCCTCCAATAAAACCTCTCACCACAGATGTCACAGTGAAAATTTTTCTCCCCACTGTGTTTCACCATGTGCCTCCTCAGTAGGATATTATTGAAGAACTTCATATTACAAATGGAACATTCAACGTTCTTTTCCTTCAAATGGGTACGTCTTATATGATCTCGCATAAAGGAATTTCGAGTGAAAAGCTTATCACAATACGAACATTTGTGACCTGAATCGTGAGCTTCTATCAGGTGTTTTTGTCTTAAATACTGTGTGGCAAAACTTTCTGGACATTTTGGGCATTTAGCTGCTTTGACACCATGAGCTTTCGCCATGTGCATATACAATCTCGACGGTATATTACACTCTGCTCCACAAATGTTACATTTGAACCTACCATCCCTATGGTGTCTCCATATATGGACACGTAGATTCTGATCACGTCTAAAAGTTTGACCACAGTATACACAGATTATATTGTTATTGGTATGTTTATTATTCATATGTTTCAATAGAGTACCAAAAAAGCGAAATACTTCGCTCGGACAGTTCGGACATGCCATATGATCTTTTATCAGTTTGTAGGGTTGTAGACACGTTGTAATCGATTTATCGTAATTCGCGTTGTGTTTTATAATGAGATGGTCTAAAAGATTATCGAGATCGTTCATCGATTCGAAGCAAATTTTACAAGCTAGCGATGAAATATCGATTTTCACGCATGCAACCGATTCTCGGCACTTTCTGATGCACTTCTCTTTTACATCACATACAGGGTGCTCTATGACAGTGTGCTCTCTCATAGAATCAGAGTCTGGGAAATCTTTGGAACAGTAGAAACAGTTAAATTTATTTTTGTAAAAATTAAACGGTATCGCGGTAGACATATTTATAACGATCACGATATTTTCCCGAATTTGTTTGACACTTGGTCGTTTAACACTCTCATAGTTGCTATCTAAGTCCATCACTTCGAATTCCTCGTTTTTAATCGATACATCGAACAAATCGCCTTTACATTTACGCGTATGCATTTTTAGCCCTTGTTTTGTATGAAAATCTTTATAACAAATATCGCATTGGAGAGACCCATCATCGGGATGCTCTAGTTCCATATGTTTTTGTTTGAGAACCGCAGAAGGCAGTCGTAAGTGGCATATATTACATCTAGTCAAATGACGATTAATTTTGTGTTTTCTTAATATATTTAGAGAACTAAAACTTTGAGGGCACACGTCACACTGATAGCCACCCTCTCTGTGATAATTTTTGATGTGCGAGAAAAGATCTCGCTTCTTATTGAATTTCTGATTGCAATTGTCACAAATCAGACAATTCTTTGGGTGGTTATTATTTACGTGCGACACTAAATAACCGAAATAGGTGAACTTTTCCTCGCATAGAAGGCAACTTAGATCGACCAGCCGATACTCTTCTATAGCCATATCTACTTCCCTATCAAACTCCAACTTATGTTTGACCAGTAAATGTGACAAAACATCATCAAAAACGGGAAAGTCTTCGCTACAAATCTCACAAGTAATTTCTGAAATATCAATTTTTATTTCCATATTCTGTCCACCCTTCAAAACTTTTAAGGAATGGTCTTTCGTAGAACAATTACCATGAGACTTGGTATGTTTTCTAAGCTCAGAATACTCAGATATGTCTTTGCTACAATAGAAACATAGATATTTTCCTCTCCATTTAAACGGTATGACTGTCGTGTTATTGAAGAGTAGTTGAAGGTTTTTCCTTCTACGCATCGAAGAAGATTCGCAGCCTTTAATTTTCCGAGGTTTTATATCTGAAAAGAAATCCTCAACTGTAAATGTACCCTTTATTATAAAAAAAAAAAAAGAAAATAAAATCTTTTGAATTTGAAATCTATAGGAAAATTTTCTAAAATTGCATGTCATACTATATGTAGGGTACATTTAAAGTCATTTCCTTACGCTAAAGGATCCTAGGCTTATACTAAATTAAAAAAAAAACTAACTGTCATCTACACCTAAGATATGTTATTGTCAAATTTAGAGTAAAATTTCAAAAATTGAGCCGTAAAATTGGTCAGAGATATCTAAAATTATTTTAAATATAATACCATTAAGACTTAAATAGTAATTGAGTTCAATTTCAATATAAAAATAATAAACATCAATCTTATGATTCTAAAGCTGATTTAAAGGCGACATATGTATTAAAAAAAATACATTTTTTATTAAAAAGGTAAAAAATTCTACAACAGTAAAAAACGCTTCGAAGTTTAAGTATCTCACAGGCAATAGACAAGGCAATTTAAAAAAAAATGTCAATTATTTATGGCATCAGGATGGTGCACTTTCATATGCAACCTCAAACTATTATTTTGGACGAACGCCTGATCACAAAACGTACAGACGAACCGTTTATCGTTATTATGTATACGCATATGGTCTCGCAAAGTTTGTTTCCTTGCATAGGACTTCTTACAAATTTCGCACTGATATACTTTCTCACCTACATGTTTGATCATGTGTTTTTGAACGTGAGTGCGCGAGAAAAACTTCTGATCGCATATGGAGCACGCAAAATTCTTTTCTCTCACATGAACTTCCTTTAAATGAGCGGACATTTTGCTCAAAATATGGAAAGTTTTCCCGCAAACCGGACAATTTATGAGTGAAATATCCAAATCATGGGCGGTGTGGTGGTGTCGTTTACGCGTTATGTAATTTTGGAAGGTTTCCGGACAGAAGAAGCATTTGATCGTTGGCTTTTTGTTATGAACTGCCATTTCGTGGTTATTCTTTCGTGTGAGAGAATCGAAGATTTCCGAACAAAAATTACATTTGAAATGGGAACCATGACTGACCGCATGGCATCTCAACCTATCCTGACTCAAAAACGATTTCCCACACAATTCGCACACGTAATGACCGAAATGCTCATTCATGTGCTGATTAAGTTTGATAAAATACTCAAAATCCTTTCCACACATGGCACATTTATATTTATCATCCCACAATTTGTATGGAATCACACCGTTACCGCAATCTGCGAAAACCTTCTCATGAATCGATTTCGCGTGAGCAACAAACGTGTTAACATCGTCAAAATTTTCGTCGCAAATTCGACATACTGTTTGGGAAACGTCAATTTTGACTTTTTCGTCCCTTTTTAGGTAGGAGACGGCTGATTTTATACTAGAGTCCTTATGATCGTTCCTAGTATGTTCTTTTAAGGGCTCTAGGGTTTTAAAAGATCTGTGGCAGAAGAAGCAAAGGTAATTGTGTCTATGCCACTTAAACGGTACGACTGTGGAAGTTTCGAGAATGGTTATAGCATTTCTTTTCATGAGACGATTTCTTTTCGTCGTAGACATAGAGGACTTACTCACTGCCTCGGGTGCCATCTGTGGGCGTTTTTCACCTAAAAATTTAAATTCAATCAATATCTGCTTGAAATCTTCGTACGTTTTTTATCTTGTTTGGCATATTTTGATTTTCTTTATCAATAAATTTTAGATTTTTATGCATTGTCGATTTTGAGTAGTATATTATTTTTTTACTCATACGTCGTGAGTGAAGTTTCGAAATTGAATTTAATTAGAAGTTATGTAAAAAACAGTGCTATTTCAAAGTTATAAAAATGTTGCTTCCTTCTTATAGTAAGAGAATTTCGATAAAGTATAGAAATTGTCACGTTTAGAATTAAAAAAAATTAGATCGACCTAACAATTATTATCGAAATTCCATCGTTAGATGTCTAATTTTCATTTACTTCTACTACATATAATAAAATTCTAATTAAGTCGAATCTGTACATTAAATATTTTTTGGAAAATCTTATTGAAATAGTCATTATTATCGATACAGAGGCCGAATCTATAGTTTTTAGATTTTTTGTCTGTCTGTCTGTTACCGCATCACGGAAAAACGACTGAAGGGATTTTGATGAAATTTGGTATGGTGATAGCTGGTTATCCGGGTCAACATATAGGATACTTTTCTTCTCATTTCTGAGAAAAGATACACAAACTGTAATGTAAGAGTATACTAATATGTATAACCTAAGAATTTGGTTTTTGGTCATCTGAACGCGGGCGGAGCCGCGGGCAATACTAGTCTTTAATAAATAAGTTATATTTCAACCAATAGCTATATTATTAGGTATATTTGTTTTAAATATAAATAATATATAAACTTTGTACGCTGAAATCGTCAACATTATAGTTTTCTAATGGCTGATTTCACCAACGTCACCTAAGTTTAACGGATCCCCTAAACATGGTTTGGGGGCTGTTAGGGGACAGTTTCTGTTTCACCGACAGTTAGGGGTCACCTAAATGTTAAAATGCCACCTAAATATAGGTACTAGAAATACTGGCTTTGACGATGGTAAAACGAAGTTTAACTTAGGGGCTAGTTTAGGGGACTTTTAAGCTAGGGATCCCATACGTAGGTGGTAGCTTATGGGATGTTGGTGAAATCGGGCATGTGTCTTTTAAAATTGTGCCGAAGCAAGTACAATGTGTTACGAAATATTGTTAGTTAAATACCGCGCATTTTGTTTATACGTCATTTAAACGGAAAATAATTAAATAAGATAAAATCAAGCTTTTCTATTGTCATTAAAGAACATATAAAAATTCGGAAAGAAAACTTTCTACTTGTTAATATTTACTCATAAACATAGAGAGTCGACCGAGTGTTTCTTTGCCACCCGTCGGCTAAAAATGGCGGTAAGGCGCGACAGAGACAAAACGAATGTGCGGCCCTAAGTCTACTGGATTCATTGAAATACGATTAATGAAGAAAGATATTTATTAACCATTTTAAAAAGAATATTATTTTTCTACGTTCTAAATAATATTATATTTTTTTTACATTCCATTTATAAATTCAAATTGGAATAAAAGACAGGTACTGGCCGCACGTTCCTTTCCTCTCTTCTAGAGGGTGGTCAATTTCATGAGAGCTCAGACCATTTTCTACGACTATGATGTCATTAGAGTCGACATTTTATAAATATATTTTTTTTAATAGATGAAAGGTTAGTATAAGAAATGACAAGAGAAAAGTGACACAAAAATATTGTACAATAAAAAAATTACATATCATCTGTGGTGAAATTTTTACTCTTAGGGACGCACCCAAGCGAAACAAAGCTAAATCGCTAGTTCAAAATATTGTTAAACAATTAAATCATTTAAATTTTGTAATTAAAGAACATAAAGCGAAATTAAATTTTTAAAACTTCACCACAGATAATAAACATAGATAATAATAAATAAAAAAACAACGTACCTCTAACTACTTTAGTTTTCGGTTTATCCTCAATTTTAGATTTTTTCTTCTCCGGCTTCACAGCATTCTTTCGGGGTCTGCCCCTTTTGCCTTTTATTGGTAACGTTGCAACGGTTATATCTTCAGATACTGTCGGCTCTGACACATCGTTATTTGGGCCGTCTGAAATCATTTTCAAATATTAAATTGAAAAAAACAATATAATAATATTTCTAATTATTAAAAAACAAAAAAAACTAAGAGTTTGTATGTTAGGTATGTGTCACTCCTTTATTCTGAAAAGGCTCGGCAAATATGGATGAAATTTTGTACACAAATAGATTGAGCTGGAGTAACATATAGGTTACTATTGATAATAAAATTTGTCAAAAGATGGCGCTAGCTGTATAATATTATAAGCATATAAGGGAGCGCAGCTAAGTCAATAGTTAATTATACAAATTATGTATATAAAATTTGTAATTCTCAATATATGTATATGTATTTAAAAAAAATCATTTGTTTATCATGTACCTTATATGGGAATTCGAGCAAAATTATTAAGGCTTACCAAATTAATGTTTTTTTTTTTAATAATAACACTATAGTGCTCGTCAATAGCTACTATACAAAAAAAAAAGAAAATCCTTTGACAAACAGAGGAGAAAAAAGGTACTGAACTGTTTCATCTTTATAATAATAATAATAATAATATAATTTATTTCAACTTTCAAGGATCATATTTTGTTTCTTATTTTGTTGGTCTTTGCCTGTTTATATATAGATATTTAAGCACTTTTAACGCATCATTATCATCATCTCCCTGCCTATTTCCCAATCACTTGGGGTCAGCGCAGTACATTTTCTGTACTGTTGATAGGATTTGGCAAAAGTTTTACGACCGGCCGCCTCACGCCTGCCTGACGTCAACCCTCCTTGGGAATGCTATTCTTTATCGTGGAAAGGACCCAAGATGCGATGACCAGTACATTTAATTTACATTTAGGTATATAAAATTTGTCCTCACGATGTTTTCCTTCACCGTAAGACAAGTGGTAATCATGTTAGAAATGACTCGCACATGAAAATATCAGAGGTGCGAGACCCGGAATTTGAACCCGCTTCACTCGGTTTCCCAAGCGAGCGCGTTACCACTGGGCTACCACTGCCTTATATCGTGAGGAAACCTGCATGTCTGAAAGAATCTAGCAAGTTATCGAAAGACATGCTCAGTCCGCCCGCACTCGGCCAGCGTGGTGGACTGCGGCCTGATCCCCCTCGTATTGAAGGGAGGCCCACCCCCAGCAGGGGGACGTTAAAAAAAAAGCCTGAATAAATACATACATACATATAAAATTATCTAATGCCAGTAATTTTTTCACCACTTCGTTGGCACAGTCAATTGCTTAAGGTTAGGCGTATATTGGTGAGTTCTTAAATATACGTGTTGTAATATGCATATTCCATTCTGTTGTCTTTTAAAAATATTTTTATAGTATTATTCAAAGTTTTAATGTAATTTCTCATTTTTTTTGAAATAAATTATGAAAATTTAACGCATCTATCAATAAACTACTAAATACACAATCCCATGCAAAAGTTCTCTTAAAACTGCCACCAATTGTGTTTAGGTAATTGCTCCATTTGAAACAAATAAACGGCAATGTAAATTGAACCTTAAATGCAGTGCCTAAAGTTGTTTTCACAAAAAAAAGCGCGCTCAAATGCTCAAATGAGCGCTTATTCGGTGAGGACATTTTTTGTCACTGATTGTGTCTAGTACTTTTTTGATGGATGTTCTAACGTAACATAAGATGTCAACTAAATATGAAGTTTTATCATCTGTATATAAAGGACTTGGTAAACAATAATCTATACATAATATAATAAAATTCTGAATCGAATCTGTCCATTTAATATTTTTTATATAAATAATGATTATTATCGATACAGAGGCCGAATCTATAATTTTTAGATTTTTTGTCTGTAAACCACTGAACGGATTTCGATGAAATTTGGTATGATGATAACTGGTTATCCGGGTCAACATATAGGATACTTTTTACTGCGGGAAAATATCTCATCTCTGAGAAATCTATACTAAACGTTAAAACGTAACTAGGGACGTAATACATAAGCGGCCGTTCAAGTATTACGTAAGCAGGCTGAGGGAGTGGGGCGTCTAATATTTTCTTACTTTTGCTGACATAGGTTGCGGAAAGATATTCAACATTTTATGTAAGAAAAAATAGGTGTTTTTGCTTCTCTTATACGTAGGGTGTGAAAACCTTAAAAATTTCCTTACGTAATACTTGAACGGCCCTAACAGTGATAAAATATTACCATCGTAATCAATATCTTCCTCCAGAAACTCAACTTCGGCTTCCCCAGTGGCCTGAGCATCAATATTGTCTTCAGATTTCATTTGCTCTTGGTATACTATTACTGAAAATTACAATTTATTTAGGCTATTACTTATTATTGCTTTTGTAATCTCCGAAATCGATGTCTAAGTATTTAGTAGTAAGATAAGTAGTAAGATAGTTGATACATTACACATATATTATATAACTTTTTTAAATACATACATATTATAAACATAAACACCTATAATTGAAGTACAAACACATATGAATGCCTCCAGCGGGACTTGAACCCGCGATTTCTGACACGGCAAGTAGAGTCGCTACAAACTGAACCAAACATATCGTATTGAATTTTTATATAAAAAATAATAATTAAATTAACAAATATTTTCAGGTTGGTACTTCGGTGCCAATTTTTTATTTTTAAAATCATTTAATTTTACGGGTATTTGTGTATGTAGATAACAACCTTAGTCTCTCCCGTGACCATGATTGTTGTAAAGCATTCGACATGTCGGGAACCAAATCTGTATAAATAGTAAAAGTTTGAGTATGTATGGATGTTTGTTACTGTTTCACACCAGAACGGCCGAACGGATCTGGATGAAATTTGGCGCAGAGATAGATTATAGTCTGGAGTAACACATAGGCGACTTTTTATCCCGGAAAAATATACGGTTCGCGAGGGACAGATTTGTTTTTGTTTTTCAGTTTATCAAACTTGCCAAAAGCTGGCGCTGGTAGTTTGTCAAAATATTAATAGTTAATACATAATATATATTACATGTATTTATTCACATAAAACTTTTATAAAACTTCGTGTATCTGTACAGTTTTATAAACGCACGTATCAAGAAAGCATGGACTCTATGCATATCCTGTAAAAAAACGCCAAGTCGCGCTATAAGCGTGCGGTAAGCTCCCGTCGACAGCACGTTAAATTCATCGTGCATATGGGCCCTAAGCGACCATCTATAACACACAATGTCAAAAACTATAATATAACTAGCGGACCCGACAGACGTTGTCCCGTCTACACGTCTTTAATTTGAAAATTTCAAACTTTTTGGACAAAATTGTGAATCTAAACCATTCCCAGATCCCCTTGAACACACACAAAAAATTTCATCAAAATCGGTCCAGTCGTTTGAGAGAAGTTCAGTGACATACACACTCACAGAAGAATTATATATATAAAGATAAGAGATACATTAAGACCCTCTTCAAATAACAGAAATAAAAGATATATGGATTTTTTGTATTCATTTTGATTGATTTTAATCCTAATTCCTAATATTACAAAGCAAAGGTTACATGTTAAGTAATCGTTTATCACTTTTTCACACCGCAATGGCCGCTACATGAAAAATGTTACCTCAAGTAATAAAAAATAAAAGAAAATAAATATAGCACAAACAGGCCAAACATATGTGTAATATTTTTAAATAGATATTGTTTTTAAAAAGGATAAAAAAAAATTATTATTATTTATAGAATATTGATGTAAAGAAATAAGATCTCTTTGATATGTTACTATTCTAAATTCTTTATATTAAATTTGAATTGTGGCGCTGTCAGACGGATGAGTGTCATAGTATAAACATTTTTAAATGTGAAATTGTAAAACATTAATAATTTTATTTGTAAAAAGGATTCGACAAAACCTGGCAATAACTTTTAATGTCGTTTCTTTGTATTTCAGGTAAGATAGTAATTTGTGTTTCAACATTTATTTATAGTGTATAATAGGTTGTTTCTTGTTGTAAACTTACGCTTACAATAAATCTTTGTATTCCAGAACAACACATAAGTTTAATTGTTGCCGGTTTCTAAAAATCCCGACTTATTGTCTTATATTGATATTAATAAAAAAAGCGCCCTAACTTATCTATAAAATATAATAACGTATTTCTGAGTTAATCTACTATAGGTATATAATTAATATAATAAAATAAATAAAATTGAAAATGTATGCAATACTTTCAATGAAAAAAAAAATCCAAAAATTTTTTTTTAAACCATTGCTTAATTCGTGACATTGAAAAAAACAGAAAAATGATATTAAGTGTCCAGACATATTTTTAAGTAAATACCCACCTTTTGATTTAAACTCGCCTCTTCCAAGCATATCAATAAACTTTTTTTCAGATTCAAGCACTTGCTTCTTAAAATTACAGGCATCCCGTAGACGAGTGATGCATACTTCACAGATTAACCTGCTTGGACCATTTGGCCCTTCTATATGTTGGGATATCTGTGGAAATTTATATCATTATTATTTATTATATCTTATTTTAGGTTTTCAGTTTTGTAAAAGCTGAAGGAAGAGATTTAATTTTTTTTATATGTATATATAACAATTAATCTTTTACATGTTTTGCTAGAGTAGCGACTTACCCTCGCTTTGCTCGTTTGCGTCTCTAGATATTTTTAATTTTTTGAGCGAAACCCTAATCCATTTTCTAAAATAAAAAGTAGCCTAAGTTACTCCTTATAACATCAGCTATCTGCCAGTTAAAGTCCCGTCAATAACAGCCCCGCTGTTTTGGAGATTAAACGGAACAAACAGACAGAAGGACAGTCACAAAGACAGTCAAAAGATTTAAAAATCGTGTTTTTCTTTATAAGTAGGTACCGTATAAAATTTCGTATGCAATTAGTAAAAAGCTATTATTTTGACAATTTTATTTATCTGTTTATATGTACAGATATTAGATGTTTTTATCATATATACAATTGTATTCAGCCCTTTTTAACGTCCCACTGCTGAGCACGGGCCTCCCTTCAATACGAGGGGGATCAGGCCATAGTCCACCACGCTGGCCAAGTGCGGGTTGGCGGACTAGTGCGGATTAGCGAACTTCATCTATCATATATACAATTACATATATCTAAAGGATATGATATAAACAAAACTTAAAGGTACCTACTTAAAATTTAATCGTAAATAATAATAGCTTTTAAAAGCAATGTTTACAAAACTATATAAGAACTTACACTAATATCGAAGCATTCTAATAACATATCGGCGTACACCTCAGTTTCATCCATCCAAACGTACTCCGTACCCAAGTCTTTGTAACAACCCTCAGAAAGACAGCACCGGCAGAGGCCCGGGCTCTCTTTCACAATTATTTCATCGAACTCCATATTTGTTTCACTATTTTAACACATTCATAGTAAAACAATTAATTTTTAATTTAAAACGAAAAAATGACGCTCAGCATCAGTTCGGCTTCAGAAGGTACGCCATTTTGTTTTCTTGGTAAATCAGTTTCAGTAGTGCCAACTCTAGATAAAATATACAAGGACAAAATCTACCAATTCATCCAAAAAATTAACTTTTTTTGTCTTTTATGTCACAATAATATCTTCCTATGGATTTTTTATCAATATAAAGTAAATATTACTTCCATAAATTGTATAGCTCATTTTATTGTCTTAAAAATTTAAATATAAGAAAATATTATAATATCCTTGTCGATGCAATTTTGTATCTGTAATACATAATATTGTTGTTTTAACATGTTGGCACTATTTACAAATTTTATAAAAAAAATAATGTCAGATAAATCTGATTTTGTCAAATCAGGAAATATTTATTTATTTATGTATATTTTTTAAATGAAAGATATCGAAATAAAATAAAATGGATGATGCTAAACTTTGCCGTTGCTGTTTATCTGATGCCGCTAGTAAAGATTTGAACACGAATTATAGTTGGTTGGAAGAAAACGAAATATATTCAGACATGCTAAAAGAGTGTTTCGATATTGTTGTAAGTATTTTAATAATATGTATTTATAAATAATAATGGTATTAATATAATTCTAATTCTTATATTTAAATAGTTTTAACAAAAACAACCCTTGTATTTAAGTTTTTAAATAAGCATTAAAAAAAATTCACTAGTAATATAAACAAAAATGTATTGAGTCAATTTAGGGCTTTTTTAAAATAATTTGAAATAAATTTCAAATTGTGTTAACATCTCTTATTAAAAAAGCAATAGTTTATTATAACTAATATCATTTAGCTAAGACAAGCGGATTAAATAAAGCACTAATATCCCTAAGAAACACCGAAATACTACATGAAACAGTGGAAATCCTATGTCCTATTGGACATAGGATTTCCATTGTTTCATGTAATACTAGCAAATATATTTAACGACATTCTCAACTGCGGCAAAATACCGAAACAATGGAACATCTCTCATATTATCTTTATACATAAAAAGGGAGATAAAAGCGTTATATCAAACTACAGGCCAATAAGTCTAATATCATAAAGAATACACTTTACTAATATATACATATATTTATTTTTCCAGTTAAGTCCTAAATATGAATGCAACTCTATATGTGATTTATGTGTGAAAAGTCTGCGTGATTCACTTCATTTTAAGAAACAGGTGCTACATTCAGAACAGGAGTTTTTAAAAAGAATTGCGGATGCCGAGAATGAAAGTAGGGTTTAATTCACCTATATATTATGTTATATGCAATATTTATAATCAATAAAAGCAATCATCAATTACTGCTAGAATAATTTGTAAAATACTGATATTATAACGAACTAACTTTTTTACGTAGACTTTAGAGTTTAAAATATAAAATAATGTACATTTTAATGGTTATGTAAGTGCACAGTACAAATCTTTGAATTTCTCAGCTTTTCTGTTCTATAATATGCTTGTATTATACATATAAACCTTTCTCTTGAATCACTATCTATTGCTGAAAACGGCTTTAAAATCCGTTGCGTAGTTTAAAAGATGTAAGTGAACAAACAGAGGGAGCGACTTTGTTTTATACTATATAGACACTAAACTACTAGTCTAACACTAGACACTTAAATAAAACCTTAACTCTTAACTGCCTTTATATCTCATTTTATTCATCTTGTTCGAGCTATTAAATTGTATCATATTAACAATTGGATATTTTTAAGTTATTAGAAAATAGCAACATTAAACCACATGATTTACACTTTTTTTTTTCATTTTTGTCACTCAGAAGACTTTGAATTTTTCAGTTAAACCAGTGGATGTGAAGCTTGAACTCGAACCAGAGAGTGATGGAAATGATTCTGATGATTATTTCTTAGTGGATGCAAGTAAGTTGTTTTATAACTGTAAATCTTATTTAATTAGTCCATTTTTAGTCATTTTTAGTCAAGACAGTTATTAAAAGAATTTTTGATATTATAATTGTAATGAATTTAACCACCTCAGTTTTATAGTTCCAGTAAAACAAGAGTCTCCTCCTCCTATGAAGAAGAAAACAGCAAAAGGAAGAAATAAATCAAACAAGCACACAGAAGATAATTATGAAATAAAAACTCTTGTAACAAAACTTTCATCTATTGGTACGTATTTATAATTTATTAATAATAATAAAATTATTAATGTGGGTTGTATTATAACGTGTCTTCGCATGGGAATGAGATAATCTACAGCGGTAAAAAGTAGCCTATGTCACTCTCCAGCCCTTCAACTATCTCCACACAAAAAATCACGCCAATCCTTCACTCTGTTATGACGTGAAAGAAGGACAAACAAACAAACACACATTTATAATATTAGTATGGATATGGATTCTGCAAAAAAAAAACAGTACAGCCATGTGCTGGTATGTGGGAACACTATATCAATCATTCTTATAAACCTATGGGATGGATCCGACACGACCTATGAAAGACCCACTGTAATAAATTTTATCCAAATCTTTCTATTTTAAGTGTTAAGGAATAACAAACAAAAATAAGCACTAGTGTCTATACTTAATATTATAAAGAGTTGTACAGAATAAGCTTTGAAACTACCAAATCGATTAAGATGAAATTTAGTAAGAATATAGTTTGAGACCCTGGGAAGGACATAGGATTGTGTTTATACCGGAAATCATCCCTTAAGGGGAGGAAATGGGGATGAAAGTTTGTATAAAGAATCATTATAAAATAAAAGATTTCAAACATTTCAGATTCGTGCAACATGTCAGATATGAAGACGAAAAACCTAAAAAATATCAAAATAATGAAAAATCGAAAGATAACAATACAAAAAGATTTAAAAATCAATTTGACTTGGACAACTCGTAACGCACACGATAAAAGGAAGCATCGAGAAAATCTTCTAACTATCTTACAGTTTTCAAATGCTATACCATTCAAAAATAAATCCCTTTTGGGATTCATTTGCGGTTATTGTGAAGCAACCTATCCCGATCCCGTGGACTTGAGATCACATACAGAAAAAAATCACGAAAAAGAACGATTAGACTTCAAATCCTCATTTGATATGACCGAATATAACGTCAAATTGGATGTCACAGATCTCTCCTGTAAATTGTGTTTGGAAAAAATGGAAAATTTAAGTAAATTAAAGGACCATCTTGTTCAAAGACATGATAAAACTTTTTATAATGATATAAAAGATCATATGATGCAATTCAAATTGAAGAAAGGTGAAGTATATGACTGTGCAATGTGTCCATCTACGTACGAGACATTCAAAATGTTAAAACAACACATGAACAAACACTACAGCAACTATAGTTGTACCAAATGTGATACATCGTTCGCCACTAAAAGGTCTTTGAACGCTCACCAAGCAACTCATCAAGAGGGAAACTTCAAATGCGATTTGTGCGATAAGATCTTCTCAACCCGTTCAAAAAAACAGTACCACGAGAAAACAAAACATTTAGGTGCAAGAAGTATAAGTAACTGTCCGTTCTGTGATACACCGTTCCGGAGTTATTATCAAAGGAACCAACACTTAATGAAAGTGCATAATTCTGAAGCCCAATACAAGTGTAATGTGTGTAATAAAGGTTATATATTGAAATCTTTGCTAATGTGCCACATAAAGAAGAATCATTTGATGGAACGGAACTGTCAGTGTACCGAGTGTGGTTATAGGTTTTTCAGTAAAAAAGCCTTAAAAGCTCATATGGTGAAACATAGCGGTGAAAAGAAATATGTGTGTGAAATATGTCATAAAGCATATGCCAGGAAGTACACATTAAGAGAGCATTTGCGTATACACAATAATGATAGACGATTCAAATGTGATGTTTGTGGGACGGCCTTTGTGCAAAAGTGTAGTTTGAAGAGTCATTTACGATCCCATCATGGTATTAGTATGACATCTAGTGACATTTCTATATCATAGTGTAATATAGTGGTTGGTTATGCTCCGGATTTGATAACTCGCCTCGGTGCTTATATTTTCAAACGACCAATACTTGTTGTACTTTACAGTTGGATTTTTTTGTTCTATTTTAAAAACAAAGCTTTATTTCTAAGATTAATGCACATATTTATATAGACAAAATAGATTTATTTTTTCTTTATTATAGTGTGTATTCAATACCAATATAATTGACATTTAAAAGTAAATAATTTTGCATTGAAAACTCTTTTGTTAAATTGGTCGTTTGGACGAATAAGCACTGAGATGACGTACTGTCTTTGTATATGAGCTTGTGTAAAAGAAAAATTCATGTTGTGTATATTAGGGGGCATCCATTAATTACGTGAGACAATTTAGGGGATATTTTGGAGCCCCTCCTTGGTAATATTTGCTGGACCCCCCCTCTCCTAATCTCATGTGAGATCTTTTTTAAATGTGGAGAGAATAAAGTTAATAATAAAACAATGGTAGTAATAAATTTACAGTTTTTTTTTCTGTCAAAATTATTAGTGCTTCATATGTTTATCACAAAAGGTTATGGCATTTTTTTTTTATGAATAATCTGCACATCGCACCGTATATGAAAGAAATATTCATTTAATTCATAAATATTTATTAATAATTAATTAATATTTATTGAATGTCAAGAAATTTTTATTCATATTTAATAAATGAATAAATTGCTTCCAAAAAATGATTTACTTATTATTTTAAAGATAAATTGTACATTGTTTACTGCGGCAAAAATTATGGAATATTTGCAAAGATCCCCTACCCCACGTGAGATTGCGTGAGATTTTGCTCGACAACCCCCCCCCCCCCCCTCACGTAATTAATGAATGCCCCCCTTACCAGCCAAACCCAATTTCCAGCTGGTTTGTTCTAGGCCGAACCGGTTCATCCAGTGTCAGGTTATACTAGTTTAATCCAGGATAATCTAGTTTGGCCTAAATACTTTAAGTTTAATTAGTTTGGCCTAGGCAAAACTGTTTTTGTGGTATTATTTGGATGCACTGAGACAAATATTTTGAACTACTTTTAGTTATGTCATAATTATCTCCTACATTGTTTTTCAAAGTGAAAACTTGTATAGGCAGGTTTGTTTGGAATTCTTCTAAGTCGTCATCGACACGGTCACGTGACGTGTTAACGCTAACACTCAGAGTGCCGATAGATGTCGAAACCGGATAAATGTAAACAGTTTTAATTTACAATTTTAATTTAAGTTCAAACAATTTGAATATCCAAAAATAACAATTGTTTGTTTATATTTTTAAGTTTTCATTTCTGTCGGCAGTCCTCATGACTGATTTTTTTTTAAATATATATAGGAGGTTTGACTGGCAACAGAAAATCTGCCATAGTTATTATAATATAATATATGAAAATATAAACCAGTATAACATTGATATACAAAAACTCAGATACACAAATTAAAACGCACGCAGTTTCGTTTGAAAAAGACCTTATTGTGGTGTGCGTAAGTTCGAAATTGTGTAGACAATTGTAACTTTTTAAAGAGATATTTGTTAGGAAATGTTTATATATTATGTTTTTATTTTTTATAATATATCAATGCAGTAAAAACTATTATTTGTATGATATTGTAAATAAAACTTAGTGCAATAAGAAATAAGGTGCATTTTCCAACTTTAGTCAAATGATAAAGGAAAAAGGGACAGATTATACATAAATAAATTTATTATTTAATATATATATATATATATACTTTTTGATCAAGTTCAAAAAGAGAAAAAGAGAGGAGGTAATATATTTATTTTTAGTAAATTTTTATGAAGTATATTTGTAATGAAAATTAATAACAATAATATCCTTTACTCGGAAATATGTTCAAAATAAATCTAATATCATAATTATGACTGATTACCTCCTCCTTTTTAGAAGCCGGTCAATAATAGAATGCAATAGATGATGTTTGAAGCTCCGGTCAGCGCCTAACACAGGTACTCGTAGTCTCTGTTTCACTCCACCCTCTCCTCTCCCCCCCCCCCCCACTCCCTCCACTCCTACGTCTTCTCATCCCCTCCTGTTTTTCTCCACCCCGCACCCCCTCCTGTTTATACCCCCCTTAAGTATTTGCATAGAGTGTATAATCATGTGATTTAATTTACTTTTCTTTTTTGCCATGAATACATCGATCATAAAAGTACTAGATACACAATCAGCGACAAAAAATGTGCTCATCGAATGAGCGTTCATTGGAACGTTTGAGCGCGCTTTTAATTATTTTTTTTTGTGAAAACAACTTTAACCATTGCATTTACATTGTTGTATATTTATTTCAACTAGAATAATCACCTAAACACAACTGGTGACAGTTTTAAGAGAACTTTTGCATGGGATTGTTTATCTAGTACTTTTTTGATCGATGCATGGATCTAAATATTTACACAGTATTAAGTGACTTTTGCTTTTACACCTACATTTTGTAGTTCGCGTTAAACAAAAGGTCTGCAAAATTTATAATTAGTCATATTTTTTAGACACTAACGATTACATGTTAATATTGTTATATAATAATAGCAGCTTAACCCCGCTTCGCTCAGGTTCGCTCCTAGATACGTTTTAACGGTTAGTATGGAATATAGCCATATAATATATATTCTGAGCTTAAAGCATTTAAACATATTATAAACATTATTTTTACAATAATATATGGAAGTCTGCCCGATTTGTTAACATTTATGATTACTGCTCCATATAAATAGCCTATAGCCTTCCTCAATAAACGGGCTTTAGATAAAGCAAAAAGATTCCTTCAAATTGTATGTATTAGTAGTTCCTGAGATTAGCGCGTTCAAACACAAACAAACACACTCTGTCTCATTATAAGTAGACTAGCGATTTCCGTAAAAAATAGTTATTGCAAGTGTACCTTAAGAGATAGACATATGCCATTGCGGATTTTTTAGAACTTTTCAAGAGGCCATATATATATATATATATGTTTGTATTCAGCCCTTTTTAACGTCCCACTGCTGGGCACGGGCCTCCCTTCAATACGAGGGGTCCGCCATAGTCCACCACGCGTATATATATATATATATATATATATATATATATATATATATATATATATATATATATATATATATATATATACAACTATACAAGTAGAAATACTATACAAGTAGAAAATTTAATTCCTAATATGTTTAAAAATAGTCCTACCACACTTTTTAATTTAAGATATATGTATATTTTAATTGTTGCAGATTTTAAGATTTTTTATCAAGAAAAATATTTACTATGTACAATTTTATGATTTTTTTTTTTTACTTTTAGACGTGCTATTGTGGAATAAAATATTTAATATATTTGTTTTTTTTTTTTTGTTAAAACCTAACTAACCTTATAATGAATGATCTTATTTGTATTATTGTTAAAACAGACGTGTTAGCATGAATATGCTAATATAGATATCCGTGTTAGTGTATGTGTTAGCCCGGGTACAAAGGATTGTAAATGGTACCACCAAGCCAGCCAGTGGCACAAATTCAGTATTGGGGACTTTGCCCCTAGCGGAGTGGGTGGTATTTCTGGATAAGGGACGTGATAGGGAGTCGAAATGTTAAATAAAAATTGTCCGCGAACGTATGAGTAAAAAGTTATTGAGACTTAAAGTTACAACATTTCCATACATTTTCATATATTTCTTTACCACCATTCGGAGTGGGTGGTATTTTTAGATAGGGGAGGTGACAGAGAGTCAAAATATATTAAAAATATTTGGAGGAAACGTACGAGTAAAAAGTTATTGAGACTTACAAGTTATAACATATCTAACACATTTCCATACATTTCTTTACCTAAATAAGTGATTACAACAGATAAACATACCTTTAACGAATAGTACGCATCCTTTTTTATGTACATTACACATTTTCACAACAATTAATGCTTTATTGTATTTAATATTTTAATAATTTCACAACACAAACAAAACGATCTTACATTTTGACAAAAGCAAAACTGACACTTTGTTTTATATTACCGCTTAAATGACAACAGATTATATTTGATTATTCGTCATATCTTGGTTAGGTTAGGTTAGAACATTTAAGATTATTTATTTATTATTCCTCATATCTGGGTTAGGTTAGGTTAGAACATTTAAGATTATTTATTTATTATTCCTCATATCTGGGTTAGGTTAGGTTAGAACATTTAAGATTATTTATTTATTATTCCTCATATCTTGGTTAGGTTAGGTTAGAACAGTTGCCACAACGCACGAGCCGAGCGAGCGAAGCGAGCGTGCCGCGGTAGCGGCCGGCGAGTGCCATAAATGACTAGAAAACTAGAAAATTCGAATTTCACGCAAAGTACAAATAAAGACAATCATCTGGAGATTATTTTGACAATTGAAAGTGACGTTTTGACTCCAAGTGTCTAAATGGTAGTAATGTCAAAATAATGTATGGAAATGTTGTAACTTTAAGTCTCAATAAATTTTTACTCATATGTTCGCGGACAATTTTTATTTAACATTTCGACTTCCTATCACGTCCCTTATCCAGAAATACCACCCACTCCGCTAGGGGCAGAGTCCCCAATTCTAAATCGCAGCCCAGCCAGTACCAAGCATTAGGTAAACTTAGCTGTAGATGAATATAATGATTAAAGTTGAATTAAACTAAAAGTATTTTAAATAAAACTATATTATCAGATTATTTCGCGGATTTATTTTGATTTTTAGTTCCAGACGTTTCAAATGCTTTACAGCGATCATGGTCACGGGAGAGACTGAGGTTATAGACTTCTCAAAGATGTCATATACTTGTTACAGACATTGTCATTTAAGAAAGTATAATGTAAATAAAAACTTTTATTATTTATTTATACATTCAGTAAAACAAAATAATTTTACACACTTACTGAAATATATAATAACACTAGCATTGCGCGCGGCTCCGCCCGCGTTCAGATAACCAAAAAATAAACTCTTAGAATTTACATATTTTCCCGAACGTGTGTGTGCACTTATGTATGCACGTAAGAAGTTACACTTCTTTGGCGTAACAGAACAAAAATAGCTAAAGATTTCATCCCGTATGTCACAACTCTCTGTTTGTAAAAGGAATGGTAAATTCTAATAACAATAATTAAATAACGCATACTAGGCATATTACAATCATATATTTATAAAACATCATTTAAAGAAAGAATATTATATTATACTTATATCATTTGTCAGACACTAACAACGGTTACCATGGCAACAAACGTTCGCCTCGCCCGATCACACTTTTCGTAACGCTCTCCTCACGCATTCACAAGCTTACCCCCCCCCCCTCTCCCCCCCCCCCCCCCCAAACAAGCGTGCGTAAAGAAGTTTTACTTCAAAAAAACACTATATATAAAGATACATATATCAAAAAGCTTGAGTTAGATCATATAACAACTATCCAGTACAATTTTTACGGTGTAGTTGCAAAACGTTTGTCATTTTCATGTACCCTTATATGTTCTCTCAACGTATAACTTCTTGCATATGATTTACAACAAATACTACAAGAAAATGGCCGTTCCCCTGTATGCCTCAACATATGTTTTTTTAAGCCATGATTAGTTATGAACGCCATACCGCATTCCATGCATTTTTTATTCTTAAGTCCATGAGTTTGACGAATGTGAGTCGCCAAATAATGCTTTATATTATATTCCCGATTGCATATTGGACATTTGAACTTGTGTGTAATATTATGTACATCGGACATATGCTTTATCCTATCATTATAATGTTTCATTGGTTTAAAACATATCTGGCACTTAATAATTCTCTTCGAATGAACACTTTCCATGTGATTCGCTTTAGATGTTTTGGTTTTCAGTATCTTTCCGCATTCTGTACATGGATAGCTGCCATTTTCATGGGTACGTTTGTGTACTTTCAAACGTTTTGTATTGAGAAAAGACTTCCCACACACGTCACATATACAATTTGCATAATGCTCATTTAGATGTGTAGTTAAAGTTCTAAAAACATGAAACTCCATCTTACACAAATGGCATGTATACGGACTAGAATCAACTTTATAATCTGCTATGCATTCTTTATATATTACTTTGTTATGTTTCTCAGAAAAATGACATTTCATCGTATCCACATCGGACAGATTCAGATGGCAGCTCCGGCATTCCAATATAGATATATCAATTTGTAATGAACGTGGATACCGTTTTATTTTTTTCAATTCTTCATCAATATTCGTGTGAAATTGTAAATTATGATCCCTTAATGTTCCTATTTCCATAAAATCTTGAGAGCAGAAAAAGCATTGAAACCAGCTTTTGTGGTGTCGAAAAGGGCAAGCTGTAGTTTCTTTGAGTATCGTGCCACATGTTAATATTAATCGTTTTCGTTCAGATATTTGTTTATGACTTTTGGACCTTTCTATTTGTAAGCCTGAAATAAAAATATTAAGTTTGTTGGAAATAATGAACTGAAATAAAAAGGCTCCCTCTATGAAAGTTCAATTAAAATCGGTTCAGTCGTTGCTTGATTGTAATGTTATGTAAACAACCTCTACAATATCATATTTATTTTGACGTAACATCCAGATGGTTTAGTGACAGAAGAATTTATCGAAAATTCATTATAGTGAAAAAATATATACATATAATAAAATTCTCAGTCGAATCTGTACATTAAATAGTTTTAAAAAAGATTATCGAAATAGTTATCATTATCGATACAGAGGCTAAATCGATAGTTTTTAGAATTTTTGTTCATGTCTGCCTGGGAACGTATCACGAGAAAAATACTGGACAGATTTTAATGAAATTTGGTATGATGATAGCTGGTTATCCGGGTCAACATATAGGATAGTTTTTACTGCGGGAAAAAATCTCATCTCTGAGAAATCTGTGCTAAAATTTTAGCTGAAACCAAAGTTTGAAAGCTTTAGACTTATAACATTAAAACCTTGGTAACTTTGGTATTGTTTTAGTAAGAATTTATTTTTTTAAAGTCTGTCAAAATTATTTTTTTCTTAAACTGGCTTAAAAAGTTGTATCAGTTTATAAAATATACCTTTAGGGTTCTTTTCAGTTTCCACACAGCCAAATTTAACCTTATTTTCTTTTTGTTCATCACAAATCGTAAATCTATTTCCATTTTCATTTATCTTGTCTATACTCGCAGTGTTATGATATTTATCTTCATTTGTTAAAATTTTCAAATTTGCAATAGGTGTATCAGAATCATAATGATGTTCTTCAAATATTTTGTCTTGGTTTATATTGTCTTCTTCTTTTATATTTAGGGATTTATTTTTGTCATCTGTAATCAAAACCAATTCAATTAAACCATTTGTTTTTATAAACTTACCTTTGCTCCGCTTGGGTATGTCCCTAGTTATATTTTAAGGTTTAGGTTAAAAAGTATCCTATATGCTGACCCGGATAACCAGCTATCGTTATAGCAAATTTCGTCAAAATCTGTCCAATGGTTTTCTCGTAATTCGTTCCCACTTCCCATACAGACAAAAAATCTAAAAACTATAGATTCTACCTTTGCATAAATAATAATGACTATTTCAATAAGATTTTCCAAAAAATATTTAATGTACAAATTCCACTCAAAATTTTATTACATTATATATAGATATCCCCCCCAGTGTAGATTACTAAAAGGAAAGATCGAAATGCAGTTTCAAATATTATTTTTCAAATGTTAATAATTCACTGCTGGGCACGGGCCTTCCTTCAATCGAGGGGGATCAGGCCATAGTACACCACGCTGGCCAAGTGCGGGTTGATGGATATCTCTTATATACATATGTTTGCATTATACATTATATAGATTAAATGTCTGATGATTCTATTACAATTTGTTTTTTCATTACCTTTACTATGATACAAATAATGTTTATAGCATTTTTCCGCTTTTACCACTTGTTTATGAAATTTTGAAATTTCTTCCAATTGATTTGCACATAATTTACATATGTACTTGCTGGCACCCAAAGAGTTTATATGTGACAGCTAAAATAATGAAAAATAAATATTGATTATGTTATTTTAATTTAACAGTAATAATATTTTGTTCATGTAAAATTACTACATATTTGTAGTGAAATTTCAAAATAAATGTAACAATAACAATAGAACTAATGAGGTAATGACTGTTTTGCAAACCTACATATTTGTAGCTTTTTTGTAGCATCACTAAAAATGTTGGATATAGCATTTGAAATAAATGAATTATTTAAAAAAGAACCACAATTTGACGGAAATCAAAGTTTAGTAGAGACAAAGTGATTATTGTATTATATTAGAATGAATAATACCTGGATAGTAATTAAATTACTTTCTTAGATTTACATTAGATGACAGATAAATTTCATTTTAAATTATACTTTTATATATTATTTTGATTTATTTTATGTTTTTATTACCAACGACATGTTTTGCTGTAAATCATATCACAATTTCGAGAGTAAAATTATAAAATAAAGCCGCGACAAATTCCGAAAAGCTAAATTGATTTTAATAGTTAATTAATTTTACAGGTAATATAAATTTTACTCACAGTAATACCTAAACAATCATGAAGAATACTGGTATAATCTTCTTTCAGTCCAGCATCACTTATATACATTTCAGTTAGATCCAATACACCATTAGTGGATAAACAACATCTGCATGAATTTGGTTGTGAAATCCAAGAAGTATTTTCAAAATCCATAATATTAATTATATTCTTATGTTTATTTAAAAAAATGTTCAACTTTACAATGTGATCCAAATCCAACATAAAAATAAATAAAAATGTGTCAACTGTCATGTGACAATTGACATTGACAACTGACAGTAATTATGAACTTCTCGGTTTTCTTTTTCGTTCCTTATTTAATTCATAAACATATCTTTTGAAATTGAAACAGTTTAAATCACTCATATCAAATTATAAAATAATGTAATTCATTATTAATGGGTTTATTAAATTGAAAAAAAAAATGCTATATCGATTATTCGTATGTATTGATTTTATAAATTAATGAACAACACTAAGCTCCAATTTTCCCGCAAATTTTGACGTTTCAATTCAACTTTCAAATTTCAATCAGTTATTTCAACTATCAAGATTTCAATTTAGAATTTTATTTCGTTGTGCGGTTTTTATTTATCATTAAATTAAAAATTAAAATGCGTAACGTAGAAATTAAAGCTAAAGTCCACGATATAGAATCTATTTGCAAGATTGCTGAAAATTTAAGCGGTACTAAACCAACAATCATCCAACAAGATGATACATTTTACAAAGTAAATAGCGGTCGCTTAAAGTTAAGATTTTATGCTGATGAATCTGCGACTCTTGTAAGATATGATCGTGATGATACAGAGGGGCCGAAGCTTTGTGATTATAATCTATTACAATTTTCAAAAAATGAAAAGGAAAAAGCTATGTTATTGGATAACATGCTAACAAAATGTGTCGGTACCCGTGGAAAAGTTGTGAAGGAACGGTTTGTGTATTTTTTTTGTTTCACAAGTAAATAATTATACAAATCCATTATAATATTCTATCTGTAATATATGTCTATTAAATACAAGATATATTTCAAAGCAGTCTTACAATAATGCTTACAATTTTGAAATGAATTTTTATAATTTAAAGTATTAAAAAAATATAGTTAACAAATTATCTTTTACAGTAAGCTGTATATGGTAGGTCAGACTCGAATTCACATAGATGCAGTGCAAGATCTTGGCAACTTTATGGAACTAGAAGTGGTATTGCGTCCTGAACAGTCATTAGAAGAAGGCCAAGCTATAGCTAAGGATTTGCAAGTCAAGCTTGGTGTAAAAGATGAAGATCTCATAGAGTGTGCTTATGTTGATTTGTTAAATAAGAAATAATTTGGTTTGAGTAAATAATAAATACTGCTTTTTGCTATAAAATTAAATCTGTATTACTTTCCTACTTATTATTAATCTGATATAGTAAGTCTTTGATAATGTTTAAACACACACTTTATAATTTAAGGTATAGCTAGCTACAAGTTATTGGATTTCAAGTTTATTAAGATATAGTGTTTGTTGGCCGAGAATAATTTTCTGTTTTACATTACCCATATGGATTTTATTTAATTTTAAAATGAGTTTTTTTTTATTAATGCTTGTAATTTGAAAAACAATTTATTATTTAGGCAAATAATGGTGTGTTAAAGAATATTTTGCAGTTTGATGTTTTCTAACTCTATGAGTTAATTTATAATCAAAAATTATATTAAATAAACATTACCACACTTCGAAGCATTGAATGGCTGTTTAATATAACAACAATTTAAAAGCATTTTAGGCATGGAAGAGAAATATTTTTCATCCATGACTTTAGGTATATAAGCTGGTTGTATGTATAATATTGGAATAACATACAAATCAGTTAAATTCCTTTAAAAACGATTTCCTTTGTGATTTATCTTGGTTATGTGGAAAATTAAAAAACTTATTAAATTTATAATTTCATTTTTCTGCACTTGTTACTTTATAATATTATTTTCTAAAAGACTAGAATCCAAACTATGAACTGTCACTTGTCACAAAAACATTTAGGTACCTACTTATTTTAGTTGTGTGATTTGTCGAATGTCGTTAATTATTTATTATTATTTTTATTCCGAAATAGGAATCCACTAATGCTATTGAAAAATGTTCGTTTACCTAATACTATTTTAAATATTTGTATACATTGAAATATTCAAGTTATTTATTCACAACTATGGCCGCTCTCACAATAATCATGGAAAGACGAAGCAACACTATTTATGGGCAATGTAGATTTTGTTTAATGAAGGGCTATCACAGGGATATCATGAAAGAATATTTTACTAATGGCACTCGCGAAGTGTACATCGATATATTCATGGAATGTTTTAATATATATGTAAGTATGGTATAATTCCACACAATCTAATTCATACTAATATTATAAATTGTAGAACCATTTATACTGGTTTTCCTTTTTGAATGTAGTAATTAAGCATAAGTCCCATATTTTTTGTCAAGAATATTGTTTGGTTAGAGAAATTTTAACCTATGCATGAAATAGTTTAATTTTAAAATTCTTGACCATATCCTACAAAATAATATATCAAATATATGTAAAAAAAATATCACATATATGTTGCAGTTATCTACAAACAAACAATTAAGCCCTCTCATATGTAGCACCTGTATTCAGAGCTTAAGAGATGCAAATAGATTTCGTATGATGGTGGTTAACGCAGAGCAACGGCTACTTTCTAATATGTTGGATAAGGAAACAGTGTTTATTAATGGTAAGTTCCGTTTGTCTGTATTAAAATATGCTCTAATGATTTGCACAATATGTAGAAAGATATAGTGAATTTTCTGTTTCACATATAATTTTCATTAAATGTTTCACCAGCCAATTGGGTGTTAGCAGACTTCACATGTCTTTCGAAAACTTATTGGGTTCTCACAGACATGCAGGTTTCCTCACAATGTTGTCCTTCACCGTAAGACACATGGTAATCATGTTGGAAATAATTCGCACATGGAAATATCAGAGGTGCGAGACCCTTTGAACCTGCTTCACTCAATTTCCCAAGCGAGCCCATTACCACTGGGCTACCACTACCTGTAGTTTATTATACATACATTTTACATACATAGTACATTTTTTCAGTGGGTGATATAGAAACTGATATGAACATCAAGCCAGAAAACCAAATGGAGGTGAAGATGGAGCCAGATGATAGTATGGATTGCGACTTGGAGTTTACGTCTTTTGATGATGATAATGGTGATTTTATGTAACCTATCAGTTTACTCAGTACTGTTATTTTTATTTAATTTTTGTATTTGGCTTTAAAAAAAATAAGGAAATATTGAAGTGAAAACTCCTATAGGCAGGTTTGGATGTAAATTCATGGAAGTCGTCATCTACATGGTCACGTGATGTGTTAACGCTAACACTCAGAGTGCCGATAGATGTCGAAACCAGATAAATGTAAACAGTTTTAAGTTACAAAGTTTAATTTAAGATCAAACAATTAATTTGAATATCCGAAAATAACAAGTGTTTGTTTATTATTTTAAGTTTTCACTTCTGTCGGCAGTCCTTGTGACTGCTTTTTTTTGTATGTTACACAATATCTTTAGCGATTGTGGATCTATTTTATTCTATTTTATATAGATAGGTTAAATGTATACATCTATACATATAAATAAAATTGAAGTATCTGTCTGTGATTTCATAATAAGTATGTTTTTTCAATTAAGTAGAGTTATTTATATGATACCAGTACCTAAATAACAATTTTTATTTTTTTTGTCTGTCTGTCTTACTATTCATGCGGGGTAATCTTGAAACGACTTGACCAATTGTAATGAGACTTTCACTGATGTATAAAGAAGAAGAGTTTGTAGGGCTATATATAGGGTATGTTCCAATTTGAAAACTCTTAAAAATTATAATGCAAAATTCTAAATAACAATTCCACAAAAAATCTAAAATATATATATATATATATATATATATATATATATATATATATATATATATATATATATATATTGATTGAGATACCGAATAAAGATTTTTTTTTTATTAATTTTAAGTTTTTTCAGAATTAAAAGATGATGACAAAATGGAGAAAATCGACGGTGAAGCGGAACTGTTGGCGCGGTTCCCGGTGACGTATAAACTGCCAACGCGCAAAACTTTGTACACGACACCTTGTAAGGGATTCGCTATACAGTTGGATTTACTTAAAGGTATAATTAAAAATCATTTTCTTCAAATTTCTGTCAATTTTTAAATTTGAAACTTCTTTAGTCGCGTTGAGTGATTTTTGTTAGAGGTAAAACTTATGGGTTCGCGTCACCGACACGCTACGTGAGAGATGTGACGTGTCGACGAAGTCTGGGGCGGTCTGATAGTTTTGATTAATAAATAAACTATATGACAATGTATATAATTATTGCTCGGAGTGCCAATGGATGTGAACACCAGACTAATAATAATTTCAATTTACAAATTAATAAATTTTAATTATGCATACTATAATCACAGATCACATACTAGTACAAATGCTTCATCTCATATAAAGAAATTGGACAGCGCTAATTCGGGCTATTATATTAATTTTTGGTTGGTTGAGTCTAGAATAGTTTTTAAAATAATAATAATATATCTTTTTGGGGTTTTTTTTATCTTTTGTTAATTTAACACAACTTCAATGACAAATCGATACATGTAACGTCATCTATTGACATTTATTTGAACTATTTTTTCCTTGTTCGTGATGAGACACCATGTTTTAATTAATTTAAAAAAGAAAACGTAGGTATTCCAAAGTATAATAGGTTTTCATTTCTGTCGGCAGTCACCATCACTGCCAATTTTTTTCGTCATTTTGTTTTTGCTGCTCTTATCCTTTCTGACAACTCATTTACCTGATAAACATATATTAGTGAAAACTTTATTGGTTTATGTGTGTTCTGTAAATGTTTTCAATATTATATTTTTGTTTCCCAAAAATAAACAAATTAATTAAATGTTTATAATGTAATTCTATAAGTGCGAATCGATTTGCGTATCGATTTTTTATGCTTATAAATGATTACCTAATACTAAAGATTTATTTTCCGGAATCCGCCAAAATTAATGTCAAAGTCAATTTTATATAGTCGTCAATTTATGTATTTTGAGAAAAAAATATGAATAATAAAAATAATACTACATATATTCTTTTGTATTTTTTTAAGCATTAGTTCTCTTCTACTCCTAAGAAAGAAAACATATTATTAATAGCTTAATTTTTTTCTTTATTATATTAAAATCCGTTAGCTATTTTTAAATTTTTAACATTTATTTACCTAGAAATGTGGTGATAGAACGCATCACGATAAAACTACTGAACAGATTTTGATGAAATTTAGTATGATGATAGCCGGCTAGTGACTATCCGGGTCAACATATAGGATCCTTTTTACCGCGGGATAATATCTCATTTCTAAGAAATCTTTATTAAACGTATTTAAAATTAGCGACTCGTCCCTAGTTTACTAGGGACGAGTCACTAATTTTGAATAAGACTATCCTTTTCGGGAGAGACTTTCTCGTGACTAAGACTGCTGTTAAATATTCGAAACAGATTTCGGAATTTTATTATATTCTACAATTTTTGTGTAAGTATGTTTTAATGGAATGTCGACCGAGGCTTACTAAAAAGTGATTTTTTTTACAGGCAAACGCGTTCTACCAAAAATGGTAGCGAAACTTTTGGAAGAGGATAACGAAGATTCATCTAGAAAAAAAGTATATGTAACAGAAAAAATGGCTCAAATCCAAAACACTACAATGATTATAGAATATTCTAACATAACAGTGTTCAAAAGTAAAAATAGAGTGGGCTTTCCATGCTTTTACTGTAGAAGTTCATATGAAAATTTCGACTTATTAAGGGAGCACCAAATAACAGGCCATAAAAAGTCGGAGACACGAAAAATTGTTGCCAGATATGGGACGGAGTGCCTTGTAGTGTATGCAGATATAACAGATCTAAAATGTCTCATTTGCAACGAGAACATACCAAATTTGAACGAATTAAAAGCACATCTTATTAAAATACACAAGAAAAAAATTCATCCAGAATACACGGATCGAGTCATACCGTTTAAATTGTCTAATAATAAACATCCCTATGAATGTTTATCCTGCGGCTGTAATTTTGAAACGTTTGGTTCAATTGAAAGACATATGAACGTTCATTATAGGAACTATGTGTGCAATCAGTGCGGTACTGGCTTCGTCACAAAATACAGATTGAAAGTGCACATAAAAAGTATGCATGTCGGCGGCAGTTTTCCCTGTGAAGTGTGTAAAAAAGTGTTTACGACTCACCAAAAACATAAAAATCACGTGGATACAGTGCATAAGATGTTAAAACGTTTCAAATGTCCAAAATGTCCAGAACGTTTCTCAGAATATTTCAGGCGGCAGAAGCATTTGGTAGAGACCCATGGGTCTGCGCCTTTGAGATATAAGTGCAATGTGTGCGACAAAGCCTTTGACAGACGCTATACATTATCGAGACATATGAAGAGAGACCATCTGGAAGAAAGAGATTTTCAATGTCAATTATGTGCTTATAAGTGCTTTACGAACAACGAATTGAGAGTTCATATGATAAAGCATAATGGAGAGAGGATACATGAGTGTTCTGTATGTAAAAAATCCTATGCAAGAAAGAAAACTTTAAGAGAACACATGCGAATACATAATAATGATAGACGGTTCTCTTGTGCAGTCTGCGGGCAGGCCTTCGTACAGAAGTGTAGTTTGAAAGGACATGTAAAGACTCATCATTTAGAGTTGGAGTATCATCTGCCATAATTTATTATTAATTACTATTATAAATATAAATTTATTATCGATTTGATGTTTTATTTTTAAATTCTTTAAAAAATTGGTTGCATAGCTATTTGGATGATGCGTCATAAATTAAAATAGCATTAATCTTTAAATAGCGTTCTATTTGCGTTTTTTTTTATTCGTTTACTTTAACATTAAAAAAATAAGACCATACAATAGGACTTTCTATTTAATTGTCGTTCTTTAATTCGAATAGAAAACCAACTAGAAATAAAATACATATTATGTGTTAAATAAAACTATTTTTAGATGTTTCATTTTTTGAGGGAACTTAGGTTTTTAATGACTCTAAATTCATAGTTATTTCAGATGGTATTTACCTTCAAAATGATATTATAATTTGGAATTTTGTGATTAAACTTTAGTCTCTCCCATGATGGTGTTTCCTGTAAAGCATTTAAAAACCGTCAGCAAGAAATAAAACGCAAGAAAATAAATCTTAGAATGCCAATTATTCACAAATTTTCGTTATTAAATATATAGCATTTCCGCACAGTTTGTGTTAATTATTATTTAAATCATAGACCAGGAACAACAAGAATTTAATATATTTTTTTAATTTGATTTTAATCCCCGTCAACCTTGAGCATATTTAATTCAAATTTATAAATGATTTTAAAAAAGGTAGGAAAACTTTAAAGGAGCTTTTTAAAGTAATATGGACAAAAAATTAAACACAAATTTATTGGTTTTCTAGACAGAAAAATATAAAATATAGGTTTCAATCGATTTTAATACACACGTTTTATTAATTAATAAAAAGCAATAAGAATATATCGAATAAAAACAGACAAAATAATCTTTTAGAATCGATTAATTTTATTCCCACATTCAAGGACCAAGACATCCCTAAAGCATAGACAACGAAGTTTAAAAAAATAAAATGGGCGAAAGAAGCCATCTGTAAATTGTGATAGATGTTAACTCAAGCGATTATTTGTTTATTTATAAAATAATGTTAATAAAATAGGATTGTTAGTAAAAAAAATGTCTGAAACATTAAATTTAGAAAGCGATTTATGTCGGTGTTGTCACGCACAAGGCAGCTTTGACAATTTGGCGGTTCCGCAAACTTATTTAGAACAAGTAGAAATTTATTCCGATATGCTAAAGGAATGTTTTAATATTGAAGTAAGTTTAACGATTAATCAAAAGATTTCTTAATATTATGATACGTTACAATTACAGGATTCCTATTTGTCGTTTGGTTAATTTTTCTACAAAACATGCTTTTATTATTTGTTATTATAAATAATCACTTATTAAACTTCAACCGATATTCTTATTAAATATAAAAGCTAAACCGAAATAATAAACAAAGTAAAGTTACTTTTATTTAATTTGTCCTATATTTAGAAAATAAATTACAATTTTTATTAACTCTTATGTATAATGTAGTTGATAGCAGTAACATAATATAAACAAAAAGGTTATTTGAAAAATATATGTTAAAGCTATTTCGTTAGAATTACATAATGATTTACTTTTATATAGCAAATAAAACAAATGTATATTTTTAATTTTAATATATCAAATATTTAACATAGTGTTAGCTTATATTATTTCTTATCTATACTAATATTATAAAGAGGTATAGTTTGTTTGTTTGAACGCCCTAATCTCAGGAACTACTAATCAGATTTGAAAAAATCTTTTTGCATTAGATAGCCCGTTTATTGAAAAAGGCTATGGGCTATATACCGTAATGCTACTACCATAAATGTCAACAATTCAGGCAGACTTCCATACATTTTTGTAAAATTAATGTTTAAAATTTAAAAAAAAATACGCGAGTGAAATCGCGGGGTACTGCTAGTAATGGTACCTATAAAAAAAAGTGATAAGATAATTATTTATTAATTTATTTATTAATTTGTTTTATTTCAGATTGCTCCAGTTCCAGGAGAATTGTGTGCTCTGACATATAAAATATGTAAAGCTTGTATAAAGAAACTTAGAAATGCCAGTAATTTTAGAAAACAGGTTAAGAACTGCGAGGAGAGGTTCCTTGACATGTATTATACAAATAGGATAAAAGGTATCTCTTACTAAATTAGTTAGTTGTAAAATACAATGTGCTATATTTAAAATTTATTTATTACTAGCAACTGACCCTCGCTTTGTTTGGGCTTGCCCTTAGTTACATCTTAATGTTTAGTATAGATTCCTCAGAGATGAGATATTTTTCCGCAGTAAAAAGAATCCTATATGTTGACCCAGATAACCAGCTATCATCATACCAAATTTTATCAAAATCTGTCTAGTGGTTTTCTGTTGGAGCGTTCACAGACAGACTGACAAAAATTCCAAAAATAGATTTGGCCTCTGTATTGATAACTAGGTAGGTTGATTCCCCATACACATGCTCATCATTTTCACCCCCTTAACGGTTGATTTCTGAGATAAAAAATATCTTTCTCAGGGTCTCAAACTATCTTCTTACCAAATTTCATCTAAATCGGTTCATTACATCCAGAGATTATTGCCTACAACCTCATAAACTCACAAACTTTACCTCTTTATAATATTAGTATAGATAATGTCTATTTCAATAAGATTTTTCAAAAAATATAAAATATACAGATTCGGCTTAGTTACATTTTTAAATATATTTAAGTAACAAGTTATCTAGTGGAATTAATATCTTGTGGAAACAAACTAATACTACCAGTAAATGTAAATGAAAAAGGATGTCCAATAATTAAAAAAAAAAAATTTTAAAGCATAACTCCAATCATCTTTAAAGCATGTCAATTTTCTAAACATGATATTTAAAATTTGCAAGTATGTTTCAATGAGAATACATTTTATACTGATAAATACAAATTATTTTTATAAATAAAATTGTTTTTTTTTAAAGAAGAATTTAAATTATAAAGACATATTTATTAGAGGCCATTACGTCAGAAGAATTTTTGTAATTATTAACCCCTCACTTCCCTTTGTCATCAAAAATAAGCAAAGCAAAGACCCCCTGCCCCCTTTGGTGCTTATGTAATAATTGAATGGCCCCTTGTATAAAAATACAAAAAGGGCCTCCCCTTTAAATTATTTCATTTGAGTACTCAACAAACTTGTTATATTCATTACATATAAAGTATAATATATTTTTTTATTCAATATTTGTAACATTTTTTTTTCTTGATTTTTTTAACTTTTATTTCATAAAAAGAAATATTTTTTATGTAAATTATCTTGTAATTATTTTGTTAATAACACAATCTATTCTAATTTTAATACATATTGTTTCTATTTTAGTGTTCAATTCTAGCATAATGCCAGTTGTTAAGGAGGAAGCACTAGATTTGGATATTAATGTAGAAGGTATGTTTTTATATTAATTTATAATCAAAATTATACAGAAAAGGTTAATTCCAATCGGGTTTGCATGTTCTTCTCCTTCTAAATAAATTGACTAATTTCTATATATTTTTTTTGGATACTTGTGGGTACCCTGAATGGTTCCTAGCTATAGTTTGATCCGAAAGTTGGCGCTGTTTTCAAAGTCCATTTTTTTATTTTATAGACCAAACAAGCTCTATGTCAGCGAAACATCTGCTTACAGGTTCTGTTTGTAATATAATAAAATTAAAAAAAAACCCAAGGGTAAAGTTCTAATGCTCTATGTTTGGGATGTAACACAATATTTTTAAGTTACCCTAATTTTAACCCCTTTTTAGTTTAATTTGTATTTAGAAATTAAAGCTAATTATCAAAAAAAAGTATCCTATGTCTTTCCCAGGGTCTCAAACTATCTTCTTACCAAATTTCATCTAAATCGGTTCAGTAATTTCGGAGCCTATTCGATACAAACAAACACAAAAAACATTTTTTTTTTCTCTTTATAATATTATAATATAATATATACCATATTTCTTTTTAGTATTCAAAGAAGAAACACCACACATGGACGATAATGGCGATGAAGACTTTCATTTAAGTGATGAAGATGATTATGATGATGATAAAGGTATTTATCACCTTTTTTTAATCAAAACTATTTCTGTAAAGAGGTTAAATTTGGGAGTTTGTATGTAGATGATAATTTCCAGAACTGCTGAACCGATTTTGAAAAATATTTCCTTAATAGATAACTCAGTGTAATATATAGATAGATGGGATGAACAAAGTGTTGTAAAAGCCAATTGAAGGTTAATACCAGAAAAAAAATTGAATCTAATAATTTTATCACAATTTATATCTAAATAAATATTATAATAAATGTGAAAGTTTGTGAGTATGGATGTTTATTGCTCTTTCACGCCAGAACGGCTGAACTGATCTGGATGAAATTTGGCACAGAGATAGATTATAGTCTGGAATAAAACATATAGGCTACTTTTTTCCCAGAAAAATGTACCGTTTCCGTGGGATAGATTTGTTTTTGATTTTCTAGAGGTGAACCCGAGCGAAGCGAGGATGAGCCGCTAGTACCTAATATTATAAACGGTAATGTTTGTATGTATGGTTGGTAATAGCTTAAAAGGCTGAACGGATTTTAATAAATCTATACTATGAATTGGTGTAATATATAAAATGAAGAAAATATATAATAAATATGTTGGAACACTAACACACAGCACCATCTAGTTCCATGGTAAGCTACGATGTCTGTGTTGCGGATACCAGATAGTTGATATACTACATATACGTACATATTTTTAAATACATACATATTGTAAATATAAATACCCATAATTGGAGTACAAACATTCGTGCTCATCACACAAATGAATGCCCCCCAGCGGGACTCGAACTCCCACCGTTGGCACAGCATGTTGGGTCACACAAACTGAGCTAAACGTGTCAAAAATATAGGTTAATGTTAGCTACCTTAGGACGCGCGTTCGATAGTTTTGTGTAAAATAAAGAAAAAAAACAATATTTTCTTATCAAAAAATTATGCATGAGCGATGGAAATTTCGTATGAATAAAAATATAGTTAATAATGATTGTAGTTTAATTAAAAAAAATTTTTTTTTTTCAGAGGAATTAGAATGTACTGATGACGAAAGGAATATAATGAAAACAGACAAATGTGATAAAGACATGAAAACGAATAAAAAACTTAAAAAGCCGGGCCGTCCGAGAAGAACTGACGAAGAGAAGAAATGTAAAAAGGAGAGACAGTCGAAAAGTAAGTTTATTATTGAAATATATTTTTTGTGTAATATATATATATATATATATATATATATATATATATATATATAATATATATATAAACAATATTATCTACCTTCTGACCGCGTTTCCGTTATTATATTGCTATGATATTAGCGTGTACATTAAAGGAATTTTTACTTTTTTTTTTCTGAATGTATATAATAATAGAAAAAAATAAGTATGAAATCCAACAAGGAATTAGAAATCTATACTAATATTATAAAGAGGTAGAGTTTGTTTGAACGCGCGCGCTAATCTCGTGGACTACTAATCCGATTTGAAAAATTATTTTTGCATTAGATAGCCCGTTTATTGAGGGAAGCTATAGTCTATATATCATATAAAATATAGTTTATTTAATTCTATTCCATATTAACCGTTAAAACGTACCTAGGGACGTTAGGTTTAAGATAAGAAGAGACATACGATACTATGTCGCAAAAAAAAATCCAATAAAATCGCTAGAAATTGTTTTATTTAAAATGTCAAATAATTATATAAAACAAAGAATTATTATATTTACGTTTTTATAATATTTAAAAAAAATGAAAATGTATTTATTGGAAAGATTTATAAGATAAATATAATTTGTTTTCTGTTATCGTAAAGGCCTCTATTATTTAAAGGGGGCCTTTAAATATAAAGATATTTATAAGGGGCCTCATCATTTGTTGTATTTTTTATTCTGATATTAAATCAGTCTACAAATAATCTCTAAAATGAAGATATTTATTTTAAAATAAAACTTGTTCGCGATTTTATTAGCTTTTTGGTTCGCGGCGTTTTCTAAAATATCAAATATTCGCGTAAATCTTAACCACAGCTAAAGTATTAGTTTTTTTTTGCTTTTGACCCTTTTATTATCTGTCACGAAAAAAAATAACTCTATTTGAGGGATATTAACTTTTTTTTAATATTTCAATCTTTTATTGCAATCACATTACATCGTGATAAGTGTTTGTTTTTGAAGATCACTATCTGTCTACATTATTATTTGACGCCCACTAGTCTTATCTTGAGATTTAATATATCATATAGTGGAATTTTATAAAAAAAAAACAATATCAGAAAGAAACTCATGGACCTTTGAAGAAGTTTGACATTAAAACCCAACAGTAACTTGAAAACGTCGAAGTGGAACCAAAACGAAAAGTAAAAAAAAAAATCAATTTTCTTTGTCTTCAGGAATGAAATTTCGGCTACAACCAGGTGATTATAAAAAAGATGGCGACAGAGTGGTGTGCAGCCATTGCGAGAGGGTTTACTACAAGATATGCTCGCTCAGATTCCATATAAAGACGAAGCATTACAAAATTCCACAGTACAAGTGTTCTCATTGCTCGAAAGAGTTCATGACCTTGGCTCCTTTCACAATACATAAGCTGGAAGAACACAATATAGACGAAAGATTCAATTGTAACGCTTGCAAAGGTACTTTCAACACAAAAGTGCAATTGAGGAAGCACATAAATAATTTTCACATGTTAGGTGAGAAATATAAGTGTACTCTGTGTGATTATGAATCTTTTAGTTTCGAAGGTATGTACAAACATAAATTTAAACATAAAACCTCAAAGGATTATCATTGCAAGTTTTGTCCGAAGTCGTTTTTGAGGAAAACCACGTTGGATTTACATGAAAGGATCCACACGGGTGATAGAAGGAAAGTTTGTAAAGTATGTAACCAGGCGTTTGTGCAAAAGTCCAGTTTGAACTACCACATGTCCAAATATCATCCGGAAGTGAATTACTAAGTTTTAAGTTTTTGCTGTAATTATAGAGGGTAGAGGGGAGGAGGAGTAAAAAAATATTTTAAGTTAGACATGTGTAGAATATCAACTATCTGGTATCCATAACACAAGTCTCGTAGCTTACCATGGAACTAGATGGTGCTGTGTGTTAATGTCCCAACGTTTATATTCAATATTTACTATACTATGTTAGACTGCGTAAATAGTTGAGGTTTTGGGTACTGTGTGTTTCATTAACTACTCTTGTCATGAAACTTAGAGCACTTCATTCCGTCTACAACAGCTAAATAATTCATATTATAGTTTTTCGTACGCCAGCGCCATCTATTTTCATCATACAGATGGACACTTTTTCCAGTGAATATAAGATAGTATTCCTTTCCTCTACCCTCCATAGTTGTAATGTGTTTTTATTTCTTTTTTTTTTAAATATTTATTGTCGGCAATATTTTAAATGATATTGTTTTTTATGAATGCTTTAATGAATTTGTGTTTTTATAAATATTGAATGTTCGTTATTGAGAAGAAAGCAAAGAAATAAAATTAGGCACGTTTTTTTTTATTTAAACAAAAATATATATGATTTAACTTAACTATGAAAAATAATGATTTAATTTTTTTTTATAATTTTTATTAATTCAATGTTACCATGAAATAACAGTGGATTTTATAATTCTAGATGCTTCTTTAACGTAAAATCACAAATACTAGTAAATATCGCTCAAACTTTTTTTATATAAAATAATGACAACATCACATGCATAATATTTATGAAAAAAACTTTTATGAAACAGATTTAAATAAAAATAGTCATTTTTTACATTTTTAATTTTTAGAAGTTTGTGATATCTTTATTACTTTAAACAATAAATAAATGTTATTGCAATATAACAAAATATTTTTTTACTTGTAAAAACACTAAAAAATGTCTACGATATTGAAAAGAGTTTATGATTTTTATTTTTTTATTATATTTTATGACGCACAAATAAAGGTTTTTCACCAAAAGATTTAAATATCCAATATCTAAAATCGATTACGTCCTGACTTAATTTAAATTCGATTATATGAAATCGATTTTTTTAATATCGGTATAATCGATTTAGAAAATGAAACAAAGAATGTATTGCTTATTTTTTACACTTAGCAATAAAACGAAATGTATGATATCACGTAAGCTTTAAACTGTTTAGAATGTTGTATTTACTTTTATTGAATAAATAAATATTAAAAATATATTATTTATTCTACTTTACATTATAAAGATGATGGAATGAACGTTTTGAGACTTTTTTTTATTAATCTATAGTGTACATTTTTGCTATAACAAAGTTACTGGTAACACAATTAAACCTTTTTTTTTTAAATTTCGCCCATAATTTTTTTAAAGTTAATTTAAAAGATATAACAAATTAATAAAAGTGATAGTACCTTTATAAGGTTTTTGGAAGAGTTGCGCGGAAAATTGACAAATTCGGGTGAAAATGAAAATTCTTTTTTCTATACAATTTTTTATATATGGCCTGGAAGATCGTAAATAAATTTATTGAAGACAATACAGGATGAGGGATTTGTCAGGTCAACTAGTATACTTTTAAAGCAAGTTTATGCAAAATACTTTCTTAGACTTACACCAATATTTGACATTTTAAATAAAATAATTATCCTTTTAAACTTTTTCATGGATTTATTGAGGTTTTTTGTTCCCGACTCGAGAGAGATTAAGTCTCAAAAATCAAAACAAATCCGCAAAAATATCCATTAGAAAATCATCTAAAAAAAATTGAGATTATATTTCCCTGGTGGCTGTTTTGGAAATTAATTGTATCAGTGCTAATTAATTTATCGTCTGTGGATATTTTGATCTATACTTCAATAAAGCTTTTAAGCTGTACAGTGAAGCTATGGAGGGTAGAGGTAAGGAGAACCATCTCTTTGTAAGAAAAATGTCCATCGAAATGTGTTATATTAGGGTGGCGCCACAATAGCAGCGGGGTAAATTTGTTAAACAAGCGCCAAAATTAATGGGCTTGGATTACATTATCTCACAGCAGTTTATAAGTTATATTTAGTAACTTATTCGGGACTAAGTAAATAGATGAATTTGACTGCAGTTTCAATAATCACTGGCACACTTCACTCCGCCTACGACTGCTAAATTCTTACCATGCCCTTTATTACTGTTGGGAAATGCATTTACGCATACCACCTGTAGACGTACAGGTGCCATACCCTGCATCTACGCTAGCGCCATTCTGGAAGGTTTTTAAACTTATTTACCGATTACAGATGGATTGATGGTAAGTCTCTACCCTCCATAGTGGAGTCCACACAAAATATTCAATAAATTAAAAGATATAGACAGATTCAATACATGGCTGGCGTGAATATATCAATATGTCTAACATAAACGTCCATTACTCAGAACGACAATTTTAAAGTTAAAAGAGGTTTTATTAAATCCAGTTATTTATTAAAATGTCATATTTAACGTCATTTAATGTATAATATGTTAGAAACGTATTAAAATATTCATCCCAGCCATCGAAATAATGTCTTTTTACAAAAGTTTCTTTTGCAATTTGCCGTTAGGGTATCTTCACACTGCCAATACAACAATATAGTGTTTGTTTATTTTTTATCTGCCATGTAAATAATATACGGGCATTATTAAATATAATAATGTGTTTTATTTTTAACTAGCGAATTACCCCTCGCTTCGCTCGCGTGCGTCCCTAGGTACGCAGATTGTGCTCACAATTTCATGGGTTTTAATTTTTTTTAATTCTTTTTCTAAAATAAATGTAATCTTAAGTTACTCCTTATAAAATCAGCTATCTGCCAGTGAAAGTCCTGTCAAAATCGGTCCAGCCGTTTCGGAGATAAGCCGGAACAAACAGACAGACAGATATTTGAAAAAATCTTTTTTTTTTGTAGGTAGGTTTTTGATAGTTTATAACATAAAATTTATTTGTATTTTCTTTTATACCTTTATTGGTTTTTAACTAGTATCTATTCAAGAGTAACATGACGTATATTTTTTTAAAAGTGACCTTAGAATTAAGCAAAACTCACCATGTCTGTGTAATTTATGTATTCAGCCCTTTTTTTAACGTCCCACTGCCTGGCGCAGGTCTCACTTCAATACGAATTTATACCTTATTTTACACACGTTTTTGTTTTAAATATAAAAAATTCATATATTTTTCAAAGAATTTGAACACTAACTAAAAATCTTTCTAGGTTTATTCAACTTCTAAGGTAGTACCTTAAAAGTTGAATAAACAATGTTGTCCTAAAATAAGATTTTCTAACATTTTTTAAAGTTATACTTCTTTTGGCACGTTTGGAAAAAAATATGAGAGTAAAATTTTTACGATGCGCGCGCGCACCGACAGCCAAAACGCGACATGATAAAGTTAGCTGCATTCCTTTTACAAACAGAGAGTTGTGACATATAGGATGAAATCTTTAGCTATTTTTGTCTGTTACACCAAAGAAGTATAACTTGTTACGTGCGTACATAAGAGGTCGCTACATAAAAATTAGGAAGTAAATTAAAATATTATAATTCTATAAGCAATGATTAAAGATTATTAAATTCCAGGTAAAAAAACGAGTTTCGACGAACATTACACTCTCAAAGAAGACTGCGACGGCACACAGTATATATGCAAAATTTGCTCTAATTCATATAAAAAACGCGATTTTTTCAAACAACACTACCGTCATGTTCATTTGAAACAGCGGCCAAAGTTGATCGGATGTTACTACTGTGCAGAAAAAGTCACAGCTCACATGAGAGCAAGTCATCTAGAAAAAGTCCATGGTGTACCGGCCCCTACCTGCGGGGCTTGTGGGAAAAAATTCTCATACCCTTTCCAAGTTTTACGCCATCAAAAAACTTATCATATGGGGGAAAAGAAGTACGTGTGCAAAATTTGTGACAAAACATTCGCGACGAGTGGGAATTTAACTCAGCATGAGGTGAAGCATTCGTCAGACAGACCGTTCAAGTGTGATTTTTGTGAGGAGACTTTTAAATGGAAGAAGCATTTGAGGAGGCATGTGTTGATACATATGAGTAGAAAACAAAGTTAGAATTCTTTTTGTGAAATATACACTGCACTGTGTATTACATTAGTAACTGCGAGGTATTGGTACGTTAGATTTTTCTACCGCCAAATTGCAGAACTAACATTGATCGATAGTTTTACATAGTACGAGTATATATAGTAACGCCTAGTTTTCGCCTTCCAAAAAGTGAATAAGTAGATCGTTTATGGAGCAAAGTGTACGCATGTATAATAGGATTCCACCATCGATTTTGAGCTTGCCATTTAAACAATTTAAGACTAAAATTAAAAATGTATTAGTGAATAAGGCTTATTAGACTGTTTCGGAAGACTTCGTAGATATCAATGCTTCTTAAGTGTATTGTTTAATTTGTGGAAACTTCATTGGTTTATGTGTTACCTATTATTATTAATTATTTATGTAATATCGTACTGTTTGTTTCCCTAAAATAAATAAATAAATAAATAAAATAAATAAATTAATCAATGTCTGGTTGGGTCTCACGTAGGATAAATAGATAATTGTTATATTACAATATTGTACACAATTATTATTTTAAATGAGCAACGTTGAGCTTCTTGCCGGTTCTTCTCAGCAGTACTACCTTTCTTAGCCGGTGGTAGATGATTAAACTGTCGTTTAATTTAAATTTAAAATGTTAAATTGACGATTCAAAAGAGCTTGTGTAAGTCTATTTGTATAAAGTATATTTTGATGACACTGCCTCGGTGGTGTAGTGGCTAGCATGTACGGCTGCACACTCGGAGGTCCTGGGTTTGAGTCCCGGGTCGGGCCAAGTTTAGTTATTGAGTCTTTCTGTATAGTAAGTCTCAGTAACAGCCCGGAGTTGTGATGTTGGCGGTGTGTCACCCCCGTGCCTCAGAGAGCACGTAAAGCCGTCGGTCCTGCGCCTTAACTCTCACTGGTTGTGTCGAGTAGTCGTCCCAATGGAGTATGAGAGTGACAGGAGTAGACAGTGCACGTTGTGCCTGCGCGTACACTTGTGCACTATAATATCTCCTGCGCAGTTGGCTAGTCTCAATAAGATTGGCCGCCGTGGCCGGAATCGGTCGGGAGAACAACATTTTAATTTGATTTAGTTATCAAATTATAAATCAATCAGATTGAGGCAGTAGTAGTTCAGTGGTAGCGCGCTCGTTTAGGAATACAAATGATTAATGAAAGCGTATTCAAATCCCCGGTCGCACCTCTTATATTTTCATGTGCGTATCGTATCCAATATGATTATATACCACTTGCACACGGTGAAGAACGTTGCACGGTGAATTACACGGTGAAGGAAAATATCGTGAAGAAACCTGCATGTTTGAGAGAACGTAGCGAGTTTTCGAAAGACATGTGATGTCCACCAACTCGCACTTGGCCAGCGTGGTGGACTATGGCCTGATCCCCCTCGTATTGAAGGGAGGCCCACCTCCAGCAGTGGACGTTAAAAAGTGCTGAATACATATATATGAAAGTAATTCTGTCTGTTACATTTTCACACCTAAACCGCTGAACAGATTTCGATAAAAGATTTTAAAGAAAACTGCTGTCGCAATCCGTAAACAAAAGTGGCAGAACAGAGTAACTCTCTTAGATTTACGCGATTATTTGACATTTTAAATAAAACTATCTTTTCGTATTATTTCGAGGATTTATTTAGATTTTTGGTTCCCGACGTTTCGAAAGCTTTACAGCAATCATGGTCACGGGAGAGATTGAGGTGTTACATGTCTGGGAAAAAATGGAAATCTGAACTAACTTTGTGTAGTCGAGTCAGCGGACATAAAATATATTTAAATAAAAAAATTTGTTACGTATATTGGTAGTATTATTAAAAACCTTTTCAAATATATTTTTAACGTTTAGTGTAGATTTCTCACAGATGAGATATTTTCCCGCGGTAAAAAGTATCCTAATATGTTGACCCGGATAACCAGCTATCACCATACCAAATTTCACCAAAATCTGTCCAGTGGTATTCTCGTGATGCGTTCCCAGACAGACAGACACAAAAATTCTAAAAACTATAAATTCCGCCTCTGTATCGATAATAATGTCTATTTCAATAAGATTTTCCAAAAAATATTTAATGTACAGATTCTGTCTGTCTGTTACGGTATCACAGAAAAATATACATACATACATACATTTCTGAGAAAAAAAATACAAAAACTGCAATGTAAGAGTGTACTAATATGTAAAACCTAAGAATTTGGTTTTTGGTCATCTGAACGCGGGCGGAGCCGCGGGCAATGCTAGTAGTATATTTATTTATATATATAGTTGAAATAAAACAAATAATTATAAATAAATTATTTATTACAATAGTAACAAAAAATAAATCACCAAGCCGCCACAAGCGGCCGATAATTAATGTAAAGCATTGGAAGAATCCAATTCATACTCCGAGAGACGACTGTTTTTATTGACATGTATCGAAAAATATCATATTATTATCATCATTCCCAAAATATCGGAGAATTTTTTACGAGACCAATTTAATAATTTCCAATCAATACTAATCTTCTAATATTATAAAGAGGCAGAGTTTGTTAGTTTGTTTGAACTCGCTAATCTCAGGAACTACTAATGCGATTTGAAAATTTTTTTTTGCATTAGATAGTCCGTTTATTGAGAAAGGCTATACGCTGTATATGATCATAATCCTACACAAGGGAGCGGAGCAGTACTGTATAGTCAATCTATTCCATACTAACCGTTAAAACCTACCTAGGGACAAACCCGAGCGAAGCGAGGGTGAGCCGCTAGTAATATATAACACACACACACACACACACATATATATATATATATATATATATATATATATATATATATATATATACACAAAAAAAACAATCGTCTCTCTGAATATCAATAAGTACATAATTCATTTAAATTTCAATATTCTATGCTATATACATTTATGTCGATACGTTTAGATTTTCTAACTGGACAAACTAGTTAGCACCTAAAAATATAGGCGATATTCTTCGAAAAAAACCTCTCATTCCTATTGGATTAAAAATTAAAATATTTTTTTTTGTTATAAAATTCTAATAAAAAAAATCAATTTCTCGAGACATTCCGTAACCGTCCTCTTGCTCCTGTACTACATCTCACAATACTGCCAATGATCATTCATCGAGCTCAAAAAATTGTTATTTAGATATTGGAAGCCCAGTGAATAATATTAAAAAAAAAAACTAATAATAATTAATTTAGAAGGTCGCAGATTCGAGTCCTGGTCTAGATAAATATATTACATTTGCCACGTAAGCGCATATCATTGTGTGAAAATGTGTTCGTATATTCTGTACAGTGTTTTAAAGAGAATTTGAAATAACCATTATTTCAAATTCTAATTTTAATATTACGTAAGTACAAATGGGGAGACAGGGGAGTCTTTGCTTTGCTTATTTTTGATGACATGGGGGACAGATAGATCTGGATGGTGATTACGTCGACAATTAAATTAATTAAAATTTATTAGATTTTGATTTCTCAAATCAATTTTTTCCGAACACATGACAACCCTACTTGTCTATGGTCAAAAGCGAAAAGTATATTCAGGGATTCCCTGGAATAATTGAGGCGTAATGTTTACGTAAGCTTAGGAACGGGGAACTTATGGGAAGAGCTTTGCTTACTTTTGCTGACAAGGGGGAGGGAGGGGTTAATAATTACTAAAATTCTGCTTATATAATACTTGAATGATCCCAAAGTTGGGGAAAATTAGGAAATTCGGGAGCAATCGAATCGAACTCAAAGCACACACATATTGAATATAAGAGATGACAACGTATTTAAGGTTATAAATTAATAGTTATTAATTATAATAATATTGTTTTGTCTCCTGCTCTACGTGTTTCTTATATCGAAATGATCTAATCGACGTTTTTTAATTCATATAATTTGTGAGTATACATAAAATTATGAAGCGTAGTACCCCTAAGAAAGAACAAATCACGCAGTTTATTCCAGCGGCGATCACAATAGAACAGGTAAGGCCGACGTGATATTACATATAAATAGACAGAATAATCAAAAATATTCCATAATATTTTTTTAGATTTACGCGAATATTTGATATTTTAAATGACACTATTTTTTCGGATTTTTTTAATGGATTCAAACGGCGGGAAACCAAAAACTCTGAATAAATCCGCGAAAAAATCCGAAAACATAGTTTTATTCAAAATTTCAAATATACCATTCTTGCTTTTTTTTGTCTATTAACGATATCGCTTGTAGAAATCCAAATTATTTAGGCGCCTGTGCGGAATCAAACTGACGACCTTCAAATTACAGGACTCATATACTGCACTATGATAGAAAACACCAAACGTTTCCAAAAGAAAATAAATCACAAACTAAAATCTTTGTTAAACTTTAAAAAAAAACATATTTAACATTAAACTTAACTTAAATCTAGATGTTTTTGAGTTTAGACTCAAAATTTATAATACCAAATTTCACAAAATAAAATATATTATATTGCCACCATTTTATATAAATATCTAAAACATGCGTGCAAACAAAATGGCTAAATACTCATCGATCAAAAAACTACTACATACACAATCCCATGCAAAAGTTCTCTTAAAACTGTCACCAACTGTGTTTAGGTAATTGTTCTAGTTGAAATAAATATACAACAATGTAAATTAAATCTTAAATGCAATTCTTAAAGTTGTTTTCACAAAAAATAAAATAAAAGCGCGCTCAAATGTTCAAGTAAGCGCTCATTCGGTGAGGACATATTTACTCGCTGATTGTTGATTGTACCTAGTACTTTTTCAAAATATAAGCCAACCCAAGATGGCCGTTTTTACTATGTATATATTAGAAAGCCTTTTCTAGACTGGAACTGGAAATATTTTTCTTAACTTAACAAAAAAGTACGAAATATTTATTAACTTTTGAGTTTATCTACACACAGGGACAGGTATGCCTTATTGCGCCAAAGAATACAAGTTCAAATCCTGTGCGATGTAATTTTCACACCCATTTGCTTGTTTTTATAATGGTCATTTGACATGTACATATGTTTGTATATATTTAGCGTTTTTTAACGTCCCACAGCTAACGGTGGGCCTTCCTTCAATACGAGGGAGATCAGGCCATAGTACAATTTTTTTTTATTGCATGTGACATGCAATAAAAAAAGGTATTGGCCTGGTCTCTGTAGTGAAGTTACAGATTGAGTTTCGATTGATTAAGTCAGCTAACTTAATAGATGACGATTATTAATATTCTATATTTATTGTTTTTTTTTAAATTGAATAAAAAAAATATATATCGCTATGTAAATATATATTGCTTAAAAATATATACCGTATAGTGTAATACTTATGGATGGAGAACATATTTGAGAACTCAACTCTTATTTTTCCAATATGCGCCCTAAAAAAGCAAAAGAAAAAAGCTAGTAATTACCAAAAATACAATATAACATCACCATCTTGAATCAACTCACAGAGTAAACATAAAAAAAACACAACACACAAATCGACTAGGAAAAAATCAAGCCACCAAAACAAATTTAGAGTTTAAACTCAAAAACCCAACTCAAAAACTTAACTTTACGGACTGAGCACTTCGCCTCTAGCGCTTTCGAATTCCGCCAACGAAACACCATGATTTGACAGCATGTGGCTTTTCAAGCTACATTTCTGTACAAATGCCAGGCCACAAAGGCCACATTTGAACCGCCTATCGTTATTATGTATACGCATATGTTCTCTCAAAGTTTTCTTTCTCGCGTACGCCTTTTGACAGACTGTACATTTGAAAACTCTTTGGCCGTTATGCTTTATCATATGCTCGTCTAACGACTGCTTTATAAAGAAACCCTGCCCACACTCGGGACAAATATGATTCCTCTCCATCAAATGAACCTTTTTGATATGAGATGTCAATTTAGATTTCAAAATAAAGGATTTCTCGCACACATTACACTTATAAGTGGCAGCCGACACATTATGCTCTTTAAACATATGTCTGTTCCTTTGATAATAACTAGTGAAGGACTGTTCGCAGTGCGGACAGTTAGTTGTGTACCTCGCGTTTGTATTATGCGTATATTTCTCATGACACATTTTCCTAACACGTGTGGAGAATACTTTATCACAAAACGCGCATTTGAACGTGCCTATCTCGTGGGTTCTTTGATGATTTTTTAATCTGTGCTTATTTATAAAGCCCATATCACAAACGTCGCACACAAAATTTCTATAGTGACCGTTCATGTGTTGTAAGAGCATTTTGAACGTCTCAAACGTGGAAAGACATAAGGCACAATGCAACAAGTCACCTTCAGTCAATTTGAATTCCATTATATAGTCATTGACATCAGGATAAAACTTGACATCGTGTTCACTGGACAGATGCACCTTTAATTTAGGTATCGAATCAAAATTTCCATCGCAAACATTACATTTTAAGTTGGTTATATCCATTTTTATTGATAAATTGCTTTTGTCGAGACGTTTGTTGTAATTTAACTCATCTTTTTTGTGTATTTCCCGCGTGTGATGGCGAAACTCGTCGGGATTCGGTAATGTTTCTTTGCAGTACGCACAGATTATACCAGACAGGGTTTTATTGAAGAACGGCGTGCAATTTGAATATTTAAGTATGTTTTCCACATTTACACTGTGCTTTTTGTTTTCACTCACAATTCTTATGTCGGGGATGGATTTGTTTAGCTTTTCGATTTGAGAGAACGTTGACAGAGAAAGTTTAATGGACGATTTGATATGGTTCTTGGATTTGCGTTCTGAAACAAACAAACGAAGGAATTTACAGTTAAAGTATATTTACATTGTTGTTCTTTTAAATTATTACTCCACTGCAGGATGTGAAACAAAGACTGAATTGGTTTATTTAAGTATGAGGTATAGAGATGATTACAAACTCTAGAAATCTATACATATAATAAAATTGTAACTAAGCCGAATCTGTACATTAAATATTTTTTGGAAAATCTTATTGAAATAAACTTTATTATCGATGCAGAGGTCGAATCTGTACTTTTTAGAATTTTTGTCTGTCTGTTACCGCATCACAGAAAAACCACTGGAGTGATTTTGATGAAATTTGGTACGATGATAGCTGGTTATCCGGGTCAACATATAGGATACTTTTTACCGCGGGAAAATATCTCATTTCTGAGAAAAATTACAAAGTAGAGTAGAGATTGGCACATTTTAGTGCACACATTTTTATAAAATAAAATCATTTTCACAGCTTTAAGATAAGCGCAATCTATCGTCCATAGTTCTAACGTGAAGAAATCACAAACATACAATACGGGTGGACTTCACATGTCTTTTGAAAACTTGCTAGGTTCTCTCAGACATGCAGGTTTCCTCACGACGTTTTCCTTCACCGTAAGGCAATAGATAATATGCGTGTGATTTAAATAAAGGTGAAATATTTTTTTTTTATAATCGTTATTGCTTTTGTATTACGCCTATATAAATATTTTTTATTGTATTTTTTTATTAAAATAATAATTACTAAAAAGTGCAAATATAGGTGGGAAATTCAAAGTAGTTGAAACGCACGCCATTGGTCAGACCGAATGCGACGTCAGAGTATATCATAACAGAGCGATTAGCGATTTTGTCGCTACAAATTGAATCGTCATTTCTCTGTGTATATCATACTGTGACGTCACGCCAAGCGAGCGAAATGGCGGGCGTTTAAATTACCCGTAACGGTGTTTTGGAGCTGAATATTTTTGTATAATTATATAACGATGTAAGCTATTGTATTAAAAAAATGCATATTCCATATTATTATTGCAATATTTTACTGTCGCTTTGTTTGGGTTCGTCTCTAGGTAGGTTTTCATTTGTTTGAACGGGACCCTAATTCTTATTCTAATATAAAAGTAGCATAAGTTACTCCTTATAACATCGGCTATCTGCCAGTGAAAGTCCCGTCAAAATCAGTCCAGCCGTTTCGGAGATTAGCCAGAACAGACAGACAAACAGTAAAAAATTAAAAAAAAAATGGGTTTTTCTTATAAGTACCGTATATAATTTTATATGCATTTAGTAAAAAGCTGTTATTTTGTAATTACAAACAGACACTTCAATTTTATTTATCTTTATAGATGTATAGATACATACCTTTCCCAGATTTATCCAGTAACAGGTGACGTTTCTTGCCATTTTTCTTCTTGTCTTTGTGATCCATTGTGACTTTGTCGAAGCCGAGTATTTCAGCAATTTTATCATCTTCCTCCTTCATCTCTTCAAACTCATCTTTTAATCCTGAAATGATATCAATACTAATATTATAAATACAAAAGCCTTTGATATACAAAAACTCAAGATACGCAATTAGTCAGAAAAGTGCACTCAAAAAGAAGCGCACAGTTCGAAATTATGCGCTTTTTTCAAATCTATTTTGTTCATTGCTTTTCAGATGATAAAATTAAAGTAGACGTCGTTTCGTTTAAAAAAGTACTTTATTTGGTGTGCGTAAGTTCGAATTTGTGTTTAGACAATTACCACTTTCGATTTTTGTCGTCGAAGCCACTTTTTGAAGAGATATTTGTTAGGAAATGTGTATCTTTGTTTTTATATATTAATGACAAAAGTGTTTATTTTTTCTTGATTATCTGTTAAAAAAAATTAGTAAGAGAATTTTTTTTTAAAGAAATATTTTACGGCTCAGGCATACGGCGACATTTTAATGCGCGATTGTATCGATACAAACGCAAGAGAGCTGCGCTTTTGAATTCATCAGCATGATGGAATTTGGTATTAAAGCTCTTCAATACAATTAAATAAATATGTGTTTTAGCATTTTTCGAAATTTATCTCATAAAAAGGTAAAATAATGGATGAAATTTTATATGAAACTGACTTTTTTAGAGTTTTTCAATAGTTTTAACGCAAGCAGAGCCGCGGGTTCTGCTAGTATATTATATATATGCGATATAAAGTAATATGTTTTAAAAAAAAATGTTTTTTTTATAAGCTACAAAGTCTACCCCTAAGCTAAGAAAAAAAAACCAATTTTTTTTCGCTCGACTCAATATATAATATCTACGCAAAAAAAAAGTTATTACCTAAGAAATAAATTTCATTATCTTCTGCATCCGAGTACTCTTCTTTTACTTTCACCATTTCTTCACCTGAAAAATATTTACATACTAACATTAAAATGTAAATTCAATACAAATATGACTATTTTGATAATTGTGTGTTGTGTGTGTGAAATTACATAGCCTGTTTATTGAGAAAAACTTTAGGCTATATATCATCATGCTACCACCCAAGGGAGCAGAGCGGTAATCATAAATGTCAACAAATGGGACAAACTACCCATACATTATTTTAAAACTATATTTATTATTTAAATAGATAGCTGTATAATATAAAGCCAAAGAGTTTTTTTGTACATTGAACGCAGGCAAAGCCACAGGTTCTAGTAGTTAGAATATATATAAAACCATAGGAACCATCTGCTTTATACATATTGTGGTGTATTCTATGTGTAACCTATGTATCATAACGATGTCATAACTACCCTAGATTTTAGTATCCATATAAACAATTGTATCAAATATATTAGGAGAGTAACAAACTGTGTGTTGAGCCAACAAGTCGTCTTCTATTTTGCTCCCCGAATCGAACCTTTATAAGGCGACCCTGCCAGGATTCGAACCTGGAATCTTCTGATATAACATAACTATCAATACAACACAAAAATTACTATCAATGTTTTTGTCATATTCTTGTTTGCATATTGAACCCACAACTTACATTATTTTAAGCCATATCAAAGTTAGAGGTAGGATCATTTCCAGGGGGGTGCATCTGCATTTTCACATTAAACTACAAACTAATCTTTAAATGATTAACTTTATAATTTTCATTCATTTTTTATATATCGTCTTTTCTTTGAATATATCTAAACAGGGATTTTACTCATATAATTTTTATATTTTTAACTTTTTCTATATATATTTATCTTCATGGCATGGATGCAAGTGTACCCCCTTGCACCTTAAATAATTTACTAATAAGCAAAATTACCGCATAGTTCATAAATCTTTATTATTATTCAGTCACTGTCTAGTCTAATAATTCAAATTAAGTATTACCTTTGAGATCATAACTGTTTGTAAGTCGGCACTGAAATTCCTTTTGACACTTTTGCACTTGATGCTTAAAGTCACATGCATCTCTAAGCCGTGCTATACACACTTCACATATACCATTATCGTCTTCATTTAATTCCATTGATAACTGAAATTAAACAGTTATTTAAAGCTTAGGTTTTGAAAATTCAAATTCTTATAAGAATCTCAAAATTTGATTAGTTAATTTACGAGACCAAATATAGCTAAGTTTTTATATTTCTGTCAGGTTAGTAAACATTTGAAAATTAGCCCTAAAATAATTTAAATCTACATCTCATACCCCCCAGAGTCAACATAATATTTCATATTTATTTCTATTACTCTTTATTATTCGAAATAGCAAGCACTATACAAAAAGTATGACAAGAATGTGAGTAACAATAATTCGATAAGACAAAACAAATACTAATATTTACATGAATTTCGAAGCACTCTTTCAACATGTCCCCATAAACTTCGGTTTTACCAAGACATGTGTACGTTGACTTTAGGTCTTTATCAGGTGGACGCGCCAAACAGCAACGACATGTTGCATTAAGATTCATAATTAAATTTTAATATGTATCTAATTATATTTTATTCAGAAATCTCAAAAAAGCTTCGAAGCTATTTCTGATTTGAGTTGACATTGACATATTTAAATTAATTGACATTCAAGTCAGAGACAAATCTATTTTTTTATACAACGTACTGGCATTAAAATAAACTTTATTTGTTATTGTTATTTTTATATTATCACCAATAGCACTAACTGTTTATTGTTTTATAATTTAATAATATATATGAAATAAACAAACTATATATTTAGGTATAATAAAACAACTTATTAGTTTCCATTGCACTTTTCTTGTTCTTACTTCTTTAGAAAATGGCGGAGCTTCGATCGCGTAGCGTCGATTGCTACAATCTTGTTTTACTGAAAGCAATAAATTAATTAAATGTTAATGTTAAGTATAGTGTAATTAGTTAGAATGGAGCCTCTATTAAATAATGGCATATGCCGGTGTTGTGCGTCGGAAGGCAGTTTTAAAGACTTTCTAACATCGTATCATTGGATGGGCGAGGAAGAAATTTACGCCGACATGTTAAAAGATTGTTTTTCTATTACGGTAAGTACAATACTGCTATTATGTTATCATGCAGTAAATGATGGCATCATATTCTGTAAAATATAGCTTATAAAAGCGTATGTTTATATTTAATTGATTGCGGATTCTTCCAAGTAAAAAACTGTAAAGAGACAATGCAAATAAAAATATATTTTAAATTTCGCTCTTATTACATATTGCAATAAATCAATAAGAAAAGTTACACTTTTTTCTCATAAGCAATATGGTTTCTCAATCTGGTAATATGTATTGTCATTTCTCAGAAAGCCCTAACAAATATCAACTGTTAAACAAAAATATATGGATGTTTGACATTGTATCTGGATTTAACTAAACAAATACCACATATTTTGTAAATATTTATTATAATTTTTTCATACATGGTATAGTAATTCAAATTAAGTATTACCTTGGATATCACAATTGTTTGTAGTAAGTCGACACTAAATTTGCAATGAATCAGCATATGACTGAACTAAGCAGGGTATTGTCGCTGTAGAATGAATACCTCGTATGTCAAAAAGATATTTTTTTTTGTAAAAATCTAATGAAAATCCCAGATAAGTAATGGGTTGGTTAATAATATAAATAAATACTTTATATCATTCAAACGTAAGACAAAAGCACATAACAATATTTTATACTTTGACGAAATGAACCATTTTTTTTTATTTCCTGTAAAATTTAGATCTCTGGACATATGAGGTTATCTTTCTACAGCGACGGTATATATTAAATCTTGAATGAGATGAGGTCCAGTGGGAAGGAAAATATTTTATTAATTTTGCTACAATTTTGTTTGTTTTTAACTTGCAAGTTCCGCTTAATATATTATATTACTCGCTTATTCCAAATTATAGTGATATCAGTGTATTAAATTTCATCAAAACCAATCCACCCATTTCAGTGAGCAAATTTGAACTTGTAACAAACTTACACCTGTACAAGTTTACATTTATAACAGGATTCTGATTATTTTTTTCTCAGTTAACCACGTCTGATGAAGTCAGCAATGGAGGAATATGTGAAGTTTGCATCACGCAGTTGCGGAATGCTTGTAATTTCAAGCGCCAAGTCCAACAGACAGAAGAGCAGTTCAAACGACGACTTCAAGATATTCTACTTAAATGTATGTATATAACTACTTAATTATCTGTATAAAAATTGTAAGTATTCAGAAAAGGGTATTTTTTTCGCCCTCTTTTTTTTCATTTAAAAAAACTATAAAAATATATCCATTATGTCAATTATCCTTATTTTTAAGGTTCTTGGGCAATAAATAGTATTTGTACAGTATCTCATATTATGTGGTCTTGTGTGCTAGTCAATAAATTACGTTATTGATATTACGGGTTCGATTTACGCTTAGTAAATTTTGTTGCTAAAAGACCATTTACATGGTCTTGCATTCCTCTACATTGTTTACAAAATTTTAATTATGTTATAAAATTACAATTTAAGGCAGTGGTAGCTCAGTGGTAACACGGTCGCTTGGGAAACCTGAGTGAAGCGGGTTCAAATCCCGTGTCTCTCACCTCTAATATTTAATGTTTGAATTGCTTTACAACATGATTGCCACTTGTCTTACGGTGAAGGAAAACATCGTGAGGAAACCTGCATGTCTGAGAGAACCTAGCAAGTTTTCGAAAGGCATGCACAGTCCGCCCGCACTTGGCCAGCGTGGTGGACTATGGCCTGATCACCCTCGTATTGAATGGAGGCCCACCCCCAACTGTGGGACGTTCAAAAAAAAGGGCTGAATACGAATAAAATTACTGATTCACAAGATTTTGTTACAATACCTTCTAAATAGATATGACTAGTGTTTAAAAAAAAAAAAAAATAAATAAAAATCTGACCGATATCAGAGACATATAGCGAATCTCTTTGTTTTGATATCTGTGTAATCGGCATATGATTGTGCATTTGTTGCATTATCCATATATATATAATAAAATTGTAACTAAGCCGAATCTGTACATTAAATATTTTTTTGGAAAATCTTATTGAAATAAATATTATTATCGATACAGAAGCCGAATCTATAATTTTTAGAATTTTCGTCTGTCTGTCTGTTACCGCATCACGGAAAAACCACTGGGGGGATTTTGATGAAATTTAGTATGGTGATAGCTGGTTATCCGGGTCAACATATAGGATACTTTTTACTGCGGTAAAATATCTCATCTCTGAGAAATCTATACTTAACGTTAAAACGTAAGTAGGGATGAACCCGAAGGGAGCGAGGGTGAGTCGCTTGTATAATACTCCTCTTAATAACAATACTCGACTTAACCTCACTTGTGAACGAAAGCGAAATTGTGAACAAAATCCGCGTAGGGACGCGGATGGACACGGCTGGTGTTATAGATACCGGATAGTTGATACACAACACATATATAACTTTAAATACATACATATTATAAATATAAACACCCATGACTGGAGTACAAACATTCGTGCTCATCACACAAATGAATGCCCCCAGCCGGACTCGAGCCCGCCACCGCTGGCACAGCAAGTAGGGTCGCTACAAACTGAGCCAAACGTGTTTGTCAAATAATTTATTTGCCTGTAAAATTTTCGTTTAATTGATATATTCATTCCGGTCATTGTCATATATAAACAGACATACACTCCTCCAGGTCAAATTCTAAGAAATTAATTAAATTTAAAAAAATAATAATTTTTAACTGTAACACCAGTGTGACCGCGGTCGTTGAGGGATTAATGTTAATTTTACAAGCTTTTATTTAACTTGCAATGTTTGTATGTATGTTTGTCAGTTCGGGTCAAATCTTACAACTGAATTTTTAAGCAGCTGTCCTCAATCGAGTTGAAATTTTGCATACACGTTTAGTTTAAGTGACATTGCATGGTTAGATATGTGACATCATTCTAAATCCAACATGGCGGACTATGTTTTTTTTATGCATCATGGTATGTATGGATATCAAATGAAAGGGTCTGCTGAGAAGAATACGAATAAATATCTAAAAAATATAAACTTAAAATTAAGTCAATCTAAGAGGTAAAGTTTGGAAGTTTGTGACGTTGTAGCAATCTCTGGATCTACTGAACGGATTTTAGATGAAATTTGGTAAGAAGGTTGATTCGCTAGTGGATACTATACACGATGTTAATATGTACTTACTTTTATTGTCCACACACACACACACACACACACACGCGCACACACACACAAATATATATATACACATATGTAATACTTCAAAATCGTTTATTTATTATGACATTTTCAGCAAACCCAATAAAAATAGAGCCCGCGCGAGATGATGGCGACATGTCCGATAATACTTTGTCGGAAGATTTCTCTGCAAATGGTAAGTGATTTTTGTGTTTTTTTAATAAAATAATACCAAACAAAATCTGATGAAAATACAGATTCGTTTATTTCGTAACCAGTTACGAAAATCGATTCGTTATAAAATTAAAAAAAAAACCGACTTCCAGGCACTAAAGTGTAAAAAATAACTAAACGGAGGTTTTTATGTAGAATGAATAGATACCTAATCAGATATTATCGAAGTTGCAAAAACAATTTTCCAAATCGGTTCAGGCGTCTTCGAGTAATCGGTGAACATACATAAAAAAAGAAAAAAAAAAGATTCCGACGAATTGAGAACCTCCTCGTTTTTGGAAGTCGGTTAAAAATAACGCTTCTAGCGATAAGGCCGCCTGCTTTTTTTATGTGTTTTTATGTATACTTCTCTTTTTTATATAGATGGTGCTGTGTGTTAATGTCCCAACATAATAATTATAATTTATAATTATAATTCTTTTCTTACAAAATGCCATTTTGTGAAGTTATACTTGTTTTGGTACGTTTGTTAAAAATAATGAGAGTAAAATTTTTACGATGCGCGCGCGCACCGGCAGCCAAAAAGCGACACGACGAAGTTAGCTGCATTCCTTTCACAAACAGAGAGTTGCGACTTACGGGATGAAATCTTTAGCTATTTTTGTTCTGTTACGCCAAAGAAGTATAACTTCTTACGTGCCTACATAAGTACACGCACACGCTTTTTTTTTAAATGTTTCTTTTTAATTTCCAGATTACGAAGTGCCCATAAAAGTTGAGAAATTGGACGACAAGCCAAAGAAACGTCAAGCCAAAGCGTCCACGTCCAGAGCGAAGAAGGCAAAGACCACCGATGGAGAGCCGTCGGCTAAACGTAAGTGACAAGTTTGTTATATTTGACACATTGGTGGTGTGTTTACGCGGGAAAGTATGTATATATATATATATATATATATATATATATATATATAATATATATATATATATATATATATATATATATTTTATTATTCTAAAAGACAAGAACGTTTTAAAAACAATTCTTATATTATTGACATATGTATATATATTTTTTGGCAATCATGTGTAATATCATTTTTTTTCTTTATTAAAAAAAATGGTTTTCTAACTTTTTCCAAAAGAAAAGTTATGATTTAAATATTTTATATTAAAAACGAAATACTCGCCTGAACACAACATCAATGTATCATTTTAAAAGGCAAAGGAGAAGCTGCGTTCAGTTTTAAAATTACAGACAAATTCAAAACACAATAACATACAAAGAAAAAAAAATTACGTAATATATTATATTTACTAACGACTCATCCTCGCTACGCTCGGGTTCGTCCCTAGGTCATTTTTTTTAATTGACATAACTTTTTTAAGTGAAGTTTACTACAATACATTAGTAAAAATCTCACCCAAATCGGCTTAGCCGTTTCTGAGATTAGCGCGCACAAACGCACAGACGAACAGACAAAAATTCTAAAAACATTGTTTTGTGTTAATAAAGACCCCCAATAATAGTTTTTCTCAAATATCTTCCATGTACAGACAGCGATCAGTTACAATTTCATTATATGTATAGATATGGATAACTATATAAAGACTACAATTTACTTAAGATAGGCAGCTTGAAAAATGAGTCAAGAAATCTGCCATTGTTTTTATGAAATGAATCATAATAATTATCTATGGTATTCCTCTGAAGCGCTTAATGTGCTAAGTCTAAAGAGATCACTCACGGGTTCGACACCCGATTGAGACAAACATTTGCTCTTATCAGTGAACAAATTTCACACATACATATTATGTGCCGGGAACCAAAAATCAAAATAAATCCGCGAAATAATCCGAAAAGATAGTTTTATTTAAAATAATATGATTTTAACTCACATTTTTTTTATTGTCCTCTTTGATGGATATATAACAAAATCTGCAAGCTTTTCCGTTGCCTTTTCTTTTATGTGTATACTGTGTGTTATTTTTATGTATTATGGCAACATTACAAAATTATAGATGGAAATAAATTATAGCTTTACTTAATACAATATAAAATGTCTAAAAACTAAATATGTTTTTTTCTGATTGGTTAAATTAAATTCTGATTTCAGATTTTTTTTTCTGAATTATTTTTTTTTAATTTCGACTTTTTGTCGTTGGTTTCTTGTGGTGGGATATGTATCATAGACTTACTTGTGTAAATATATTTTTTCTGCATTCTGTTATGTACATACCTATGTATTAAATTATTTGTACTTAAAAAAATACTTCAAATTATTCATAATTTAAAAAAAAACCATTCCCGCCATACACACTCTATGATTGTTCACTCGCTGTCAAAATTTTTTTTTTTATTTCGAATAAGAAAATGAAAATTAGAGACATTTTTTTTTTCAATGTTATCTATAACTTTGTAATGATGTACAATTTAGTATCTGTATTTTTAGATTTGACATTGTTTTTTTTTAAACTTGAAATTCTGCAATATACAAGTAATAGTTTTTCATGCGTAAACATTATTTTTAATTTTGACTCGGTCGCCTTTAAAAAGTTAAAAGTTTCGATAGGTTTTGATATTATTTATCTACATAAATTGTGTGTCAGAAGAAGGATTAACTGGTTTATTTTTGTATTGAATTTTGTTAGGACAAGGTAAGTGCATTTTATCGTATAGTGATGAAATATATTAAAACTAGCAGAATCCGTACAATAAAAACTCTTTGGCTTTATGTTATACTGCGACCCACCCTCGCTTCGTGCGGGTTTTACAATAACGTATGGAAGTCTGCCTGATTTGTTGACATTTATGATTACTGCTCCCCTCCCTTGGGTAGTAGCGTGATGATATATAGCCTATGGCCTATCTCAATGAACGGGCTATCTAATGCAAATAGAATTTTTCAAATTGGATTAGTAGTTCCTGAGATTAGCGCGTTCAAACAAATTAATACAAACGAAACAAACAAACAAACAAACAAACAAACAAACAAACAAACAAACAAACAAACAAACAAACAAACTATGCCTCTTTATAACATTAGTATAGATTATGAATCTGACCATTTAAATTTTACATATTAAATCTGCTGTTTTAGTTTGTTAAAGTAATTTTATACTACTCCTAGTTTTGTGAAGCGACTTCGAAAGGTTTAATTATCGTTCATAAATAAACAGGCAAAGATAAAACGGTTTAGTGCCTTTTCTTCTCCTTTGTTTGTTAAAGGATTTTCTTTTGTTTATTAGCTATTGATTGAGCTTGCCGGGATAAAAAGTATCCTATGTCCTTCCCAGGGTCTCAAGCTATCTTCTTACCAAATCTCATCTAAATCGGTTCAGTAGATCCAAAGATTACCCCCTACAACGTCACAAACTCACAATTCACAAACTTTAGCTCTTTGTAATACGAGTATTTTATCAATAAAAAAAAGAAATTGAAAACAGTTTTTTATAGATAAACAAATTCTATTATATAATATATTTTCAACTTACGCGCGTACGCGAATTTTGTTCACAGTTTCATTGGTTTTGATTTTTTTGCGCGGAATTTTGATTCTTTTTCTAAAATAAGATTAGCCTTTTTTTTTTAACGTTTGGAAATGCATTTACGCACGAGGTGTGGGACTCACTAGCGTAATAAAGCCAGTACTTCTCACTAAAACCCAACAAAACCTTCCCCTGTCTTAATGGGGCGTCGCAGGATCGATTACGCATTTAACTACGACGCCCCGACGGCAGGTCAGCCGAAGCAGACCACCACAACCATGGGGTTGCTTCCAAGTCCACTATGCTATCAGAGAAGTACCAGGAGCAACCCACATGGTACACCGCCCACCGAAGTGGGCCACCTCCCTGTGCGTTTCTTGGCTTCGCGCCCGGTTGGATTGCCGGGCACTACTGAGCCCTCCCACCACGACAAGGTGAACGCACGTTGGGGGGAAAATAAGATTAGCCTAAGTTACTCCTTATAACATCATCTACCTGCCAGTGAAAGTCCTGTTAAAGGCGGTCCAGCAGTTTCGAATATTAGACCAAAGAACAAACAGACAAATAAAAGTTTTAAAACTTTTTTTTTTCTTATAAGTACCGTATTATATACTTTCATATGCATTTAGTAAAAAGCTATTATTTTGACATTACAAACAGACACATCAATATTTTATTTATGTGTATAAATAATATTTATGATCGATTTTCGGACTAGACTGGGCGAACACTAGTTGTTATTTTTGTCCATCGAACGGAACTCTTCGTACAAGTTTTAACTTTGCTCCGGTATTATTAAAAAAATGAGTGCTTTATTGATTTAGAATTACGGTGATTATAAAATAAGTTGCTGCGTAAACGAAAGAAGCGACAAAATCCATGTAGATATTAGTAAGCGTATCATACATATCTCGCACAATGGATTTATAAGTCATATTAAGTATAAACATTAAAAACTCTTTCGAATTTTTAACGATATTTATATTAGATTTTCCTTTAATGTCACCTAAAATAGGTTTTTAAAGTACTTAAGAAAATGTATGCTTGTAAAGTATTTATATATGTATATATCTATTTTTAAACAAAACGTATAGAATTTATAGGTAGGGACCTAATTATGAGCCTTGTGGAACACCTATTCAAATATATTCATTACAACAGATGTTCAAACATACCTATCAGTGATGAATATATACATTTACATTAATTCTTAATCTACCCATGACCTATATTTGTATATTTTACTATACTTATTATGTGTTGTACGAAATATTTATTGTTATTTTTGCTTATTTTATTCATGGAGTGAATAAAAAAGATGAATTATTTACAGCGTTTTATTTACACTCGAACTAAAAATGATCTCGCACTGACCTTTCTAAAAACTAACAATTGAAAATATGAGAGAACTGAGTTCGCACGTCCACGAAAACTAAGAAAGTTATTTAAGAAGAGATTGGATGAAGATAATGAGATGTGCTCGTTTCTGTTATAGGAACGGACGGCGAGCCCAAGCGCAGGAAAAAGAAAAAGAAATCAGACGTTAGTGCCACGCCAGAGAGAATAGAGCACAGAGTAAATCTCTCCGCCATACTCCAATACTCCAATGCCAGCCCCTTCCGAGATAAGACGATGCGAGGTTTCTCATGTCTCTACTGTGCGAAATATTTCAAAACTATCGACGAACTACGGATACACACTGCCCAGCAAAGTGAGAAGGATAAAATTAACTCGATGCTGGACTACAAATTGAGCTACAATCCCATCAAGTTGGACATAACAGATTTAAGATGCACAGTGTGCAACACTAACATGAAAGATCTGAACGAGCTGAAGGAACATTTGGTCACCGCTCACAATAAAACGATACATAAAAATATTAAAGATATCATTTTGCCGTTCAAATTGGATGATGGGCATAATTTTACGTGTGTTGTTTGCTCGGTTGTTCATATTTCGTTCAAAAATCTTTATCTACACATGAGCAGTCACTATCGTAACTACTGCTGTAAGAAATGTGGCGCCGGCTACATCACTATCGCGGCGTTGAGGAAACACGGAAAGACCCACTATCAGGGGCACTTTCCATGCGATTACTGCGACAAATCGTATACTTCTCTCACCAAGAAAAGGAATCACGAAAAGGGAGTGCACACTGGAGGATGGTTGAGGAACAAATGTCCCCATTGTCCGGAGATATTTGTCAGCTACTACGAAAGAAGCGAGCATTTGGTGAAAGTCCACAATGAAACGCCCGTTCTGTATCCGTGTAACGCATGCAATAAGACGTACAAAAAGAGATTCGAATTGAGCCGCCATATAAAACACCATCATTTGCAGCAAAGGAGTTATTTATGTGATAAGTGTCACGCGAAATTCTTTTCCAAGCGTGGTCTGGTCGACCATATGACCAGGCATACCGGGGCGGAAGTTTGCGCGTGTGATGTTTGCGGTAAGTCCTTCTCAAGGACTCGGACTCTAAAAGAGCATATGAAAGTGCATGAGGATGATAAACGGTTTCAATGCGAAGTCTGCAAAAAGACGTTTATGCAGAAGAGCAGCCTCAAAAGTCATATACGTCTCCATCAAGACGATTTGGACATTTTCAAAGAGTTTGATGACGTCAAGCATTTGATAGATAACAGAGAAATGACCTTGAAGCAAATAGCTGCTGAAAACAAGAAGAAAGCGCAAATGGAGAAGTTAAAAGATGATTTTGTTAATATATAAAATGAGCTTTTGAAAAATTTTAGATGTAGATATGATTTTTTAAGTGAATACAAGTTTAGCCGCGTTGAGCGATTTTTGGTACAGGGAAAACTTGTAGGTTCGTGTCACCGACATGCTAGTGGACCGTTGCGCCAGACTGGCATGTGTACATATATATATATATATATATATATATATATATATATATATATATATATATATATATATATATATATATAATATATATTATATACCCATATATACGCACATTGTTTACACACGTATCATGTGTGTTGGAATCTTTTTGGATGGGTGAAATCTTGTGAGTTCGCGTCACCGACATGCCGTAGAAGCAGTAAGTGGTGTTAAATTGACCTTGAGAAAAGTTTAATTTGTGTATACTGTGCATTGTTTAGATTGTGTTATCGATAATTATTATTTTAATTGTGTATGTAGAAAAATGAATCACGATAACATAACATTTATTTTCGGATAATTTTTATATTAGTATCGATATTTGCGTTAAAAGATTTGAAATTATTTATTTTTGTAATATATGATCTCTGTAATACATGGTGCAAAGAATATTTCCTAGTGGCCTAGAAGTTACCTTACTAGCATGGTAAAACAGATTTCTAGTTATTCGATAGGATTTTGTACGCGGATTCTAAAATTAAAAAATTTATAAAATTTTATAATAAATTTAATTTCTCAAAAGTAAATTGGCAGAAATAAAATACCAGTCAAATATTATATCATTCAATTTCTTCATTAGAAATTTACAAAAGAGTATTGTAGTATAATTAGTGTTTCTAAATTTCCATTTTCCATATTTGTTTAGATCCTCAATCCTACGTGAAACTAAAATTGGAGATGCCTTCAGACGGTGGTAAAAGAAAACGACAGAATGACGACGAAGGAGTGCATTTCTCTAATGATGGCTCAAGTCAAAATAAACTTGGTGAAATTTGAAGAAAAAATAGAAATAAAACCCTAAATAGAATTAGATCTAGACGATATAGAGAAAAGAAAAAGAAAAAAACTGATGAAATAGATAATACACAAAAACATCGAACAATCACAGTTGAGGAGGAGGAGGAAAAAATTAAACGTCGTAAAGAATATAACAAACAAAAAAGTCAGCGGTACAGTGATAAGAAAAGAGCTACTAATTTGATTAATTTACATACAGATCAATCCTTACAAACAGTTTTAAGGCATGTTTTGGAATGTCAAAATTCCCGTAACTTATAAATTGCAGGCTCATCGATGAGAAATGTGTCATATGTCCCATCAAGTCATACTGCTGATCTGTCAACACGGAATGATCCATACAAGCCAGAGTCGCATTTAGATTATGATAAAAATATTCACGATGATGTCGATTCACAAGTTAATTATGTTCCACAATTAAATGAAGCAATAATAACAAACTATGTGCCAAATAATCAAAATAATATTAAAAATATGCATTCTTAACATAATCTACGTTTACAAACATATTCTTCTTTCCAACAAAATTCCGTTTGCGATAGATTGTGGTTTAAAAAAGATTTGAAAACTTTTGATAATAACGATGTAACAGAAATATTTATGTAGTAGAGGTGAAAATATGTTCACCTTGCTTAACATTGATTAATAAGGATCGCGTTCCACCACTTTCGGTATATAATGGTTTTAAATATGCTACATTTCCGGAAAATCTTAAAAATTTTCCATTAGATTTGGTAACAGAAAGACTTGTATCTCCGAGAATTCCATTTATGCAAATTCGAAGACTTCGACATGTTCATGGTCAATTTGGGATTTATGGGCAGGTAATAAATGTTCCAACAGAAGTAAATACTATGGTTCAATCATTGCCAAGGAATATAGATGATGATCATAGCATTACGGTTCATATCAAGAGAAGGAAAATACACAAATCCAGTTACGTTTATGGTGTAGTCAACAAAAGAAAAATAAATGCGTGGTTGCGATACTTGAAAGGTACGCCTCTTTATACTTCTTATGACATTACGGTTGATGATAGCTTCTTAAACCAAGACGATATAAAAGATGAAATCATATACGATGAAGGTGGTGACAATGAAATTTCAGAACAAATATCAATTGATGAAAGCTTAGTAGCACAGCAACAAACATTGATGTGGAACGTCGGAGACGAAGAAGGAGATGTTCCCATTAGTCTATTGTTCGATGAACATGCAGAAGAATTATCTTTTCTACAAATATATTTGGGTCAATTAAGAACTTTTCGTGATGGTCTTAATGTCACACCTTTTATGATGGCGACAAGTGAACTTAGATGATCTGACATACTAGGAGTTACCCCTAAGCATTTGTTATACATTGCCATGAAAATAATGAGAATAAGAATTCGAGATACGTTTACGTTCAAACATCTTGGAAAAGGCTCCACTAACACTAAAGAACAAATAGAATCAGAAAATGACATACATGATTGTATTGAAAGTAATTTAGCTTTTCTACGCACGATCCAAAATTCAGCATATTATTGGTCAGAAAGGAAAAAAGATCTGTTTGCAATGATCACACAATATGGCAAGCCAACAGTTTTTTTTACAATAAGTGCTAGCGAAACAGGATGGCCTAAATTGTTACAATTATTGCATAATTAAAAAATAATTCTGAAATATCGTTTGAAGATGTAGCAGCATTACACTTCATAGAAAAGAGTACACTTGTTAACGAAGACGCAGTCACTTGCGCTATATATTTCAATAAATTGGTCAATTTTCTCATGAAAATTCTGCAATCAAAAAGATTTAGTCCTTTCAAAAATAGAATTTTGCAATATTTCAAAAGGATCGAATTTCATCATAGGGGTAGTCCACATGCGCATATTTTAGCTTGACTAGATAATGCTCCCGCAGATGCCCTTGTAAAAGATTACAATAAAGCCATCGATCTCATAGACTTTCTTATATCAGTATCTTCAGCAGAGGCATCGGGTGATATTATATTACAAACACACGAACATACTTTTACGTGTTACGAAGGAATAGCGTCAAAAAAGGTGAAAAAATGTAGATTTGAAGCTCCTTTTATGCCAATCAAGACAACAATGGTTTTGACACCGATGAAAGACACCGAAGATGGATTTAAAGAGTATAAAGCAAAATATAATGCTCTCAGAAGAATTTTGGAAAATTTTGAATATATTGATTTTGAAACATTTTATGGAGATACTAATATTAATTCAGATCAGGAATATGTTAATATCTGGAATCAATAGACCACGAGTTTTTCCGAAGTGTAAACCTCAAGAAAAATGGCGCAATCCTTTCAATCCATTTATATTGAACATTGTTAAATCTAATACTGACTTTCAATTTATAACAGAGTAGTATTCGTGCGCCGCTTATATTGTGGAATACTTCCATAAAACGAACAGAGGCAACGAGCAATTTACAAAGGAAAATCATTGAAATCATGGATGAACACTCAGAATTCGATATATGTGAAATTACTAAAATATTAGTATCAATCTTTTGAATCACACCGAGATAACAAGTCAAGAAGCTGCCTGGTATTTATTGAGAGAGCCCTTGTCAAAAATTGAAACTTAAGTGTTTATATACCGACTGTACGGCCCATTGAAAGACAAAGAATAAAAAAAACCATGAAGGAATTGGGCGAATTGGACGATGATTGCACAGATATATGGAAAGAAAGTTGGTTTGACAAGTATGTAAAAAGACCTGAAGATTTAGAAAAAGTTTCTCTTGCTCAATTCGTTTCTATATACTACAAAAATAACAAGGGAAAATATGTGATACGAGATGAACCGAGAGTCATACGTTATCGTAATTATGATATGGCTACTGATTTCAACGAATGTAAGAGAGAAACATTTACTTTACACATACCATTTCGTCATGAAGATGCAGAAATTCTTGAAGAAATGAAATTTATTAGAGTATACGATGAAAATGTAGATCTGATATTACAGAAGAGAAAAGAATTTGAATTCAACGTAGAAATCGAAAGAACACTACAAATTTGTCAAGAATTATGTCGCGAAGAAGTTCCAGATGATAATCAAGAAAAAAGAGATGTAGGAAAATTTCCTGATTAATACCCATTTCAAGAATTATTCGACCCGAACGCGGAGATTGATGATTTGCAACTTGTAATGTTGAATAAACTTGGAGCTACAACTTAAAAAAATGTCATGGGGACTGCCGACAGAATTGAAAACTTGTAACTTAGGAATAATTGTGTTGTTTTTAAATTATAGTATGAATAATTAAAATTCCATAATTTGTAAATTGAAATTATTATTTGTCTGGTTTTCACATCCATTGGCACTCCGAGCAATAATTATATACATTTTGATATAGATTATTTATTAATCAAAACATGACGCTGCACGTCGCCAGCTTGTGCCAGACTGAGTCGACACGTCACATGTCACATGTAGCATGTCGGTGACGCGTGTATATATATATTGTCCATACCAATAATCGCTCAACGCGGCTTAAGAGGTTTTTAGTTCAATAATGATTATCGAAAACATAATTTCAAAAAAGACAAAGAGTCCAACACGTACATGATACATTCGAGTGTATATAATATATATGTACACAGCACTGCGTGTCGCCAGTCTGGCGCAACGTTCCACTAATAATATGTGGATATCGCGAACTCATGAGTTTTCCCTCTACCAAAAATCGCTCAACTCGGCTAAATTAAAAGTTTTTCTTAAGTTCCGATTATGTCACCAATAAGAGAAAAGTGTTATTAAAAATGTAGGTTCTTTATAGTTTTAAGATAAATATTGTTAGTCTTAATAAATATAAGAAAACAAAATCGTGATCTTATAAAATAACCGAAATTAACCAATATATAAAAGGTACAGATTAAATAAACCATAGAGTATAAAATAAATTTGTGATATAGTGCTATGTTTTTGAGGGTAGGCACAAAAATACTAATCGTTGGTTGGTGGACAGTTTTTCAGTGATTTTTTTAAATGGAGAATATTTTACTTTTTTGATCGATGAGTTAGTTACAAAGCATTTACTTTTTCTTAGTAATAATAGCACAATAGCTCTATCACTCATTGACGTCTTGTTTTTGACGAAGGCATAGAAATATAAAAAAGAATTTAAATAGATAAAGATTTGTTATTATCTTCATTTTTTTATTTAATTTACGTATAAAATATGTATGTACATAAATTGCTTTATACGGCTATTATTTCACTTCGTTTTTTTAATAGCTGGTTTAAATTTCGGAAGCGACACCAATATAAGACGTTCAATTGAATTTTGTTATGACGTCATTTCCGCTTTTACTATCTGTCGTCTCAGATTAAAAAAAATATATGTATAGGCAGTTCCGTTAAAATAAATGTCAAAATCAAAAATAGTAGCGTGATTTGCTGTTTATGCTATTATTCCTGATTTTGTTATAATTTCTTTAAAGAATATGGGAAATTTTGTATTTTTAAGCATTATTTCTCTTCCCTTAGAAAGACAGAGAGAGCAGTATATTCTTTTTTCTTTATTATAATAAAATCTGTTAGCTGTTTTTATGTATTAACATTTATTTACTTATCATTCAGCATACAAATCAGTCATTTGTATAATATTTTAAAACATTGTTTGGCTTCCATGTTTAGTTCTATGACACTGTCTATATTATTCCTTAGAATGAGTCTGTGGTGTATAAGGTCTTTGTAAGGAATACAGGAGATTGTCTACTTTTTTTTTTTAAATAATATTTCATGGTTCAAATACTTAGGCAATGACACTTATCTCTTGTACTGTATTTGAATGAATTATTTATAAAAAAATAGTTTTGCTCTTTTTTGATATTTAATCTACATATTTACTTATATCAACTCCTCTGCGTCTTTTTTTTCGGAACCATAGACTATAAATCATTTTGAATGTTTTAACGGTGATTTTTACTATTGTAATATTTTTATTTGTCGTCAATTTATTTTTTCGATCTCGCATTGTGAATTTTTTAATTATATTATAATTATTAAGAGTTTAAAAAATAAACTGCTTTATGATCACTCTGGAATCTTTTTATTTGTATTTTTTCCAAATTATGTAATATGATAGATATTAAAAGTTATGGTTACATAAAGAATATTAAATAGCGTGCTCTAAAATATTTTTATTATACATACATGTAGAATATATATTGATATTCAACTGTGATGCATGGTCGATTGATTTTTTTAGTTTTTGAATTGGAAGACGTAAATGAAGTTTTCTAGAATATTCTGCAGTAAGATTTTATATGATTTTCACCATGAAATTTTAGTTGCTACGATATGTTTCAAACGAACGGCCAGTCACACGTTATTTTTCTTTTATAGGCCTTACCGGAGCCCGAAAAAAACGAAAAGGGACTCTTATGGAGGAAAGCGGGGCGGGTGAGGTCCTAACTAAAGTAGTTTATCGCGAAAAGCAATTACGTGAGATGCAAAAGCAATGGCACAACTTAACCACCCTGCTTAAATATTCTAATGTAACCCCCTTCAAGGATAGAAACGATGCGGGCTATATTTGCGCTTATTGCTTTAAAACCTACCCCGATCCCAATGTCCTCAGACATCACACTCACTTCGATCATGTTAAAGAGAAACCTACATACAAATCTGGCTCGGGCATGAGCAGTTTTGTAGCCTTTTTGGACATAGTTGACCTAAAATGTACAATATGCGAGCAAAGTATGGAGAGTATCAACAGTTTAACGGAGCATTTGGTCAAAGAGCACGACAAAAAGTATTATTTAGGTGTCACAGACTATTTCCAACCGTTCAAACTGACGCGCGAACAAATGATGAACTGCTGTCTGTGCGGGGAGATATTTCACAACATGAAATTGTTGATGCAACACATGAATGTACATTACCGCAACTTCATTTGCACAATCTGTGGTGCGGGATTCGTTAACAGCTTCCGACTGAACAGGCATGAAACAACGCATGGGAAAAAGAAGTCTAGTTTCACATGTCGACACTGTGGGCAAGTGTTTGCAGCTGAGTCCAAGAAGAAAGCTCATGTGAACACCGAACACAAAGGCATTGCTGGTGACAGCGTGTGTCAAATATGCAAAGCTCGGTTTAAGAATTATTACCAAAAAACAAGGCACATGATGCAAGTCCATAACGTAGAAGGCATCAAATGTGATATGTGCGATAAGAAATTCAATTTAAAATCGAATTTGGTGTTGCACATGCGAAGTGTCCATCTCAAAGAGAGACCCTACGAATGTTCTGTTTGTAGTATGGGTTTCTTTATAAAAAGACATATGTTAGGGCATTATATGGCAACACACACGAATGAGAGGAAATTTAAGTGTGACGTGTGCGGGAAAGCGTATGCCACACAGAATAGTCGGAGGAAACATATGAAAAAGAATCATGGTATCTCCAAAAACACGATATTGCCGCCTAATGTAGACGACAAGCCAAACTAGAAATAAAGATATTATTTATGTGTATATGAAATGTAATAAAATGTTGTGGTGTACATTGAATTTTATTTTGTACCCAAACGGTATTGATTAATGGTCTATGCCTTTGTTTGAAGTACACATATAATATATTTTTTCTCACGAGTTTTATAAGAGGTGTACGTGAATTTTCTCTTATCTTCAAAGTGTAGCGATAAAACTGTCGTTTTATGGCTTATTTTGCCTATATAATTATTTTTTACAGGCTTAAGAGTATTTCTATCGCACAGTTAGTTGATTTGGGTGAAACTGTAATGTAAATACTTGTACAGTATTTGAAGTTATAAGTTGATTAAACAGAGATACTTTCTATATTTTTGAATTCATATTTTCTTAATATATTCTGCGAATTACGAAAAGCATGAATTTTTGAATATAGCGATAGCAGTGCTCAAGATGAAAATTTTAACTCAGTGCTTTTCTTTGTAGGTGTCCCGACTGAGCCAAGCTATGTAGAGATAACAATCAAACAGGAACCGACATCAGACAATGATGAGAGTTACGAAGACAAAGAGACGCAAAAAATGCAAACATTCGTCAAAATAGAGCCGTTATCGTTTGAGATTAAACCGTTAGACAAAACTACACTGCCAAGGAATGACAGGAAAACTAAAAAAGACCAAATAATCGAAATGGAAAAGCATTTACATAATATAAGTACGATTCTACTGAATACAAATGCAACGCCTATTAGATACCATGATGGTGCGAGTTATGTGTGCGCACTTTGTCCCGAGACTTATCCATTGCCAGCTGAATTGAAACAGCACGTGCTAGATGAACATGACGAAATAGATAAGTCTTCATTTATGGAAGGAAATCGCCTTAACTCTTACATGGTCAAACTAGATATCACGGACTTAAAATGTCTCGTCTGCCACAAAGATATAGAAAGCTTTGATCCTCTATTCGAGCATCTTACTACCGTCCATGGAAAGACAATGCACACGGATATCCCAAATCACATACTCCCATTCAGATTCGTTGCGAACGGTTTCGACTGTGTACAATGCCCAAAAACGTTCGAACACTTCAAATTGGTCCAAGAGCACATGCCCGTTCATTACCAGAATTATATATGCGAAACGTGTAGCGCGCCTTTTGTTAATAAACGAACGTTACAGAATCACAACAATCGCCACAAAAAAGGGGACTTCCCCTGCAGCCAGTGCCCGAAAATCTTCGACACAAACAGGAAGAAATTGAATCACGAAAAATACGTGCACGCAGGAGATTATAAAAGGAAGAAATGTCCGTACTGTCAGGAGAAGTTTACTAACTACGCGAAGAAGAGGTCTCATATGGTTGAGGAACATGGCGCAGAGCCCTTGTCGGCCAAATGCGATATATGCCACAAAGTGTTCAGCACTAGAGCCAGATTGAGGGGTCACACCCGACGTGCTCACATGGAATGCACGCACGCATGCGCAGAATGCGATATGAAGTTTTACACGAAAATGGAGTTGGTGAAACATATGGTTAAACACAACCCTCTAAGGAATTACCAATGCGATATTTGCCAAAAGGCCTACGCGAGAAAGAATACGTTGCGTGAACATTTGAAGATTCACGCCAACGTGAGAAAGTTCAAATGTGAACACTGTGATAACGCGTTCATACAAAAGTACAGTTGGAAATCTCATATGCGAAAGAAGCATAAGATCAAAATACCCTAATATCGATTCGCAATCGAATCATGAGTTCGGATAAGTGAAGTGTAGGCAGATATTCGGTTCCGATTAACGTGGTATCGATTTTATTTTTAGGTTTTAACGAATTTCCAAAAATGGCAAAATGTTTGCTATATTCGTATATATTTTTTTTAATTAATCATAGAATTATAACTATGTCCGATGAACTTTCGAATTTTTCTCTAGGTCATCTTGAAGCAAAGCACTCGTTATATTTTTTTATTTGTGTTCGAATTTTGATCCGAATATATTATTTTACAACATTGACTATTTAAAAAAAAAACCACAATATTTTATTTTGATCTAAAAGTTTTAATTTAGGCCATGGTCTAACTTTGAATGACACTCTGAATTACAAATCTCTTTCTCTGCCATGAAACTTGCGAGCTCTATTCTCGTTAAGTGAATTTATTAAGTTTAAAATCTAGACTCGTGTAAAGCCTTTAAAAATATATTATCTTCTTATTGATTATATTTTTATTTTATTTAAACCTATCACCTCTTTTATTGGTCTTGGTACGCGTTTGTTTAAAAAAAAAAAAAACCAAAAAAATACGATCGACATAACTCATACCTCATTAGTAGATATTGTATTCAGCCCTTTTAACGTCCCACTGCTGGGCACGGGCCTCCCTTCATACGAGGGGGATCAGGCCATAGTCCACCACGCTGGCCAAGTGCGGATTGGCGGACTTCACATGTCTTTCGAAAACTTGCTAGGTTTTCTCAGACATGCAGGTTTCCTCACGATGTTTTCCTTCACCGTAAGGCAAGTGGTAATCATGTTAGAAATGATTCGCACATGAAAATATCAGAGGTGCGAGACCCGGGATTTGAACCCGCTTCACCCGGTTTCCCAAGCGAGCGCGTTACCACTGGGCTACCACTGCCTCTGTACATCACATTAGTAGATATACAAAGTACAAAATAAATCTATATATATAAATAGGCAAAGACAAAACAGTCGATTAACTTTTTCTACTCTGTTTGTCAACCGGTTTTTTTGTATTGTAGCTATGTATGACCGGGTTTTTGTGTTATTTCTGTTTATTGGTCCACAAAACAAATGCCAATTAAACACGTATAAAATAACAAGTCAGTGTTATCGATATAAAAGTTTTGTAAGTGCATTGCTCTTTTTTTACAAATTTTCTACAACAACAATTATGCTCGAATTTCGACTATTGGATAAACTAGTAATATATTATGTAGTTGTAAAGTCTTTGTCAATAATAAATGGTGTATGTTTCATTCGTCTATTTTTACAGTAATCGCTAAAGAATGCTCTGTGGCAAAATCCAAGTAATTAATTTTTTTAACTATATATTTTCTCGATCAAATATATTGGTACTAGAAATATATAAAGATTTAGTGACGAAATAGTGTCAATTATGCAATAAATATAAGTGCCTCGGTGGTGTAGTGGCTAGCATGTACGGCTGCACATCCGGAGGTCCTGGGTTCGAGTCCCGGGTCGGGTCAAGTTTAGTTATTGAGTCTTTCTGTATAGTAAGTCTCAGTAACAGCCCGGAGTTGGGAAGTTGGCGGTGTTTCACCCCCGTGCCTCGGAGAGCAATAAAGCCGTCGGTCCTGCGCCTTAACTCTCACCGGTCGTGTCGAGTGGTCGTCCCACCTGAGTATGAGAGTGATAGGAATAGAGAGTGCACTTGTGTCTGCGCGTACACTTGTGCACTATAATATCTCCTGCGCAGTTGGCTAATCTCAATGAGATTGGCCGCCGTAGCCGGAATCGGCCAGGAGAACATCATCATCATCATCATCAAATATAAGTGATTATAATGAACACTATAAAGTTAGACGTGTTGTATAGTTTTTCTTGAAACCAACAGTTCTGTCAAACTGAACTTTTATATTATTTGCAACCAACGAATCTAAAATAGATGCAATTTACAGGTTAGCAGGTATTTTCAACGTAGATTACCAAAAAGTAAAGTAAAAATTTTCTTTGTAGGTGTCCGACCTGAAAGTAAAGCAAATGTCACAGGTGTGGTACTCAAGCTAGTGCGAAAATTAATCCCAAAAACTAATACAGACAATATTCCCAGAACTCGACATGGCAACTACGAACTTTCTAGACATTTGATAAATGCTAAAGAAATATTCACTTGGTCTAATGCCACGCCAATTCGAAAGCAAACAGATGTCGGGTATGTTTGTTGCTTCTGTGACGCCATATACCCCGAACCAGCTCAGTTGAAACAACACACTATGGAGAGCCATGATGGCATAAATAATAGTAGCTTCACTAAGCGAAGGGATCTAAACGAGTTTCACGTAAAAGTCGATATTACAGGTTTAAATTGCAAAATTTGCAAGCAAGATTTAGATGATCTTGACAAACTGATATTACATCTAAAGGAAAACCACAAAAAAAGACTTTTCCTAGATATCAAAAATCACATGATACCGTTCAAATTTGAAACGTCTTCCTTACAATGTTTCATATGTTCAAGTGAATTTAACAAATTCAAAAATTTATTGGAGCATATGAATATACATTGTAGGAATTATATCTGCACTGTGTGCGAAGCTGGCTTTATCAACCGAAGGCGACTTATAGTTCATTCAGAGAAACATAAAACCGGTGTTTTCCAATGCGGTATATGCGCTGAAGAATTTACAACGTTGGCAAAGAGGAAATCGCATGTAATTTCCAACCATAAGCCAATCAAAAATAGAAATAGATGTGGCCATTGCAATGAAACTTTCAAAGACTATAATCAAAAGCAAAGACACTTAATAAGCGTCCATAACATAAGGAACCAGTATAACTGCAACGCGTGTGAACGAACTTTTCCCACCAGAAAAGCCTTTAGAGTACATATGCAGCGAGACCACCTAATGGAGAGAAGGTTCAAATGCATCGAATGTGATAAAACTTTTTATTGTGGATACACTTTAAAATGCCATTTGTTAAAGCATTCCGGACTAAGAGAGTTTCAATGCGACATATGTCTTAAGACGTACGGACGAAAGTCGACTTTGCGGGATCATTTGAGGATACATGCGGATGATAGGAGGTTCAAGTGTGATCACTGTGGACAAGCTTTCGTGCAGAAGTGTAGTTGGCGCGGCCATATGCGGGCAAAGCACGGGATAGAAATTTAAAATTGTATCCCTAAGGGCCGCAGTCTTAATTGTAGTTTAAACCATCGTTAAGAAGTTAACTTAATGTCATATTCATATTTTGTACTGTAAATGTCAGTTAAAACTATGGGGATTGGTTAATCTGTAATTGTTATTACGGTCCTATAAGTTTTTAGTTGTTTTTTTTTTACTCAAAAGCAGTATTTTTTTAAATAGATATATATGTTTAGTAGTTTCAAGTGTTGCAATTTTTTTTTTAAATAAAGTACTATTATTAAGAAATTTTGCCTTTAGTTTTATTTATTTTAATACATTTTTTTAGCATATTTACTGTATTTGTTATGTTATTTCGGTGAGTTATAAAATTAAGAGATTTTTACACTGATACAACGTTTTATACACAGATAACTTTAAAAACAGTATTACGTTATGAACTTTTTAGTTTAAAGTTTATAGTTCTACACTGCCATAAGTATTATTTTGATAAAAACCTTATTTATAGCAATTACGATTCTATTTATTTTCATGATTTTCTATATTATTTTTATAATATAGTGATATTCTCAAAGGATCTAGAAGTTGCATAAATTAAATACATTTTATTATTGAACATTACTTGTTTGAAAAAATGATAAAGTTGTTATATAATGAGTAATTTGATCTTTAAACGATGGTATACCTGTGAAACCCAAGTAAAAAAAACGAAAGTACGTGTTGGACTATTAAAAATTATGCCGTTAACAGATAAGAAATATAAATTCAACAATTAAACTTTTCTTTGTAGGTTCTCGACAGCAAATAGTCATCGTATCTGGAGAAAAAGCACAGGAAATGCTTCAAAACCTACAACAAACCAATGATAAAACGTCTAAGAAGAAACGTAAAAGAACTAAAACAAGTATAGATGATGATAAATGTATGCAAGAAGTAGAAAAACATAGAAATAATATGCTTGAAATATTATTCCATTCCAATGCTACGCCAATTCGTTTTAAAGGAGATATAGGCTACGGTTGCTCTTTTTGTTCCGACCAATACCCAAAACCTGCTGACTTAAAGAGCCATACAATAGAAGTTCATGACGAAGATAGTATTAAAAAAGTTATTGCAGATATGCGAATTTACACAGTGAAGTTAGACGTAACAGCTTTGCACTGTGCGCTTTGTTCAACAGATATACCAACCATAGAAGAACTCATGGACCATCTAATCAATGACCATCAGCGTGTTATATACACAGATATTAAAAATCATATGGTGCCATTTAAGTTTGACGACGATCAACTGAAGTGTGCTATATGTTCCGAGAAATTTGCCAAATTTAGAAATTTAACAGAACATATGAATACACATTTCAGAAATTATGTGTGTGATGTGTGCGGCGCGGGGTTTGTTAATCGCGATATTCTCAGAAGTCATTTGAGGATTCATAAGACAGGCGATTTCACTTGCGATTTTTGTCCAAAAACATTCAACACTCGTGTCAAGAAACAGTCCCATATAAACATTGTCCACAAACGATTGTACATGACGAGGAAGTGTGGCTACTGTAATGAACTGTTTGATGATTACAATAAGAAAAATGATCATTTAGTAAAATTTCATGGTGTCAATCTCGTTATCCTTAAATGCGAACTTTGTGACAAGACGTTCATCAATCAAAATCAGTTTAGGCGGCACGTTAGAAAGGATCATCTGATGGAGAGGAATTACGAATGTGAAGTGTGCGATATGAAGTTCTTTAGTAGTGAGAATTTGCGAAAACATGTGCTAAAACACACGGGAGAGAGAGATTTTCATTGCAATGTATGTGCAAAATCATTTGCACGAAAATTTACTTTACAACAGCATATGCGAGTGCACTCCAAGGAACGTAAAACTTCAAGGACATCCCCGGATCGATACTTGGTCATAAGTGAATCGGATGACGTCAGTGATCTTATATAATTATCTATATTTAGTTGGAAATTTTATAAATAAGTGTCTAGAATATATTTATTTAAGTATTACAACTTTTGTTTTATTTTATTATCTATGATGACAGTTTGCGTTCTTAGTTTTTTTAAATCATATTTTCAACTCAAACATATAAAGTATAGGGATTTTCACATACTAAATAAGTAAGCAAGTTTTATGATATGTATTGATAGTTTAGTTTTATAACTAAGTCGACACCCCGTTGCAAAAATACAGTAACAATATTTCTCTTTTTAGGTGAACCATCCGAAAGTAAAAATTTCGAAGACATAGACAATGATAATAAAAATAATAGAAAAAGAAGGATAAAAACCGAATCTGAAACCCTAGTTAGAAAGAAAGCTAAAATAACTATTAAAACTAAAAAGATTAAGCTAAAACCTATAAAGGAATTGACAAAACATCATCACAATATAAAAGAGGTTCTCCAATGTTCTAACACTACACCGATCCATGGTAAAAGTGACCTCGGATACCTGTGCTGCTACTGCACACAACAATTTCCAGATCCTGCAGACTTAAAAAAACATACAATTGATGTGCACAGAGATGCGCCTAAACCTACTTTCTTCCAAAAAAGGGATCTACAAAAATTTTACGTCAAAGTCGACATAACTGGATTACAATGTAATATATGCAGAACAAATATCGAAGATTTGGACAAATTGATCGATCATTTAAAAACTGAGCACGACAGGAAAATATATACGGATGTAAAGAACCATATGGTTCCATTTAAGTTTGATAGTGAAGAACTAAAATGTTTTGTTTGTGCAAACGTGTACACTAAGTTCAAGATGCTGCTAGAGCATATGCATAAGCATTGTAGGAATTTTATATGTGAATGTGGTGCCGGATTTTTCAATCGTAGATCGTATTTGAACCATCAAAAATCTCACGTTGTCGGTGAATTTAAATGTGATCAATGTGATAAAGTTTTTGATAATGCTCAAAAAAAGAATCAGCACTTTCGAGCTGTTCATATACACGCATATAAACTGAATAGATGTGGCTATTGCAATGAAAAATTTGCTGGTTATCGAACGAAAGCAGAACATCTTAGAATTGTACACGGTGTAGGATGTGAAACAGCTCAGTGCCAAGCGTGCGAAAAGAGTTTTTGTAACAAAGATTCCTTAAGGAAACATATAAAACGTCACCATTTGATGGAAAACCAACACCACTGCACTCTGTGTGAAATGACATTTTTTGCTAAGAAAAATTTGGCAGAGCACATGGTCACTCATACTAAAACTCGTAGTTTTCAATGTAAAGTTTGTTTTAAGAGATATGGACGGCAGCACACGTTGCGTGAACACATGCGTATTCATAATAATGATAGGCGTTTCAAATGTGAACATTGTGGGATGGCGTTTGTGCAAAAGTGTAGTTGGCGACGTCATATGCAGACTAAACATGATGAGCCAGTCTAAATTAGACATCTATACATTATAAGTATCATATTAAACTATTGTCTGATATTTTGTTTGTATATTCGTCAGATTTATTTGTTACACATTAGCTAACTAACTGTTAAGGTATTAAAGTATACTGAAGATGTTGTTTTTTGTTAAATATTATCGCAGCCTGTAAAAGAAAGTAACATTTTAATGAGGAATATTAGATGATGATGAGTTCAGAAGATATACGTTAGAATAAGTAAAATAATGGCTAAGCATCAATTTGAAGAAGACATTCATTAAAGTAATATATACTTTTCTTTATAGGTTTGCGAAGATGTCAAATTCATAGAAACGAAGATTTTAAACGGGAAGAGCCGGCATTAAAAAAGGGTGAGGAATTGGAAAAACATAAGATCAACATGAGAGAGATATTATTGAACTCTAACGCAACGCCAATACGGTGTCGTGGCGTTTTCGGCTACAATTGTTGCTTTTGTACTCAACAATTCCCAGAGCCTGCAGATTTAAAAAAGCATACTCTGGAAATACATGATGAGAAAACTAAAATTAATTTCATGAAAGGCAAGGACTTATTCAAATTCCACGCCAAGCTAGATATAACTGATCTTAAATGCAATTTATGCAACTCAAGTATTAATACAGTAGAAGAGTTAGTGCGGCACCTTAAAGAGGAACACAAAAAGACTGTGTTCACTGACATCAAGAACCAAGTACTACCATTTAAATTCGATAATGAAAGACTTAGATGTTTTATATGCATGAACGTGTATCATAAATTTAAATCTCTACTAGAACATATGAATATGCATTGCAGAAATTACATTTGTGAAGTGTGTAGTGCTGGTTTCGTCAATCGGGCAATTCTCGCTCAACACTCCAAATGTCATAAACTTGGCACTTTCAACTGTGATTATTGCCCAAAAATTTTCGATACATTTAGAAAAAAGCGATCTCATGAAAAGTGCGTGCATACACATTCGACTACTTTAAATAAATGCGGCTACTGCTATGAAAAGTTTCGAGATTACAGGAAAAAAGAACGGCATTTGGCTGAAGTGCATGGTATCGTCGCTCAAGCACTAAAATGTCTGGTTTGCGACAAAACGTTTGCAAACCAAAAGGATCATACAATACATGTAAAAAGGTTGCATTTGATGGATAGAAGGCATAAATGTCCCCAATGTGATATGAGTTTTTTCTCATCTTCTGAATTAAAAAATCACATTGTTAAGCACACAGGTCTTAAGATATTTAAATGTGAGATATGCCACAAGACGTACGGTCGTAAGAAAACGTTAACAGAACACTTGCGTATACATGCAGATGATAGGCGGTTCAAGTGTGAGCACTGCGGTCAGACGTTCGTACAGAAGTGCAGTTGGCGAGGTCACATGCGAGCGAAGCATGGGGAAACTGTGTAGTGTATAAAGTTTTTGTACTTAATTGGTTGTAATTTATATGTTTATAATTTAATATAAATAAATTTATTTTACGTAATGTTATTTTGATTTTCAATTTTTTATGGTTTTCATCGGGATCTTATCTATGTCTACCTGAAATCTCTAATTTGTTATAATGGAACAATTAAAACAGATCATTCGCTCAATCAAATTGTGGCATAGGCAACGCTTTGCTGTCTAATTAAATTAGATACTGCTCAAATGAAATAATACGATATTTTCTTTGTAGGTAAAAGAATCGTCAAATCACAGTCGACAGTTATACAGATTAAAGTAAAAGAAGAGAAAAAAAGGAAAAAAGTAAAAATGGTTCCGATGAAAAAGTTAACCGACTACCAAGCCGAACTACGAAAGCACAAAGCGAATGCTATACAGATATTGCAAAACTCGAACGCGACACCCATACATGACCACACCGATAATGGTTACGGTTGCAGTTTCTGTCTCAATCGATTCCTAGACCCGGCAGACTTAAAAAAACATACTTTGGATTTTCACACACCTTATTTGGATCTTAATAATTTAGAAAAGTTATTGCCAAATGATTTGAATAAAGTATGTGTTAAATTGGACATCACATCACTAATGTGCCAATTATGCGAGCAAAATATAGAATCTATCGAGAATCTAATCGATCATTTACAGAACGATCACAGTATACGTATATTCGATGACATAACCCACCAAATGTTGCCTTTTAAATTTGAAAATGACTTTCTACAGTGTTACATGTGTAAAAATATTTTTAACAAATTCAAAAAATTGATGGAGCACATGAATATTCACTATAAGAATTATATGTGTGACGTGTGTGATGCTGGGTTTGTGAATCGAAGGAAACTTTATCATCATAAGGTGATACATCTGACTGGTACATTCTCTTGCAGTCAGTGCTCAAAAGTGTTCAGCACATTCACCAAAAAACGGTGTCACGAAAGGCAGTACCACGATAAGGCGATGCTAGTGAACAAATGTGGGTTTTGTAACCTATTTTTTAAGAACAATCGTCAGAAAGACAAACATTTGGTGAAGGAGCATGGCGTCACGTCGATTGCTAGGAAATGCCAAGCGTGTGATAAAACTTTTGTCCATCAAAATACTTTGATGATTCACATGAAGCGACATCATCTGGTGGAGCGACCACATAAGTGTCCGGAATGCGGTAAAGGCTTCTTTTCTACTTCGGAGTTGAGAGCTCATATGGTGAAGCACACAGGGCAAAGGGAATATCAGTGCGATGTTTGTATGAAGTCTTATGCCAGAAAATGGACTCTGCACGAGCATATGCGGATACATGCGGATGATAGACGGTTCAAGTGTGAACACTGTGGACAGGCTTTCGTGCAGAAGTGTAGTTGGCGCACCCATATGCGGTCAAAGCATGGAGAGCAAGCATAGCTTGTTAAATTTTTTACTTTGTAAAGTTTTAGAGTGCGAGTATTTTCGTTTGTGATGATGGAGGATAAAGTCTAACTATTATTAATTACTGTTGTATCATAATTCATAAATAATTTAATATAATAATTGTTATTTTGATTTGATTTTAGCGTACGATCTAACTGTTTTGTTTAAAAAATAAAAATAAACATTATAGATATATGAAATTATTATTTTTATTTATGCATGACAAATTAATGTAAACCAAAATGTGGATTTGTAACATAAAAAAAACTATAAACCAAATAAAAGGTTTGTAAATAAATATTAAATAAATTATATCTATTTTATAGTGTTCTACTATTGCATAGGTATACAGTAACAATAATTTATAATTTTCTTTGTAGGTAAATCCCTCAGACCAACAAAACCATCGAACTTATCTCAGGAAGATGACGATTCTGTTGAAGATATAATAAAAGATCATATTACCCCTAAAGCTAGACAAGGTGAACAGTTAGAAAAACATCGCAACAATGTGAGAGAGATTATACTATGTTCCAATGCCACACCGATACGGTGTCGAGGAGGCATCGGCTATGCGTGCTGTTTCTGTACTAACCAATTCCCAGATCCCGCGGACTTGAAAAAACATACGATGAACGATCATGACGATAAAGCTAAAGCAATATTCATGAAAGGACGGGATATGTACGGATATTTAGTCAAATTAGATATTACAGGCTTAGAGTGTAACCTGTGCGATACAAAACTAGAAACTCTGGAAAACGTCCTCGAACATTTAAAAAATGTTCATAACAAAAATATTAGTACAGACATACCCAATCACATATTACCCTTCAAGTTTGACAGTGAAGTTCTAAGATGTTTCCTTTGCCACAATTTTTTTAACAGATTCAAAGCTCTCCAAGAACACATGCATACACATTACAGGAACTATATTTGCAAAGTGTGTGACGCTGGTTTCGTCAATCGCCATCTGCTGCTGTGTCACAATGAAGGCCACAAGACTGGCACATTTGCTTGCAAGCAATGTGATCAAATTTTCGACACTGTAAGAAAGAAGAAATTACACGAAAGAAAGATTCATAACGGCTTGAACATGCCCCATAAATGTGGTTACTGTAGCGAGAGGTTCAGGGAGAATTGTCACAAAAACGAACATCTAGCCAAAGTCCATGGAGTTGTTGGACCGGCTATAAAGTGTCAAGCGTGCGACAAAACGTTCACATTGCAGCAAACATGGTTGTTGCACATGAAGAAATATCATTTGATGCAAAAGCAGCATGGCTGCACGAGATGCGATATGGCCTTCTTTTCAAAACGGGAACTAACCGACCACATGGTCAAACACACAGGCACAAGGGAGTTTAAATGCGAAATATGCAAGAAGTCATATGGAAGATTGAAGACTTTGAAGGAACATGTGAAGAGACAGCATCCAGAAGACCGTTATTATAAGTGTTCTCACTGCGATCAGTCTTTTGATAAAAATTTCGCATTGAAGTGTCATATCAGTGCTAAACATGGAGAAATCCTAAATTCTGTGCAATAACTATGTTCAGTATAGTTTTCTATACATAATATTATATGATGATGAATCTAGTTAATGAAATTATTGTATTTGTACATAATAAATTCTATTTTTACACAAATTGGTTATTCAAAGTGATTACCTCTAGTAAAAAAAAAAAACATAATTAATATAATAATAATAGTTTATACTTTGCAGGTCTTGACATATTTGTATCCAAGAATCCTCATATTCTTATACAAGGACCCTAAAATTTACAATAGGTTTATTTCTTACTAACCCGTTTACGATAAAGAATAAAACACTATCTCTAAATGAAAATAAGTATAATTTTTCATACTTTTGTCTTTGTATAATTTATTTCAAAATAGAATATAACATTACGGTAAAACAATTAGTTTATTAAATAAAAATTTCTCTTTATAGGTATGAGAACGATTAAAATTGAAAGGCAATCAGAGACGCCACGAGTCGAGTTGAAGATCATACGCGGCAGTAAGAAGCCCAGGCAGACTGAAGCCAGGAAAAACCAACAGAATCTTATAACTATTTTGCTCAACTCCAATGCAAATCCCATCAGATCAAAAGACAGCCTCGGATACGGGTGTGCTTTTTGTCCTGAACAGTTTCCAGAGCCGACTGACCTTAAAAAACATTTCTTAGTGGAACACAACAGTGATAGATTGATTAAGTACATGACATCTAGGCTGTTCGAACATGTCGTCAAATTGGATATCACGTATTTGAACTGCGCTCTTTGCAACACGGACATGGCTAGTCTTGATGATTTTATGAACCATTTAAAGACTGAGCACAAGAAAGAAATACACACTAACCTCAGAAGCTCAATACTGCCCTTTAAATTTGACACGCCACAGTTAAAATGCACGATTTGCGCGACGGAATATCTCAACTTCAAACTTTTACAAGAGCATATGAACACACATTTTGGTACTCACATATGCCATATATGTTCCAGAGGGTTTGTGACTGAGCGCCTCTTAGCGACTCACATCAGGAGACATAACAATGGGGAATTTAAATGTGAGCAATGTAACAAAGTGTTTGGAAATAGTGAGAGACTGAAAGAGCACCAGAAACGTGTACATTTAGGATTCAACAAACGAAACAAATGCATGGTTTGTAATGAAAGATTTATGGATTATTGGAGGAAAGTGGACCATATGGTGAAAGTGCATGGTGCGCCACCAGTAGTCTTGAAATGCCAAGCGTGTGAACGTACTTTCTTAAACCAGAGGGCGTTAGCGCGACACACGAAGAAAGACCATCTGATGGAGAAGAAACATAAGTGTGAGGAATGTGAGATGCGATTTTTTAGCAAGAGCAGTTTGTCACGTCACATGGCAAAACATACGGGTTTGCGCGAATTTAGATGTGAGATTTGCTTTAAAATGTATGGTAGGAAGAATACGTTGCGGGAACATATGAGGATACACGCCGATGACCGCCGGTTCGCCTGTTCTCATTGTGGGCAGGCCTTTGTACAGAAATGTAGTTGGAAGAGCCACATGAGATCGAAGCATGGGGAAGAAGTATAGTTTTATAGTTTTAGACGAAATAAAGGCGATGTAAAACGTATTGTTTTATTGCAATTTTTTTCTTTGAGTTTATTGGGTTGCCAGAATTATGTTTGTGTATTAAGATTTTGTGTTTAATAGATATAGATAATTTTATCAAACACATAGACCTGCAAAGTTTTGGGTTTACGATTCAGTTAATAAAAATATTTAATGAAAATATTAGAGTTGAGGTAAAAAATGATAGGCGAAGTGAAGTATTGTTTTATTTTGTTTTAATCTTATTATTTGACAATGAAATAAAACAAAATCATATTTTTTGTGTTCTCAACTAGTATGAAATAAAATTATATTTTTTTACATAATGTAGACTATATTTAAGAAATTCATGAACGAAAACTAGCAGATGTTTTCGCTTGATGCGGTTTTTATAGCTCGTTAGAGCTAACACCGATACTCTTATTGTATATTCTGTAAGTAGATTTTCGAATACTTCGTTATGGAACAGCAGGGTGGTGGATAATAATAATTATTTGTTGTAGGTGACCTGAAAGAAAACGAAAAACGAACGCCAATTAAACTGGAAAAGAAAATTCGAAGAGGCAAAACTATTCGCATCACTATCACGAGAAAAGCAAATGGCGTAGCAGAAGTAGAAAAACATCAAAATAACATAAAAGAAATACTTTTAAATACAAACGCTACGCCGATTCGATGTCGAGGAGGTATCGGATACGCTTGTTGCTTCTGTGTCGAACAGTTCCCTGAAGCAAAAGACTTGAAAAACCACACACGAGATTCTCACAGCGTGGACGAAAAATCTAACTTTATGAAAGGCAAAGACATGCATGGCTATTTCGTAAAATTAGATATTACCGACTTAAAATGCGAACTCTGTGGTCAAAGCATAGATAATATAGAGAAAATGGTCAATCATCTCCAACTCAGTCATGATAAGAAGCTTTACACGGATATAAAAGACCATATAATACCTTTCAAGTTTGGCAGTGGACCTCTCAGTTGTTTTATGTGCTTGAACGTCTTCAATTCCTTCAAAGCTCTACAAGAACATATGAATGTGCATTACAATAATTATCTTTGCGGGGTCTGTGGTGCAGGCTTTGTTAATAAGAATATCCTCTTAAGACATGGCGATGCCCACAAAATTGGCACTTTTACTTGCGAAGAGTGTTCTAGAACTTTCGATACAGCTAGAAAGAAAAGGCTTCATGATAGATCTAAACACTCCGGAGTAAATTTACCGCACAAATGTGGTTATTGTATGGAAAGATTTAAAGAGGTTTGGAAAAAACAAGAGCATTTATTTAAAATTCATGGAGTGAAAAGTCCAGGGATAAATTGTCAAGCGTGTGACAAAAGTTTTGAAACGAAGCATGCGTGGAGGTTGCATACTTCAAGAGTCCACCTCATGCAAAGACCCCACAAGTGCCAGCATTGTGAAATGGACTTCTACGCGAAGAGGGAGTTGGAAAGTCATATGGTAAAACACACGGGGTCTAGGGAGTTCAAGTGTGACTCCTGCTTTAAAACCTATGGGAGGCAGAAGACGTTGAGGGAACATGTCCGAAAAGTACATAATTAATGATTCGGAAAATTTAGCAAAATAATTTAAATTAAAACTCCCAATTTAAGATATTCTTGGTCTCATATTTTTAAATAATTGATATATGCAAAAAAAACGTAATATTTGTAATTTTATTTTTGAACACTGACAACCTCAAAAGTACATATAGTCTGATTTTGAATTCGACGGAATTCTGACATTTCAGAAGTGTTGTCAGCTTTGAAACATTGTCGCTAAAAACGGAAAGCATTTTAGCAAAATAAAAAATAAACCTTCCTTGAAGTTAAGGTTTCAATTAGAAAAAATACAAAGCAGAAAAGGTTTATGATATCTGAATTGTCAAAGAATGACAGCTGTCATATTTCCGTGGAATTAACAATCAGACTTTAGTTATAAGTTTTATTGTTCTATTTAAATAAAGATTTATTGTTGTTATAATTGGTTTTCTTTTTTAACTCCCGACGCAAAAAGAGGGGTGTTATAAGTTTGACGTCGATGTCTGTGTGTGTGTGTGTGTCTGTATGTGGTTTCGTAGCTTTCAAACGGATGGACCGATTTCGATGCTGTTTTTTTTTTCATTTCAAAGCCAGTTTCCTTGTGTTAGTTCATAGCTATGTTTGGTTAATATCGGTCCAACAGTGTAAGAGTATCAGCTCTTTTTCAAAATGATGTAAGGCATTTTGGCGTATGATTACTCGAATAAGTGCTTCACGCGTGCCAGTGCAATCGTTAAATGACAATTAATTTACGTAGGGGTTTTTTTTAATTTATAATTATTTTTATGTAATCAAGTTAGTGATTGGCAGTAATTAGATTTCCTTAGTATAGCTGATTTCTGAACTTACGACATCAGTTTGTACCTACTGTGTGTTGAGTGCTAAATTTCACTTTTCAACCATTTCAATTTCTCCACAGATTAGATTTTACTGATTCATCAATCAGAATCTACTATTATATATAGTATAAACGTGTTTTTTTTTGTTTAGATCTGTTTGTGTTTGTCTCAGAGATTAGATATTTTCCCGCAGTAAAAAGTATCCTATACCCGAATAATCAGCTATCATCATACCAAATTTCATTAAAATCTGTCCAGTGGTTTTCTCGTGATGTGGTAACAGACAGACAGACAGACAAAAATTCTAAAAACTATAGATTCGGACTCTGTATCGATAATAATGTATATTTCAATAAGATTTTCCAAAAAATATTTAATGTACAGATTCGACTTAGTTACAGTTTTATTATATGTATAGATATAGTTTCCTTGACTTCGGACTTTATAAAAGGATTTACCTACTCGATTCAGGTAACTGATTTTTTTTCTGTTTTATGCTAAAGAGAACCGTTTTTCAAAATTGTTTTACCTAAATATATAATACTAGCGACTCACTCTAGCTTCGTTTGGGTTCGTCCCTAGGTTGATTCAAGATACAAACTTTCATCCCCATTTTCACCCCCTTAAGGGATGATTTCCGGGCTAAAAAGTATTCTATGTCCTTCCCAGGGTCTCAAACTATCTTCTTACCAAATTTCATCTAAATCGGTACAGTAGATCCAGAGGTTACCCCCTACAACGTCACAAACTCACAATCTTTACCTGGAAGGACAGGATACTTTTTATCCCGGAAATCATCCCTTAAGGGGGTGAAAATGGGGATAAAAGTTTGTATGGGGAATCAAGCTAGAGACGAACCCGAGCGAAACGAGGGTGAGTCACTAGTGTTTAATTAAATAAAATGTAAAATATCTTTCAAACTTGGTGAAAATATTATAAAAAAACCTTACAATTATCCCGCTCCTGATACACTATATTCATCTCATTCTCTCGTAGGTTCTTTTTCTGAAGTTTCACTTCTACCGTGTGTGAATTGCACACACATATACCTATTTACATTTTTATTTACATTTATTTACATTTTTTATGTCTTTTTTTTTGTATTTAATCTTATGATAAAATAATCTTATATCTGAAAAATGATTGATTTCTAATTTCAAACATGTTGTCATCTGCAGGTAAGAAGAAAATGATAATTATATTAAAGAAAACAGATGCCCCAAAATTGAGAGTTGTTGCCAAGAGAGAGTCTAATGTCAGCATTTACCAGGAAAATATTTCGACGATCCTTCTCAATACAAACGCGACTCCCATCCGTTCGAGATCAAGTCTCGGATACACTTGCTGCTTCTGCCCTAACCAATACCAAAGTCCAGCTGAACTTAAAGAACACTCACAACAACACACAGCGTCAACTAAAGCTAACTTCATGTCTGGTGTGTCCATATACAATTTTTCAGTTAAATTAGACATAACTGATTTGAAATGCACTATCTGTGATACTCCCGCACCAACCATACAGGACATGACTGAACATTTACAAGAAAAACACATGAAAAAATACAATAAAAATGCCAATAATTTTATAATTCCTTTTAAATTTGACGCTGATGTATTAAAATGTATCATTTGTAAGAAGATATTCAATAACTTCAAAGTCCTGACCGAGCATATGAACTCCCACTTTGAAAATTTTATGTGTGAAGTTTGTGGCGCTGGTTTCGTTACACGGAAGACTTTGAAAAGACATGTCTACAGACATGAAACTGGTGATTTCTCTTGTAAATTTTGCAGTAAAAATTTTGTGACGAAAGTTAGAAAAATTGAACATGAAAAAGCTGTCCATATATACATGAATAGAAGGAACAAATGTGGTTTTTGCGGAGAAAAGTTCACAGATTATACCAAGAAGAATGATCATGAAGTCGAAAAGCATAGAGTCAATCCGCTGGTAATAAACTGTAAATATTGCAATAGGAAATATTCTAATCAAAGAGCTTTAACAGTACACCAGAAAGCTGTACATTTGTTGGTGAACAAAAAAACTGCAATGTAAGAGTATACTAATATGTAAAACCTAAGAATTTGGTCATTTGAACGCGGGCGGAGCCGCGGGCAATGCTAGTTTAATATATGGCAGTTCGCAGTTTATTTAAAAGTGCTTGGCTTATGAAATTACATATTGAATTTTGGCTTTATTATATTTGTTAATTACGGTGAGATCCATATTTGATTCGGATATTATTAAATCCTTCATTGGTTTTAATTTTTTTTTGTGGGTCACCCTATTTTTCTTTTCTAAAATAAAAGTAGCCTAAGTTACTCCTTATTACATCAACTATCTGCCGGTGAAAGTCCCGTCAAAATCGGTCCAGCCATTTTAGAGATTAGCCGTAACAAACAGACAGACAAAAATTGTAAAAAAATGTTGTTTTGGTAAATGTACCGTGTATACATCCATATGCATTTATTAAAAAGCTGTTATTTTGACATTACAAACAGACACTTCAATTTTATTTATCTGTATAGATGTCTTCAAGCTACTCATTTGTTTAAAGAATGATTTAAATATTATAAGAAACTAGCGGACCCGACAGACGTTGTCCCGTCTACACGTCTTTAATTTGAAAATTTCAAACTTTTTGGACAAAATTGTGAATCTAAACCATTCCCAGATCCCCTTGAACACACACAAAAAATTTCATCAAAATCGGTCCAGTCGTTTGAGAGAAGTTCAGTGACATACACACTCACAGAAGAATTATATATATAAAGATGAGTTTTCTGTACTCCATCGGTTTAGATAGTTAAATATTAAGGTAAACAAATCATAAAACAGGTTCATTTAGAATTTAGATGATCCAGAAAAAAACCTAGTTCAAATATCCACAAAAATAATAATAATAAATTATAATAAAAAGTATTTATTGCCATAAAAACAGTAACAAATGTTAACAGAATCAGTAAGGCTTAAAGTAACTTATGGCAAAGGGTAATAACTCGGCTAATGCTGCTAAGACCTAAATCTCAATCGCAATACCTATACTAAATATTTTTTGGTACAAATAAAATAAAGGGTTTAATAAAAAGCATAACATCAACTTCACAGGAATAATTTATTTTAAAATATTATAATTTTATTTCAATTTTCATCTGCAAATACGAGACGTGTTCTGCGTGGAATAAAGTTTTTAACCGCCGACGCAAAATTAGGGGTGTTATAAGTTTGACGTCGATGTCTGTGTGTGTGTTTGTATGTGGCATCGTAGCTTTCAAACGGATGGACGGATTTCGATGCGGTTTTTTTCATTTGAAAGCCAGTTTCCTTGCGGTGGTTCGTAGCTATGTTTGGTTAATATCGGTCCAGCAGTGTAAGAGTATCAGCTCTTTTCCAAAATGATGTAAGGCATTTTGGCGTATGATTATTCGATTAAGTGCTTCACGCGTGCCAGTGTAATCGTTAAATGACAATTAATTTGCGTAGGGGATTTTAAATTTTTAATTTATAATTATTAATAAGTACACAATTCTAGTGGTTGCGTGGTTTTTGTTCCAATGTAAATTAAAAGTTTAATATTGAGTAATATTCGCAATGTTCGACCATAAATCATATTGTTGGAAATTTTAGGAAAATATAAATAATAATATAATTGACAAATATGTTGGGACATTAACGCACAGCGCCATCTAGTTCCATGGTAAGCTACGAGGCTTGTGTTATGGATACCAGATAGTTGATACACTACACATACATAACTTTAAATACATACATAATAAATACAAACACCCATGACTGGAGTACAAACATTCGTGCTCATCACACAAATAAACACTGCCAGCGGGACTCGAACACGCGACCATTGGCACAGCAAGTAATAACTGAGCCAAACGTGTCATCACAATTTATTGCGTGTCGTCAAATTATAATAGAGAATTTACTTATCTATATAAAAAACAAATAAAAAGAAAACAAACACATGAGAAAAACGTACTGAACTCAGGACTGTTTTGACTTTGTCTAATTATACATAGATTTTGTGATAGTATAAATAATAATATATTAGTAATAAAATGAGTTTTATTTATCTATCCATATTCTCCTACAGATAACAAAAAAATTCATTTTTACTATTATTCTTAAAGATAAATGTTGACATCTACAGTAGACGTGTTCCAGACTTTCGATGGTTCCAAAATTTACATTTACTTCATCTATAGGTATTATTATTATTTACTAGCATTGCCCGCGGCTCCGCCCACGTTCAGATGACCAAAAACCAAATTCTTAGGTTTTACATATTAGTATACTCTTACAGTGCAGTTTTTGTACTTTTTCTCAGAAATGAGACATTTTCCCGCGGTTAAAAGTATCCTATATGATGACCCGGATAACCGGCTATCACCATACCTAATTTCATCATAATCCCTTCAGTGGCTTTTCTGTGATGCGGTAACAGACAGACAGACAAAAATTCTAAAAACTAAAGATTCGGCCTCTATATCGATAATAATGTCTATTTCAATAAGATTTTCCAAAAAATATTTAATGTACAGATTCGGCTCAGTTACAATTTTATTATATGTATAGATTATCTTGACATATAAATGGAATTTAGTAATAATACATCCAAAACTTTTTTAATTTAATTTATTTTATAAGATATTCAGCTTTTCTATAGAAGCTTGGATCCCAAACAACCTCCATCTATCTTGTACATTCGCTTATGTATTTTGCTGTTATTTTTTGCCAGAAACTATTTTACACCCGGAGAGCAAGTGCGTTAATCCTGCACCTGAACTCTCAGTGTCGAAGTATCGTCCCATCGGACTTTGAGAGTGGTAGGCATAGAAGGAACATTGGTGTCTGCACCTTTACTGGTGTACTTATAATATCTCCCGCACTATAGTCTTGGTGAGATTGGCAGCCATGACCAAATTCGATCCGGAGAATATTATCATTGGATTATTCCTCTTACATTGGATCGAAGGTGATGAACTGGTGTAAAATCTCTTTTCCAACATCAAATTCATACCACAGTGGTATTTCCACCACCACCACCATTCACCAGGATCCTACTTGAAAGACACAACAACGAATAACACCCAACGATTTCTAACTTCTCGGCAACCCATTTATATAATCTGAGTGGTGAGCTTTCATATGTCCTTTGAGACTGCAATTTTGGACAAACGCCTGACCACAGACAACACAGACGAAACGTCGATCGTTATTATGGATCCGCATGTGTTCTTTTAGAGTCTTTTTTCTGGCATAAGACTTTTTGCACACCATACACTCGTACGTCCTCTCCCCGTTGTGTTTTACCATGTGCGCTTTCAATTCTGCAATTGTGTGGCATTTGTAACTACATAGACTGCACTCCTTCTCTTTCACTTCCAGATGCCTTCGTTTCATGTGAAGGGATAATGCGTAGCGTCGTTTGAACACTGTATCACATACATTACACCGATATCTTAAAGGTTGTTCTCCATGAGCTTCCACCATATGCTGATGTCGGTCGAAATAATCCGTAAAACGTTCTGGACACTTCGGACACTTATTTTTCTTCACCATTCTATGCACTGCGTCCACATGGCACTTGTGTTTATACTGAGTGTTGAACACTTTGTTGCAAATTTCACACGGAAAAACACCCTGTATATGAGAATACTTTAAATGAACTTTCAACCGACTTTGCGTCACATATCCCGCACCGCACTGATCGCACACAAAATTCCTGTAATGGACATTCATATGTCTCTCAATCGCACCGAAAGTTTCGAAGTTAAAACCGCAAGACTGACATTCATATTCATTCGTTTTAGTCAATTTGAACGGTATTATTCTGTCTCCGTATTCCGGGTGAAGCTTTTTCTTGTGGATTTTCGTCAAATGCGCCTTCAGTTCGTTTAAATTCGCTTGGTTTTGATCGCAAATTGTACACTTGATTTCTGTTATATGCACATATACCACGAGTCTTTCCATAATCGATTTTGAGAGCATCTTCTTCAAATTTGCTTTGCATTTGTCTTTGTATTGGTGGTCTCTTAAAATGTCGAAGTTTTCGTATATTCTTCTACAGTAAAAGCAGGGAAAGCCGGACCGTCTTCTAGTCTTGAAGGCGGTTAAGTTAGAATGTTCCAGAACAGTGGACACGTTCGCAATGTGAGCAAGTTTCTCTGTCATGTAGATTTTATTCGTTATTCTCTGTGGTGTCCGATTTGTTACTAGATTCTTTATTGTGCTTGGAGTCACTTTTTTACCTGAAATTATTTTAAACTTTTAAATATTACATTCTAATTGAGGCTCACTTCATTTGGGCAAGTCCCCAAGAGCATTTTTCTTAATCTATACTAATATTATAGAGGTAGTTTGTGAGGTTGTAGGGGGTAGGTAATCTCTGGATCTACTGAACCAATTTAGATGAAATTTGGTAAGAAGATAGTTTGAGACCCTGGTAAGGGCATAAATAGTTTTTATCCCGGAAATCATCCCTTAAGAGGGTAAAGATGGGGAATCAAGCTAGGTACGAACCCGAGCGAAGCTAGGGTGGTCGCTAGTATTATATACAGACATCGCCATCTTTTGTCGAATTTAATTACTACCATACTATACTGTACGTGTTACTTCAGGCCATTTGTGTTTACCAAATTTCATCCAAATCGGTTCAGTCGTTAAATTATGCAGAAATAACAAATATACACACAGATGCTGCAGTGCTGAAGCATACTAGTTAGTGAATTTTGACAATATTTTTTTTATCAACCTTTATTGCTGCCTGCTAGATTAATACATTTTGAATGTAGCTCACTTCAGGAAAGTGAAGTTGACAGCACTGAAAAAGTTTGAATTTGAATTAAAAAAAATATATATTCAAATTAAAAAAAAACAGCCTCCCAACACTATTGCAGGAAAATACTAGTTAATAAAAGCACCTGCCATAAAGCAAATTCTGTCATAATTTTTGACATTTCCCATAAAGTAGGAGATGACAAACCTTTCAAAAGTTCCAGCTCCTTAACGAACTGTTTACATCTGTATACTAAAGTTTTCCTCGTGGGCAAAGGCTCTAAAGTGCCGGGAGCGAACCGCGCTAAAAGTTCTGCTTCACCTTCTACTAAATCATCTGGGTTTGATGTAGAATCTGTTAGTGTATCTAAAATAAAGAATTTTCATGTATATATTAAGCCTTTATCAAAGTCCCACTGCTGGGGGTGAGCCTCCCTTCAATACGAGGAGGATAGGCCATAGTCCACCACGCTGGCCGAGTGAGTGTTGGTTTCACATATCTTTCGAAAACTTGTTAGGTTAATTTTCTTGACCGTTTGAAGCGAAGGCAAGTGAGTGAAGTTGCATCCAAAAAAATAATGATTTAAATCGAATAAAAATAACACAAATCGGCTGGAAAAAAATATTTAAATCGAAAAGTTCCCTGGGCATATTTGAATGTTTGTCATTTTTAAAATTAAACGTTTTGCCCCTAAGAAATTTAAAAGATACATACATATATCATCATTCATTTTAACCTACTTCTAACAAATGCAGATACTATAAAATAAGTCTTTAAAGCTTGATCTGGTATTCGTCAAGTTAGTCCCTTCAACACGATACTATTTAAACACCAGGATTTGAATTTCACATTAATTTTCTTTTAGTTGAAGAACTGAATAAACATTCTTACCATCATATTTATCTAAAATATCATCATCGCAATCATCGTCGACATTGTCAATTAACTCATTCTCTTCACTTTTCACTTCTGACTCTTTTTCTATTTTCACATCACCATCTATTAATGGCTCTCTCACTGGAATAAATGAAATTATTTTAAAATACCTAAAAATGTACTGATGTCTAATATATTAAAAAAATGTATAAACTATAAAGATTTCCTTATTTATTTCAGCCTAACAAGTATAAATAAAACTAAAAAAAATCTTTAATATAAAATATACACAGATTAAATTTTACAAATATTTTTAATAAAAAAAAATATATAAAAAGTCACAGGGCAAATTTAAAAAAAGTTAATACTGCATCATTTTATGCTTATTTTTCTAGCTGGAAATCAAGCCTTATTTTTTTATATAATGCATATATGTATATTTAAAAAAATGAACATACAATTTATAAAGAATGGCTGATTCTCATCAAGAGTGTCCAACAGTTGCTGTTCCGCATTGACAACCATTGTGCGAAAACTACAGGCATTTCTTAATTTATCTATACATTGACAACAGATGAGGGAGCTTCGGCCATTTGTACATAACTGAAATATAATTATTATTTTAGAATAGGCTTATTTTATAGTTTTGTAAAATGTTTTGCAAATTTAAATTGATAATGGGAAAAATGTAGCACAACTTCTTAGTTATTTACTTGAAAATTATAAAACATTAGTTTACTTATATTTTTAACACATAATTGTTATTGAAGATATAAATATTATCAAAAATTGAACCACTATGTCATTTAAAAGTGTCTTTTGCACATTAAACTACTTTATGGCTAACATTTTATGTTTTTCCTACTTTTTAAAAAAAATTAAATAAAAGATCTTGGACGAGTGGCGAGCATGAATTTCATCCCGAAAGTGATATTTATTTTGTGCGCGAGAATTCTATTAATATCAGAAATATTTGCATCTGAAAAAATGTTTTCTGATAGGTTTTCATATAATTAAATCCTTTTTTTTAATGTATTAGTAGATATTGTTCTTTAAAGCAGGTTTTCGAAGAAACAAAATAAAACTGATGATCCGGTTACCGAAAGAGATATAAGTATTTTGCGTAAATACAAAAATATTTCATTCGATATTAAAGTAGTAATAACTACAACAATTTATATTGTTTATCGTAAAATAAACTACCTACATAATATGCACAGATATTTTAAAATCAAATAAAACATACGTATAAATTGAAGCATTCTTGAAAAATATCGAAATAAACTTCGCGTATTCCATTCCAATTGTATTCTTTCATTATATCCCTGTGATTTCCTTTGCTGAAACAAAATCTACATTTGCCGTATCGAGTTTCGTATATACTATTCTCCATTTTAATTTAATATTTATATTATTTTTCATAAATTTATTAGATATGTATTTTATAACGAATGTTTTTAATTTTGTTGACAAATGACAATTGACATTATTTCGCTCAATTCTGTATCTGTCATAGATAATTTTGAATTTTGTATATTTTTTTTATTTTGCATGGTGATGACAACTTTAGTGCTGTCATCATATTCATTTAAAAAACGGAATGAATTTTCGAAACGAGGGCGCTACACGTATGGTCTATTTACATTCAGTTTGAGGTTAACCAATTTATTGTGATACTTACCTCTTTTATACCTGTTTCTTGTGTTTGCATCTTAACTGAGTCGTTATCTTTTACTTCATTTGTACAATAAAAAATTTAATATATAAATCGACTCGATCGATTTTAATGTTTTTTTTTGTATATTTGGTAGGTATGAGAATAGGTTGTAAAGTATTTCTCACCCTCCTACCCCCACCCCCCATTTTTAACCGCGATTTTAGTATGATCAATATTATATAAATACATAGTGACAAACCCGAACGAAGCGAGGATGAGTCGCTGTATAACATAAAGCCAGAGTTTTTTTGTAGATTGAACGCGGGCGAAGCCGCGGGTTCTGCTAGTATTAGGTAGTATACTAATATTTTTGTGGATATTATTATATATATACCCTGTGAAGCGAGTATTCTGCCCGGAAATTTCACATAGCTTTTGTGATTTTAGTGTCCAAGGTTCAAATTCCAAAACTATCAAACAATACTTAAAGAAAACTCACTCAAAGTCATCAGAAATATTATTATTGTTTGAAAATATAAATTAAATAATACAAAACTTTTTATATATGTAGTAATTAAGCTAAATAAAGTTGGAATAAGATTTTTTCTAAAACAAGTTCCCGCTAAATTTTTGATTTGAAACATAAAAATATTTGTTAGCAAATGTTAAATCGACTCGTTCAAAAACACATAACATTCATAATTATGGTTTTTAATTGCACTTTCATAATTAGTTGTCAGAAAGTTAAAATTAATTATTCAAAAATCAACATTGACTTTAAAGCCGATGTCAATGATTATATAATAAAATTCTAACTCAGTCGAATCTCTACATGTAATATATTTTAGATAATCTTATTGAAGTGGTCATTATTATCGAACAGAGGTCGAATCTATAGTTTTTAGAATTTTTGTCTGTCTATCTGGGAATGCATGACGAGAAAACCACTGGACAAATTTTGATGAAATTCTGTATGTTGATAGTTGGTTATCCAGGTCAACATATAGGATACTTTTTATTGCGGGAAATATATCTCATCTCTGAGAAATCTATACTAAATTTTAAAACGTAAGTAGGGACGAACAAGAGCGGAGCGAGGGTGAGTCGCTAGTATAGGAATAAAATAAAATTCTAACTACATACTTAGTTAAATTTATTTATTTAAATGTAAACATTTATCCTTATCTCTAAACGTCAACTTTGAGACGTTGGACTAGAAGAAAAATATAGATTAATTTACTACAATCACAATATAATGGCATTAAACATATCAGTCTTTTTGCCAAATAAATTCTTACTAATATTATATCTTAAAACGAGCATATATATATATATATATATATATATATATATATATATATATATATATATATATATATATATATATATATATATATATATATATATATATATATATATAGTACCTGGGCCACCGAGCTTCGCTCGGAGTTTTTGGTTATAAAGTAAAATTTTGTTAAAAAAAAAAACCTAAAAACTTGAATAAATACAAAAAAAACAAAAATAAATATACCTTTGTATCCGACCGGGATTCGAACCCGGACACCTATGATTGTCAATCTTGCGTCTTATATAAAAAAAACTAAAAACTTGAATAAATATTAAATATATATATTCCTGCACCTGGGGTACCGAGCTTCGCTCGGAGTTTTTGACCTGAAGTACAATTTTTTTTGAAACTAAAAACTTAAATACATATTAAAAAAAAATAACAAAAGCAAAAACTTTGTATGCGACCGAGATTCGAACCTGGACACCTGTGATTGTTGATCTTGCACCTTGGCCGCTTGACTACGATGCTTATTCCCGAGCGTGCAAATTACCGACCATATTTTGCTTGGAATAGCAAAAGAAAACTGCATGAAAACTCGAAAACACGCGTTTTCTCAGACATAAGACTAATCTAGATCGATTTATCGCCCCCGAAACCTCCTGTGCACTAAATTTCATGGAAATCGTTGGAGCCGTTTCCGAGATTCAGATTATATATATAGAGGTAACAATACTAAAATATTGTAACCTAATATTACGATCTAGCCAACAAAGCTAATAAGTACTTTAACTTTAACTTAGTTTTATAAAATAATATATCTAAGAATGTGTCCAATGGCATTTTTCTTAAAGTCTCTAGTTAAGGCGAAGACACTTTGTTCTTGTGTATTATACTTTCACTACTTTACACTATTTTTTTTAATACTAGACTAACTCAAAAGGTTTAGTTCTTTTAGCCTTCTCACTATGTCCGTGTTGTCGAGGAGCTGGATTGCCTCGATATTCACATGTTTATGAAGTCTTTGCTTGCGAGCTTCTGCGTATTTTTTTATCACTTTATCGACAATCTCTACATTGTGTCCCGATGAAGATCGTTATTTCTTACGTACCAGGGTGCATTAACTATTCCCCTGAGAACTTTGTTTTGGAATCGTTGGACGATAAGAACATTACTCTTTTTGGTACAGCCCCACAGCTGTATACCATAAGTCCACACGAGCATCAGGACTTGTTTATATAACAATATTTTGTTGTGTACAGACAGAGAGGAATGTCTTCCCAACAGCCAATACATCTTTTTGTACCGAATTCCAATTCTTCTTTTTTCTTCTTAAAGCGAGCTTTCCAGCATAGCTTCGTATCAAGCGTCATTCCTAAATACTTTGCTATATTTTCATATGGTATGATGTTATTGTCAATAAATACCGGATGGTAGTCTTCTTTTTTGTTGGTGAAATTTATATGAATCGATTTTGATTCATTTAACTTTATTCTTCATTGTAATGTCCAGTCATGTATTTTGTTAACCGCTGTTTGAAGCTTTTCTGCTGCTTCTGTGTGAGAATTTCCAACCGCCATTATGGCAGTGCCATCAGCAAAGGTCGCGATGGTATTATTTTCTAATTCGGGGATATCACTAGTGTATAAAAGGTACAGGACCGGACTTAATACGTTTCCTTGTGGCACCCCAGCTCTGATACTTTTAATTTAAGAGTAGGCATCTTCGTGCCTTATTCTAAATACTCTGTCTGATATATACGATTCTAGTATATCCGAATATGACTTAGGTAGCATATTTCTTAGTTTTAGTACAAGACCATCATGCCACACTTTATCAAATGTCTGTGCGACGTCTAGAAAGACAGTAGAGCAGACTTGTTTTTTTTTAGAGTTTTCTCGATGCTACTTGTGATTCTATAGATTTGGTCTATTGTAGAGTGTTTTTCCCTGAATCCGACTTGGTGATCTGGAACAAGTCCCTTGGTTTCTAATATTGGTTTTATCCTCTTTAGTAAAAGTTTTTCAAATAGTTTGGACATGGTCACCTCACTAGGCGGTTTTCCAGGTTTCGGTATCATAATTACTTCCGCTACTTTCCATAAACCTGGCACATATTTCAGCCTTAGGGCAGCGTTGATAAGGTTTGTTAGCTATCCTAGGGCTCTTTTTGGTAGGTTGTGTAGTATTTCGCCTGAAATAAGATCAAATCCAGGTGAAGTTATGTTTGATTTCCCACAAAACTTCTCTCGGTGATACCCATTTTATATTTAGACTAGCATTGCCCGAGGCTCCGCCCGCGTTCAGATGACCAAAAACCAAATCCTTAGGATTTATAAATTAGTATACTCTAAAATTGCAGTTTTTGTATTTTTTCTCAGAAATAAGATATTTTCCCGTGTTAAAAAGTATCCTATATGTTGACCCGGATAACTAGCTATCAGCATACCAAATTTCATCAAAATCCCTCCAGTGGTTTTTTCGTGATACGGTAACAGACAGACAGACAAAAATTCTAAAAACTATAGATGCGGCCTCTGTATCGATAATAATGTCTATTTCAATAAGATTTTACAAAAAATATTTAATGTACAGATTCGGCTTAGTTAGAATTTTATTATATGTATAGATGGTCGTTTAGAACTTCATCTGTTGTAGGTTCATAACTTGTTTTTTTTTTATACTATTCAGAATTAGTGCTTGACTACGTTCCACCTGATGGTAAGTGGTAACGCAGTCGTAGATGGTAAGTCGCACTAACTCAGTAGCCACCTATTCACTCTTGCCTTGAAGACACCCATATTATAATCGGACGGAAACACTTGTTTTGCACTCATTTGGATTAAATGTGTTTTCCAGATGATCAGCAAAGCATTTGGCTTTTTGTTCATTGCTAACAGTCCATTTTCCAGGTCCAATTTTGATTGGTAGTATTTGAGCAATCGGCTGTTTCATATTTTTAGTGGCCTTCCAGAATGAGTAGTCCGTGCAGCGATCACTTGTTAGGTTTTGGAGATAGGTTGAAGTATCAAGGTAATTTTGGATTTGCTTTTTTAACAATTTTGTGAGATTATTCAACTTTTCCTTGTCTTGTGGAGATCTGGATTGGTGCCATAGATTTCTTTGTTTTCTCTTATCAGATATAATTTGTGTGATCTCTTTAGGATAATTATTTTTTCTCGTGGCCCTTTTCTCAGTTTCGGGTGTGTTTTTCCAAGTTGTCTGCTGTATTAATGTTTATTATTATTTGTTATTAATATTATGAATTTTTTCTAAGTTCAGCTGTTCCGGAGTTTTAAGTGGTACTATGAGATCTACATTCATATCTAGTTCTACTTTAAAACTTTCCCAATCTGTATATTTGCTAACTAGTGTAATGTTTGGTTCTTTGTATAAGGTTTATTCACTTATTTCTAGATATATTGCAGAGTGGTCTAAGTTTATATCGTATCTCTGTTCCGTGCGAATATAGCTGGACGATAGACCTTTGTATACAAAAAAGTCTATCAGAACAGGTATTTTTGTTGGATCAGTTGGCCAGTAAGTGGGTGACCTCATCGATGCCACATCACATTTCATTTCTTGTATAGCACCTATAAGTGCTCTTCCTTTTGTGTTCGTTAATCTGGAGCCCCAATACACAATCTTGGTATTAAAGTCACCTCCTATAATAAATCTCTTACCTAGTGATCGAAAAAAACACATGAAAGTGTCTTTTCGTATCGTATATCGCGATGGATAGTATAAAGATGCTAAAGTAACAGGATACCGCTTTGTGCTGACAAAGATTGGATTTCAGGCTCTTCATATTTATTTACCTGATAATGTTTGATATTGTCTTTTACAATAATAGCACTGCCACCATTTCCTTTGTTAGCCGGGTGTAGTGCATGATAAACTTTATATCATTTAAACTAAATGTGTGATTGTTTCGTAAAATGGTTTCTGATATGAGACACATATCTATATTTTCTATATCTAGGAATACTTGTAATTCGTTGTGATGATTCTGTTGCCCATTACAATTCCATTCCATAATTCTAAGTGTATTAATCATATTGACGTCTTGGCATATAACCTTTTTAGCGCTATTTTCTATTTTTTTAAGACGCTCATCAAATGACGTTATGAGCTTCAACATTTCATCTAGTTTATTATCACTAGATTTGGTGTGCTCTTTGCGTTGAGCAGTTGTACAGTTTGTAGCAGAAACTACTTGTGCTTTTACACTGGTAACATGTTGTATATAAATAAAATGCGCGAGCAGATTCGCGGGTAAAAGAAAGTCAATTAATTTTTGGTTTCTGTAGTCCTTCTCTATAATAATAAATTTTAACTATGCCAAAGCTCTCACTCCTCCGTAGTTTGTAAATGCAATATGCTTAAAAAGGCTTTCAAAGGTTTCTCTTCACGTATTAATAAATAGATGAATAACTCCTTCTCATCAACATCCGCATCGCTCATCGCAGTTGATTAAACTTCCTTATGGATAATCCGGCCATGCATAGACGGTCAAGACGTATAGAAATCAGTTCGATGGCTGCTGCCATAATTTATTTGAAAAAAACTTTCTATAGCATCTAACTCTTGGCCAGAAGCCGATGGTTTCGCTTCATGTGAGTTCTTAAGGAGTTTTTAGTAAAACACCTCTTCCCACATATTTGGCACTTGATTTTGTTTATCAGTGTACTATGTTTTCTTGAGACATGTTTCATCTTCTTCATATAAGAAGGGAATTTTTTGCCACAATGCCTGCATTTAAAATTATTTAACAAATATGCATGAACTGTCTGTTCGTGTGTACGCATGTTTGTTTTTGTGTCAAAGTTTTTTGGGCAGAATTTGCATGTAAAGATATCTTTGCTATGCTCCTGATAGTGAAGACTGAAGTAAGAGTGATTAATGAATCCAGAATTGCAGACATTACACACATAATTTCTTGAATGCACGTTCATATGTTTTTGTAAATTTTCAAACGTGGTAAACACGGTGTTACAGGTCACACATTTAAGATCAGGTCCATCCGAACCAAATTTGAACGGGATGATGTGGTTATTTATATTCAAATTGATCTTCTTCCCGTGGTCTTTGAGATGCTGAAGCATATCTTCTAAACTTTGGATGCTGACTTTACATATCTTGCAGTAGAGAGCGGTTGTGTCAAGATTCACCAAATAGTTGGATATACGTTTGCCTTTTATAAAATTTTTCTTATCCGAAATGTCATGGCCAAGGGAGTGTAATTTTAAGTTTGTGGGATTTTTATACGTTTGAGGGCAAAATGAGCATGAAAACCCGAAGTCGTTGTGATGACGTATTGGTGTGGCGTTGGTGTAGATGAGGACGTTTGCAATATTATCACCGTGCTCTTGTAAAGTGCCTCTCTTTCCATGAACAATTGCTTGGAAGCTCTCCTCATCAGAGGCTGATGTAGAGTTATCATCAAGCTGTCTTCTTTGGCTTCCTATAAAGAGAGAAAGAATTTAAAATATCTATATATAAATATATTAGGGACTCACCCTCGCTTCGCTCGGGTTCGTCCCTAGCTTGCTTCCCAATACAAACTTTCATTTCATTTTCCCCCATTAAGGGATGATATCCTATAAAAAGTATCCTATGTCCTTTCCAGGGACTCAAACTATGTTCTAACCAAATTTCATCTAAATCGGTTCAGTAGATCCAGAGATTACCCCCTACAACGTGACAAACTCACAAACTTTACCTATTTATAATATTAAGTATAGATTACAATACCTATAAAAATAAAGATGCACTCGTAAATGTTATTTTATTAGAAAAATCTCGTAATAGTAATATCCCAAGCCCCGATTTTTATCCGAATAGCTCTTTTTTGAAGAATAAATATAGATTTTATATGTAATGACATGACATGATGCTGTGGAAGAAGCTGCAATAAATAAGTTTTGCAGTATCGACATCTGTTAGCTGCCTGGTTTTTCTAAAAGCAAGCCAAAGCCTGTGAGTAATACCCAAGAATACGGTGGAATCTGCATTATTAAGGATTATAACAATATATATAAACAAACTATTATTCTGCCTCCTTCCACTGGGTAAGGTAATATACATTTTTCTTGGCGATTAAAGCTACAGTATTGTTTTTAAACCATTGATATGATAGAGCACGCTTCATTTATCATAATTAGTTTTATTTTAATTATTTTTATAATTTATTACTTAACTTGTTGGCGGAAAACGGGAGTTCATTTATATACACTAGAAACAAAAATGAACTCAAAATAGATCCCTGCGGAATAGTCAAATTAAAGGAGATCCAAAAACGTTAAAAGTTATCTACAGTGACTTTCTGGGATAGTTCTATATATAATTTAATCGTTTCTTTGATCCACCGTGGGTTTAAAATAAAAACAAAAGTGAAATATCTATAAATATGTTTACAACAACCTGACTTATACTGTCAAGCAACATAAATTTTACTGCGAAGAGATGCCCCTCGATAGCATATCGATAATTAATCGATAGTGACCGATAGTTAGAATATCGGTAGATCTATCGATATTATCGATAGATGAAGATATGACAATGCAGACCACTATACTATCGATAGTATTGGTGCTCACAAATATTAAAATCGATACTATTAATGTTTCGAAATAAAATAATATCGACGGTATCGATGCTATCAAACTATCGATAGTTTCAGCCATCGATAGTATTGTACACAGTTCGCAGGTGGCATTAATCGAATTTTTATACTGACTTTCGTCTAATTACATTGCTATTAAAACTTACCTAATACTATCGAAAAATTAAGAACTATCGATGGTCTAAAACACAATAATATCGTTTCTATCGATATTATTCCTAATTATTTATAATTCATTAGCAGCAATACTATCCATAGTATCGATATCATTGCCCTCCGTTAATAGTATTGTCGCATTTCGAGCTATCGATATCATCGTTATAGCTATCGATAGTAGGGCTGTTTTAGATGAAAACTATGGATAGTGAAACTATTGATACTTCGGCAACACTTCGCGTTGATCGCAAGAAATCGTAAGAAATATACTAATACCTACTTACCTCCTAGCAAATCGACGAGTGAAGAGTGCGAAAAAAAAATAGGTTATACGTTACTTCTGCATGTTCTGTGTTTTTATACTATATTTAGCGACACGTTTGGCTCAGTTTGTAGTGACCTTACTTGTTATGCCAGTGGTCGCGGGTTCGAGTCCCGCTGGGAGCATTAATTTGTGATGAGCACGAATGTGTGTACTCCAGTCATGGGTATTTATATTTATAATATGTATGTATTTAAAGTTATATATGTGTAGTGTATCAACTATCTGGTATCCATAACACAAGCCTCGTAGCTTACCATGGAACTAGATGGTGCTGTGTGTTAATGTCCCAATATATTTATTTTAATATTATTTATTATACCTGATAGATTATTTTTACAAAATGTTTATAAATTATAGCGTATTATATATTTTCTAGATAATCTCTTCTTCTATTGGTGAAGACAGTTATTTCTGAGACAAATTGAGTTTATAATATGTTGGTATAATGACATACAAAAAAATCTGTCACACGAAACTAAAATTCAAAAAAAAAATCAACAACACCTCAAACTGAAAAACTTCTATTGAAAACAAAAGAAATTTAAGAAATAATCTATTATTATTTGTTTACAAAAAAAAAACTACAAATGTTCGCCATGCTTAGTCCGCATATGCATTTTCCAACTACACTTCTGCACGAACGCCTGACCACAGTGTTCACACTTGAACCGCCTATCATTCGCATGTATCCGCATATGCTCTCGAAGTGTTGATTTCCTCCCGTATGATTTCGAACAAATGGCACAAGTGTAATCTTTGGAACCAGTGTGTTTAACCATATGTATTTTTAACTCTATATGCTTATATGCGCTAAAATCACACTCGTTACACTTGAAAGGACGTAACATTAGGTGAAAGCCTCGTATATGAGCTCTGAGAGAGCGTTGACTTTTGTATGACTTGCTGCATGCTTGACAAGTATATATAGGTTGTGCAGCACTGTGTACATTCACTTCGTGTTCTTTCTTCTTCACGACATCCACAAATCGTTCCGAGCAATATCCACATCTGTGGCGTTTGTTGTTCAAAAGGTGTACGGTACGCTCGTGAGCGGCACATCGCACTTTCGTTGAAAACACTTTCGAACAAAATTTACACGTAAACACTCCCGTTACATGGCGATAGTTGTGCATGCGTAACAAATTTTTGTTTATGAAACCACGTCCACATTTCGCGCACTCGTAGTTGTTACAGTGAGTTGAATTCATGTGGTCATTTAATGGTTTGAAACTTTGAAATTGTTTCGAGCACACTGCACACTTCAACACTTCACTATCAAACTTGAATGGTATTAGTATATCGTGAGTGTTAGTGTGAATTTTTTTCCCGTGAACCGTGCTCAAGTGTTTCAAAACACTTTCAATTGTATCGATTTTTTCGTCGCATATGTTACACTTTAGATCTGTCACATCTAATTTCACAACACTCTGGGCTAGAATTTTTACTCGCAGCATATTTTCGCTGCAATGTGTTTCTATTGTATGTTTCTTCAAATCTCTTGGCTTCTCGTACTGTATAGAACAAAATTGACAAGCGTATCCCACTCGCAGGAAACCTTTCAACGGCGTTGCATTCGTATATTTCATTATACAGTCCAAGTTTTCTTGACACTTTTGTAAATCTGGATTTTTTGGCTTCGCTCGTACAGCTTCATCCAAACGCTGCATTTCTGAGGAAAAAAAATTGTGAACGTTAAAAAAAATATTAAATTATCATATCCGTTAGATGTCACAATCGCTAAAATTTTAAAATGGCTGTACAAAATTTGGCAAAATGGGTTATATAATTTATTTTTATTTATTTATTGAATATAATTTATTTACTACCCTCGGACACACTGAATGAGTTTTATTCTATACATTGTTAGTCACTATATTTTGGATGTATGACATCTAACGGAGTAAAATAAAAAAAAAAAAAACTATATAGAGTGTATAGATTAAAACCACTTACCTCAGACTTCCAATGTTTTAGTTATACAAAAACCAACACATTCAGTGCTCCGAGGATAACAATAAGAATAATCTATACATATAATAAAATTGTAACTAAGCCGAATCTGTACATTAAATATTTTATGGAAAATCTTATTGAAATAGACATTATTATCGATACAGAGGCCGAATCTATATTTTTTAGAATTTTTGTGTCTATGTCTGCTACCGCGTCACAGAAAAACCACTGGAGGGATTTTGATGAAATTTAGTATGGTGATAGCTGGTTATCCGGGTCAACATATAGGATACTTTTACCGCGGGAAAATATCTCATTTCTGAGAAAAAATACAAAAACTGCAATGTAAGAGTATACAAATATGTAAAACCTAAGAATATGGTTTTTGGTCATCTGAACGCGGGCGGAGCCGCGGGAATTGCTAGTAAAAAAGACTATACTCGTACATATAATAAAAGTGTAACTGCTCGCTGTCTGTACATAGAAGATATTTGAGAAAAACTATTATTACGAACCTTTATTAACGCAATAGAACCTAAAACAGTGACTTAGAATTTTTGTCTGTTTTTCTGTGCGTCTGCGCGCTAATTTTAGAAACAGCTTAACCGATTTTGGTGCGGTTTTCACTAATGTACTGTGGCAAGCTTCACTTAACGTTTAGTATTTGTTTTATTTCAATCGGTTCATAAATTGAAAACTTATGTTATATTGTTGAAATTGGCAAATCCAGAAAGGTTAGTGTTTGTTTTTTTCTAAATGATTTTTGAAGAAGTAAAAGACAATAATTTTTTTTTTTAATTTTCCCAGTCTGGTTAACTGTCCAACTAATATACTTAGTTAAGGTTTTTTGTATAATTATTGTTGAGAAATATAAACTTCTAAGTATGAGATTTATGTACCTATAAAAAAGTTATCATGCAGGGTAGAAAAGATTTTTTTTCTTATATAGGAATTGTATAAATAAAATGTTGCAAGATTTAATTAATTTAATAACTTTCAAGTTATTAAAAAAATATATATATGTATTTGACGGGCCGACTTAAAAATACTACGCACGTATTTAAAATATTTAATGAAAAATAATATTATTTAACTTTGTATAATTTTTTATTTTCGTATTCATTATATTTTATTAAAGACGACAAAGATTTTGTAATTTTTTTTTAATTTTACACATAAATTTGTATTTCAACATTTGGTCAATTTTAAACATCATATTTACCAAGCAGTGATGACCAATCCTAAAAAATCCAATTTTGAGATTTTATAATAATTCATAATTGAAAGACAACCAAAAAGTAAGACAGACGAAAAAAAAAAATTTTACGCTCGAAACGAGCATCTCCTAAACTAAAACGGCAAACACGCACAGATAAAAAAAGACAAGAAAGAAAACACATTGAAAAGTAAAAAAGAATATATTTCACAAAAAAAAAAAACTACACATGCTCGCCATGCTTAGTCCGCATATGCATTTTCCAACTACACTTCTGCACGAACGCCTGCCCACAGTGTTCACACTTGAACCGTCTATCGTTCGCATGTATCCGCATATGCTCTCGAAGTGTCGTCCTCATGCCGTACGACTTCGAACAAATGTCACATGTAAAATTTCTATCTCCAGTGTGTTTTATCATATGCTTTTTCAAATCATAAGGCGTGTACGCACTGAAATCACACTTGGCACACTTGTGTGGACGCTGCATTAAGTGAAACGCTCGTATGTGATTTCTTAACGTACGCAGATCTAGATACGATTTGCTACACGCCTGGCAGTTGTATAGAGTTGGCGTTGCGTTATGTTTTGATACTTCGTGCTGTTTTTTCTTTGATAAATTGGAAAACCGTTCCGAGCAATATCCGCACGTGTATAGATAGTTGTTGTATATATGTACAGTACGCTCGTGGGCATTGCTTCGCACTTTAGATGAAAACACTTTTGGACAAAATTTACACTTGAACACTCCCGTCTCATGTCTTAGGCTGTGCGCTCGTAGAGAATGTTTACTTATAAAACCGCGTCCACACTCATCGCACTCGAAATTTTTATAGTGATTCCAATTCATGTGGTCGTTTAAGAGCTTGAAACTGTGAAACGTTTCCGAACAAACCGCACACTCCAGCGCGTCACTTTCAAATTTGAACGGTATAAAAAACTCACGGATGCCGGTGAAAATTTTCTTCCCGTGAACCGAGCTCAAGTGTTCCAAAACACTTTCGAGTGTTTCGATTTTTTCGTCACATATTTTACACTTTAAACCTGTCACGTCAAGTTTAACTATTCTATGCGTGCTAACTTTAGCACGCAGTTTGCTATGTGTTTTTAAAGTGTGTTTCTTCAAATCCGCCGGCTTTTCACATCTTAAGGGGCAAAACGCACACGCGTATCCAGCTCGATGAAAACCTCTCAAAGGCGTTGCATTCGTATATTTTATTACACAATCCACATTATCTTGTGCCTTTTGCACATCTGTTTTTCTTTCAGCATCATCAAAATATTCTGTAAAAAAAAGTATGTATGCACTAAAGATTTTGCAGTCACGTGAAAAGTAATATTACTATGATAATATGATTTAAAACTATTTATTATTATTTACTAGCTACTCAACCTCGCTTCGCTTTGGTGCGTCCCTAGATACCTATTATATACACCTACATATATATATATATATATATATATATATATATATATATATATATATATATATATATATATATTATAATAACGGAAACCTAATGTTTTTCTAAAATAAAACTAGCCTAAGTTACTCCTTATAACATCAGCTATCTGCCAGTGAAAGTACCGTCAAAATCTGTCCAACCGTTTCGGATAGCCGGAACACACAGACAGACAAAAAAGTTAAAAAAAAAATTTCTTATAAGTACCGTATATAACTTCATATGCATTTAGTATAAAGCTGCTTACAAACAGACTATTCAATTTTATTAGAAAAATATTAAATAATTTAGAACATAAAAAAAAGTCCAATCGTTATAAAACTTTAAAGACTCAAACCTTTGGTATTCAACAAAAAAAAAATTGCCTAAACAAAAGAAAAGCCTCAGCAATCTTATACATACTTTCTATGGCGGCATGGAGGGAACTCCTCGGTACGTTATAAATGGTGCAAGCCTGGCCACGAGACATGGTCTTATTCTTGACCGCCTCCAAACACTTCTTGAAATCCTCTTCCGTGTATTTTTTGGACTTTTGGGCAGTTATCAACTCCATTGGGTTGCTTGATGAGGCCAATTTAAGTCCTAAAAAGTAATACCATCTTAGATTTAGGCGAATATTAATCATAAAAATGTTATGAAATTAAAAAAAATACCGTAAAAAAATTAAAAAAGAAGGCCAAATTATAATACTTTTTTTTGTTCAAAATGTTTTAGCTATTGCAGACGGTATGTATCCAGAAATAATTTTATTACAAAACAGAGACGACGCGGTATTTCAATATCTTAAAATTAAAAAAAAATAATTTTAAGATATTGAAATACATTTGAAATTATTTAATTCGAAGTCAGGAACCAAAAATGAAAATATTAATAATTTTTAATATAATAATTCTGGTTTGTTTTTTATTTCTCGAGCATTTTTCTAATTTACCCAAAAACCGTCATGTCTGCTTTTCACAATAAGCTTTAAACACCATCCATCATTCAAAAAACTACTAGATACGATACTAGATATCATGTAAAAGTTCTCTTAAAACTGTCACCAATTGTGTTTAGGTAATTGTTCTAGTTGAAACAAATATACAACAATGTAAATTGAACCTTAAATGCAACGCTTAAAGTTGTTAACCAAAACCAAAAGAAATTGAAAGCGCGCCCAAATGTTCAAATGAGCGCTCATTCGGTGAGGACATTTTTTGTCGCTGATTGTGTATTATTTTATTATTACTTTTTTGATTTTTGAAAATTAAAAACATAAAATGTTAAACGTCACACTCACTCACTAACGCATTATGTATCGCCTTCCGCGGCACATTGTACAAGATGGACGCCTTGCACTGTGACAGGCGCTTGCTCTGTACCGCCTCCACGCACTTCTGTACGTCTGCTTCCGTATATTTCTTTGTTTTTCTACTTAGAACACTGAATGGTTCATCTATTTCCGGTGAATCCGTTGTATTATCATCACTGTCTGTAGTTTCTTCTTCCTTTTGTTTACCTTCTTTTTCCTTAATACTTATACTTTCATCCAAAGGCGGCATTTCTGAGGGAATAATTATAAATTAAAAATTGATTAAAAAAAATATAAACCAACTCCCAGGCACTAAAATGTAAAAAATAACTAAACGGGGGTTTTCATTTAGAATAGATACCTAATCAGATATTTTCGAAGTCGGTGCCAGCCGATGCAAAGCAAATCTAATATATTTTCGATACGTAAAATACATATTTACCTATTAGATATTCATATCTTAAAATATTATCGGCTCTCATTTAATTGAGCAATTTTTTTTAGCTCTGATGAGACCAGAACCCACTAATTCAGGAAGTGAAATTTTGACAGCATATTTTAATGGCATAAGTAATAATCGCTAATTTTTAGTTTATTAAAAATGAAAACCCCTAAAGTTATTCAAATTAAAGTCTGTAGGAAAAAAAAGCCGGACAAAACCAAGGCAGGCTGCTAGTTTCTTATAAAGTTATTTTATATACATATAATTTTGGGAGAAATAATTATAAAAAAAAGTAGCACTGCCCGCGGCTCCGCCCGCGTTCTGATGACCAAAAACCAAATTCTTAGGTTTTAAATATTAGTATACTCTTACATTGCAGTTTTTGTATTTTTTTTTCAGAATGAGATATTTTCCCGCGGTAAAAAGAATCCTATATGTTGACCCGGATAACAAGCTATCATCATACCAAATTTCATCAAAATCCCTCCAGTGGTTTTTCCGTGATGCGGTAACAGACAGACAGACAAAAATTCTAAAAACTATAGATTCGACCTCTGTATCGATAATAATGTCTAATTCAATAATATTTTCCAAAAAATATTTAATGTACAGATTTGCCTTAGTTTCAATTTTATTATATGTATAGATGTTTATTATTGAAAATTGTAATTTTTGTGGTACATAAAAAAAAATTTAAAAAAAATTTTTGGTCTTATCATCACATACTTTTTTCTACGCTGCCCAATAATAGATTCAAAGCATTATGACCAATGCTATTTAATTTAAAAAAAAAACAGTGTATTCTACCATTTTTTGTTTGTTACTCTTTCACGTCAACGTCTGGACGGATTTCGATGAAACTTTGTACACAAATAGGCTATGATATGGAGGATAATAAAAACTTAGGCATCTAGGGATTGACATTTCGAACTCATACTCACTCTTTAACGCATTTTGTATCGCCTTGCGCGGCACATTGTACAAGATGGCCGCCTTGCTCTGTGATAGGGTCTTGCTCTGTACCGCCTCCACGCACTTCTGCACGTCCGCCTCCGCATATCTCTTTGTTTTTTTCCTTGGAACATTGAATGATTCATCTCTTTCCGGTGAATCCATTTTATTATCATCACTGTCTTTAATTTTCTCATCCCTTTGGATACTTTCTTTTTCCGTAAATTTCATACTCTCATCTAAAGGCGACGTTTCTATAAAAAAAAAATTATATGCACTAGTTTTTTTTTATATAATAAAATAATACATTATACATATTTAACTAGCCACAAAACTAGACATAAAATAATATTTTACTCCCTGCAATAAGAATATTGCGAAGGCTGAAAAATTCTCATCTTAGTCATTAAAATAAAAAAAAACTTATTAATAAAAAAAATAAAAACCAATTTAAAAAAAACAAAAAAGTAAAAAATTACTGATTGGTAGTTTTCATTTAAGTATAGATACCTAATTAAATATTTTCGAAGTGCTTTGTGAATCGGCTGGCATCAACTTATTTGAAAAAAAAACACCACAGATTTTTGTTTCAAATTTAAATAATACACACAAATACACTACATACACTTTCAAACAAAACAAAAATTGTCCTAATCAGTTAATAAATGACGGAGTCTGAGGTAACAAACATAAACAAAAAAATACAGCCGAACTGAGAACCGCCTCCTTTTTGAAGAAGTTGGTTGAAATAAAAACCATTTAAAAGTTATACTTACTCTCAAGAGGGATACGAATAACCCTCCTTGATATTTTAAGCAATTTGGATGGTTTATTTTGTGACAGTGTTTTATTTTGAACCTCTTTGACGCATTTTTCTAAATCATCTTCTCTAAAGTATTTGGATGCTGGGTTTAGGTATAATTCATTATCGATTTCTTTAGTGGGATTTATTTCTATACCTTAAACAGTGGATTAAATTATATTATTGCTCTATAAATTTGTTATGTAGTTATTTCTTTTGAATTAATATATTTTTTGTTGAAGTAAATCCTCTTTGGGCGTGATTGAGGGGTAAGTCAGTACATTGGAAAGATGAGTGTCGCGGAAGTGAGAGTCAAATTTATTATAAATAATAAAAAAAAAAATATATTAATATTTTTATAATAATTATTATATTTATATTTTGATTTGTTTTAATTTAATTGCGGTATCTGCCACAGCACCAAGAAGTTTTACTTCAACCGCGCGTAAATGTTCCATGCACTAATTTTTTTTACGTACACGTGTATATAATCTGTTGCGATTAAATCATTCATATCCGTTAGATGTCACAATGGCAATTCATTGAAAATATTTAATTGCTAACCTCGGACACACTGAATGAGTTTTGTTCTTTACATTTTAAAGCATTATACTATAGTAATTAGTATGAGAGACATCTAACGGAATTATTTAATTTTTAATAATTATTATGACTAATGTTGCCATAAAAATTAAATATAGAATGTATAGACTGAAATGACTTACCTCAGACTTCCTATGTTATTGTTACACAAAAACCAACACATTCAGTGCTCCGAGGATTAAAAATGAAAAATTTAATTTAAAAACTTTAATTCGTTTTTATAAATTCGAAAATTTCTGATGATGTTTGAATGTTTGTTAAATAATCGCACATAAACATAAGATATTCACATATTCTATGGTATAAATGTTCAATTGTAAGTTTTTAATTTAACAATGGGTAGCATTATCCAGAAAAGAAGTAAATGTAAAAAAAGAACTTAACAAAGAGACTAGAGCAAGATTACTAACTTCTATATTTAGATACTTTGTTTTCAAACATACGAAAAAAATAATCAATTAATTATTTCTAGATTTGAGAAAAATATTTTTTTTAAATAAAGTAAATATGTTCTTACTTCATTTAAAGGTTGTTAAAAATTGCTTTTTATTTTTCAATCCAATACCAAGTAATTTTAGTTTTATTTCTCACCTAGATATAACATTTTTCACTCATAACCAAATTTTCTACCTTTATTATTATTTATGTTTGTTCTCTTATAATTGTATACGAATAACGAAACAAACATTCATTGATCTTACTCACTATCAAGGGCACTTCGAATAGTCCTCCTCGGTATGTTATACAATAAGGATGCTTTGGATTGGGACAGAGTTTTACTTTTAACAGCCTCGAGGCATTTCTTGAAATCCTCTTGTGTATATTTTTTTGATTTTTGGTTCATAAATAATTCTTCTTGGATTGGTTTAGTTGGAGACTCCATTTTAATATCTAAAAGTGGAATATTTTTCAATATAATATCACATTATATGTAATGCTACTAAAAAAAGAAGTTTTTGACTTTGCATGTGACAATACAGCATGTGAAGATTAATCTCAAGTTTAAAGAAAATGGAATGGAAAGCAGAAACTGAATGTTAGCCATGTGTAACTAAAGTACTACAATAATTATTATTTTAAATATGAATCTGTACCTGATTTTTCTTTTCCAATATCATCATCCTCTAAAAACTCTATGTTCAGATACTCTGTTTCGATGTCAGTATCAGAATCATCCTCCATCTTTACAGCATATGATTCTAAAAAAAAAGTATTTTTTGAAAAATGTATTCTAAATACTTATTTTCAAAGAAAATAATGTATGAAATGCCATACCACTTTTAATTTCTTCCAGTAACAATTGTGCGGACAATAAAATTTCCTTTTTAAAGTTTACAGCGTCATGCAACTTAGATATACATATTTTACAAATATGTTCTGAATCAGAATCAGAGTTTATTGGTGGTTGTTCCCACTGGAATAGAAAATGTAAATATAAAACAAATAGATTGCTTCCCAATACAAATGTTCATCCTCATTTTCACCCCCTTAAGGAATGATTTCTGGGATAAAAAGTACTCTATGTCCTTCCCAGGATCTAAAACTATCTTCTTACTAAATTTCATCTAAATCGGTTCAGTTAATCCAGAGATTACCCCCTACAACTCCACAAACATTACCTCTTTTTTTAATATTAGTATAGAATAATTGATATTATTAAATATAATGTTGCTTAAAAGTAAACAATAGAGTATTGTTTGTTATTAGATAACTAAAAAATAAGTGTATTACTTATACTTTTATTAAAAACATTTGTTAAAAACTTAAATATTTACTTACATTTAAAGAAAAGCAATAATTTATCATTTCACCATATATTCTACGTTCGCCCTGACTATGATATTCGGTCCACAAATCTTTTAATCCGTCTTCTCCTAAACAGCATTTGCATCTTTTTAAATTGTCAATAATTGTTTTTTTTTCCATATTTACTTTTGGTTTTAAACAAATTATTCAATACTTATGGCCGACACAGACCAGCGAATTTAGTCTAAGACAACGAACGACAGATCGGATAACCATAGACTAAATAAAAAATTACTTTGGTCGTCAACAGACCTCTATCTAAAGATGTCAGTAGACGAGACTGACGCTGCCAACTTAATTTTTTAGGGGATAATACCATACTAGGAATTATTGATAAAAATTGTAAAAAAAATTGTACGCATTGAAAAATTTCTGTATAGTAAGCCTCAGGAACAGCCCGGAGTTGGGAAGATGGCGGTGTTGCCAGAATCGGTCAGGGGAACATTATTATTATAGTGTAGCCATAACAAAATCTATACATATAATAAAATTTTAAGTCGAATCTGTACATTAAATATTTTTTGGAAAATCTTATTGAAATAGACATTATCGATACAGAGGCCGAATCTATAGTTTTTAGAATTGTTGTCTGTCTGTTACCGCATCATGGAAAAACTGCTGGAGGGATTTTGATGAAATTTGATATGATGATAGCTGGTTATCCGGGTCAATAGGATACTTTTCATTGCGGGAAAATATCTCATTTCTGAGAAATCTATACTAAGCATTAAAACGTAACTAGCGATTACCAGCGATTCACCCACGCTCTGCTCGGTTGAGCAGAGCGTGGGTGAATCGCTGGTAATGGTATAAAAATCTAACAAATTTAATTGCGACTCTATTTGCAAAAATAATTTATCTATCCATTCATCATTTTTATCAACAGGGAGGAAAAAAAATACAATATTTTAACTAATATATTTAAATTTAATATAAAAAAAATCCTAGAATTTATTTCTAATAACCTTCACATACATATAATCACCATTAACCCGTCAAATCTTCTTGATGATCATTCTGACAATGTCTTTTCAAACCAACCATCCTTGTAAAACCTAGCCCACATAGACCACAAATGAAATTCTTCTCCCCTGTATGTCTCACCATATGATTTTTCAATTCATATTTCATTAAAAAGCATTTTTCACAATGTTTACACTTATACTTTTTCTCAGCACCATGTTTTCTCCTCATATGCGCTAAAAAATACGGCTTCCATGTATAACTATTCCCACAGTATTCGCATGTCATATATTTAACTTTCTCTTTATGGTGTTCCGTCACATGGATATGCCTTTGGAAAATGCCTACAAATTTTTCAGAGCAATACAAACATTTCACTGTACTTTCTTGTATATGCACTAAACTAACATGCTTCGCTTTATATTTCTCTAATTTAAACACTTTTTCACAGTAATCACATGGGTAATTGCCTATTTTATGAACATTCAAATGTTTATCTAAACGGCTCGCTGACAAAAAAGTATCTCCACACTCATAACATATATAATTGCTGTAATGATTGTTCATATGGCTGTCGAGATGACCAAAATTGTGAAAATTTTGCTTGCAAAGAAAACATTTGAGATCAGAGCTCAAAGCATATGGTATTATTCTAGTATAAGCCATATCAAACTCGAGGTCATGATTTACACCCAAATGGACAAACAGATTGTTCCAATCTGGCAACATTGTTAGGCAAATTTTGCAATGTAAATCCTCTACGTCCAATTTAATAACTTCGTTCAACCATTGAGGTCTCATGTACATTTCTATTTTTGTCCACTCATGTGAGTGTTTAGCCCTCGTATGCTCTCTCAGTTCGTCAGTATCTTCAAAATTTCGCCCGTCTGTAGAACAGTAGAAACAGTAATATCTAGTCGTTTTAGTTTTAAAAGGCACCGCTGTGGTGTGAGTGAGGAGGAGTTTAATTTCTTCTATTAATTTGTAATGTTTATCATTGGAATCTTCAGTTTGGCCTGCAAAGTAGAATATTTTGTTCAAATATTATACAATTTATATGGTATGTATAGAACTGCCGTTCTTATATATCTATACAATTAAACAAAATTGAAGTGTCTGTTTGTAATGTTAAAATAACAGCTTTTTTACTAAATGCATATGAAGCTATGTACAATACTTTGAAAGAAAAACACATGTTTTTTTGTCTGTTTGTTCCGGCTAATCTCCAAAACGGCTGTACTGATTTTAACGGTACTTTCACTGACAGATAGCTGATGTTATAAGGAGTAACTTAGGCTACTTTTTTTAGAAAAAGAATTATGGTTACATACAAAAAAATTAAAACCCACATAACTTACTAAAACAAAACTTACCGACACGTTCACGGTCTACATATGTATTAACTTTGACAGTCAAAGTTTTCTTGGGGATGCCATACTTTGTTGCCGCACTGGTACATGTCATAACACCGTTTGTAACCGCTTTTATAGCCTCCTTTAAATCATTTTGGGTGTACTGTTTGTATAGTTTTGTTAGTTCGTGTTTCTTTTTCTTCTTTGGCCATTTCCTTTGTGCGCTCGCGTTTGAGGCCCCCGGAGTTGAAGGGCCTGAACTTGTATTGTCAAATTCGGTCAGTTTTCTCATCTGTAGTTTATCTAAAAAGATAATTTTAATTCATTACCAATTTTAATTCATTATCATTCATTATTAAGAAAGAAAAAAAAATACAGCCGAATTGAGAACCTCCTCCTTTTTGAGGAAGTCGGTTGAAAATAAGGGGGAAACGTTTGTTTTGCCAACTAACTGCGCACTGTTAAATCAGTTTATGTGGATGGAAGACACTGAAATAATTATAAAACTTTCAGTAAGGTAATGCCCTAAAGTGTCACACTTCCGAGATATTAGAAACTTTCATCCCCTATTTTACCCTCTTATGGGATGAATTTTGAAAAATGCTAAAACATGTATTTATTTAATTGTACTGAAGAGCATTAATACCAAGTTTCAAGTAATTCTGATCATAATTTTTTTTTTTTGGTTGTATTATAACGTGTTTTCCCGTGGGAAAGAGATAATCTCCCGTGGTAAAAAGTATCCTATGCCACTTTCTAGCCTTCCAACTATCTCCACCCAAAAAATGATGCCAATCCGTCACTCTGTTTCGATGTGAAAGAAGGAAAAACAAACACACTTTCACATTTATAATATTAAGTATGGATAGTATGGATGCACCCAGAGCAGGTAATATTATCATTCTTCATGTGCACAGGCTGTAAGAGTGTTAATTAAAAAAAATATAACCTTCCTGTGCCTCTTCAACTTCCAGATACTCCACGTGCTGGTACTCATCTTCAATTGGAACGTACTTCACCACCACCGGGTTTTCATCTTCAGTATCTATTTGGGGTTCTGCTTCTTCTTTAAATTTGACATCTGCTAATATTAGAATAAGAATTAAAAAAATGTGTGTGTGCACTGTATGTACACACGTAAGAAGTTATACTTCTTTGGCGTAACAGAACAAAAATAGCTAAAGATTTCATCCCGTATGTCACAACTCTCTGTTTGTAAAAGGTATGATAAATTTTAATAAAAATGATTATATGACGCATAATATTACTCATATTACAATCATATATTTATAGCATATCATTTAAGTAAGAATATAATATTACATATATATCATTTGTCAGACAATAACGATGGTTACCATGGCAACAAACAGTTATAAGCTAACTTCATCATGTCGCTTTTTGGCTGTCGGTGTGCGCGCATCCTAAAAAATTTACCCTAATTATTTTTTTCCAAACGTTCCAAAAGAAATACCTATAACTTCAAAAATGAGATAGCAGATGATTCTAATTTTGTAAAAAGTGCCGGAAGATTGCTTATATCCTGGTGTAAATTGTTACCTGCCATTTTTTTATCGTCATATCTATCCTGTATAGAGAGCCAAAGTTATTAGCCATTAACTAGCGAATTAATCTCGCTTCGCTTGTGTGGGTCTTAGGTAGGCGGGTTTTGTTAACAATTTGAAGGGTTTTAATTTTTTTTGCTCTGAACCCTAATTCTTTATCCAAAATAAAAGTAGCCTAAGTTACTCTATAAAATATCAGCTACCTGCCAGTGAAAGTCCCGTCCAAGTCTGTCAAGCCGTTTCGGAGATTAGCCGGAACAAACAGACAGACAAAAAATTTAAAATTATTTTTTTTATAAGTACAATTTATACCTACTTCCACATGCATTCAGTAAAAGGCAGTTATTTTGACATTACAAACAGACACTTCATTTATTTATTTGTATAGATAATAATGCATTACTTGCATTAAATAAAAACAAAACGAAGATTTGTCATACCATTCAATAAAACATCTTCTACAGCCAAGATGTTCTTCTTGAAAATCAAAGCTTCACGAAGCTTTAAAACACAAAATTCACAAATGTGTTCAGGTTCGTCTGTCGGATACCACTAAAAATAAAATTTTAATGAACAAAAATATCATATCTCATTCGAAAATATAAATATTTAAAATATATAAATAAAATAAAAATAGCCTTTAATTCTTTGACCAATGTCTACCTTATATCTAGTTAAATATATTTTAGTAGTGAGCTTATACCTAGATGCAAATCTTAAGTAAATATACAAATATTTTAATTTATAAGATAAGCTTGACTGAATGTAAAATTTTTTGAACTAAATAAATAATTTTGCCAATCAAAGCTAAAATATTTACTGGGCAGTAAATATTCTAGCTATCCAGAATGATAATTTAACTAAAGTACACCATTATAGTTCCAATCCTTATTAATTATTATTATGTACATATATCTCTGTATGTCCATGAATCACCAATAAATTTGAAAGAAAATAGATTGTATCCTATTTTTTAATGTATTGGTCATGAAAAACTTAGCGTTGGTACGAGTGACCTAAGAGTCACAAAAAGTTGCTGTTGCTGCGTTACAGTAATATTTAATTCAAAAGGAATACATATTTATTAATTATTGTAGCAAAATGTTTGGGAAAGAAATTAAGTTTATAAAAGATAATTAGGTAAATTAAAAATATTAAGAAATGCAGGTTCTATCGGGTCTTTTATATGTATAAAATAAAGTCTATCTATGTATACTAAAAGGGTAAATCTAATGTAAAATCATAAAATATGCAAAATTTAAAAAGTCAGTATAAAATGATATCACATTGTTGCGTAATTATATTATGTTTAAAATAATATAAAACTTTCAATAACTTACCGGTAAAGCGAAACAATCAACCACCATTTGTCCATAAATTTCCTCTGTGCCATCATCACACTCATAAACTTCCCACAAGCTTTTCAAGTCATTATCATTTAAACAACACTTGCATCTACACAAATATTCAGAAAACGTAATATGATTTTCGTAATTCATTTTAAAGTTTATTTACAAACAATTCATTCAAAAATATTTTTTAGAAATATACGGCTTGGAAACTAGCCTTTTGCAAATTGACAAACGTGACCTAAGATAGTGATGTTCTTCCGTTATGTACCGTCTAAATACACATATCGATAATTTGAAATATAGTTCGAACAAGTTTATTAGGAAAATGTAAAGAATTATTTATATAACAAAATTGAACTTACACTTATATGTAATACCATTTTTTCATTTTTACATGCTATATTACGCTACTTTTTATAAAACGAAATTGTAGATGTAAAAATTAAACGCAATTCAATATTTAATTTTATAATCTGTGAATTTTGATTATTTGACATATTGTTTGGGCTTGTTGGAATAGGAAGCTGTCGATTCTTAAAAACATAATAAATTATGATTACGATTATTTATAGTGAAATAATATATAAATAATGAAATATAAATTCAAGGTGTTGACGGTATTATATTAATAAATAGTATTAGAACGCGAAATGGCTTTAATTAAGAATAACGGGGCTATTATAGACCCAGGTCTGTGTAGATGCTGTAGGGCTATAAAGAAATGCAGGATTATGACTTCGGAGTACACTTGGATGGAGAAAAAGGAAGTTTATGCTGATATGATTATGGATTGCTTTGGTATTCTTGTGAGTATTTAACCTGTTTTGATTTATTAAAAATAATAAATAAATAAATAAAATAAATAAGTACTGTGGGACATTAACATACAACACCATCTGGTTCCATGGTAAGCTACGAGGCTTATGTTATGGATACCAGAAGTTACTACACATATATAATTTTATATACATATATATTATAAATATAAATACCCATGAGTGCAAACACTCATGTTCATCACACAAATGAATGCCCCCAGCGGGACTGCAACCCGCAACCGCTGGCTCATCAAGTAGGGTCACTACAAACAGAGCTAAGCATGTCGTTGATATTATTTATCTTTTAATTGTAATTTACGAACTATATTTCAAAAGTTAAATTTAAAGCTTTGTTTTTAAAATATTTTAATCAAAATTTATAAATATACAGTATCAGTCAATTAGAGTATTACGTTTCATGTTAAAAATGAATTATATTTTTACTCTTGATCCATTGTTCCATAATCATATATTGAAATATGAATATTTAAATTACTACACATAATATAAAAAGGAAATCATATTATGTACCGAAAAGACACAGGAAGAAATCATAATCATCTATGTAGAATTAATTTAACTTTTAAAAAACAGTATCACAACAGACTTGACTGACTGACTGACACAAGATTGATTATTCACCACTTATTGCTAGTACCCATACACACTATATACAGCATAGCTATTTTAAGAATGCATTAAATAATTATTTCTAATATGGGAAACCTTTAACACATAATGTGATATAAACACCTTTACAATATAAAAACTTTCATAATATTATATATTTAGCTTCTAAGTTAAAAGTATGGCTTATAATTTTTTTTATATGTAATCAGTCATAAAATTAATTGATATAATATGTATTTTATACAAGTTACACTTGTAATAATAAAAAAAATGCATATTACTATATTTCAGCTATCTCATGTGGATGAGGATGTTAAGGATAGCGGTATTTGTGCAACATGCGTTGTACGACTACGTGACGCGTGTGCATTTCGCCAACAAGTTTTGCAATGTGAGGAATTGTTTTTAAATGCAAAACTGGGGGATAAAGATGGTAAGTGTTCTAAACTATAATTAATATAGATTTAGAGCTACAATAAGATGGATTTGTGATTATATTTCGTGTGTTTACTGCAAAGTGCTATTGTAGTAGTGGCATGCTATGTCAGTGTCCAGTGATCATGTGTTCTATATTATAAAATATAATGTAACCATTTATGCTCGCTTTCTTCTGGTACTAAATTTGTACAAAATTTAGGCGTGAAGGAGTTAAAAACATACAGACACATAAACAAATACATATGCATTTATATTAGTAGTGTAATATAATATTTAATATAATATTGTATAAGTTTAATTTTAAAGTATAATTTAAGATTATACTCACACAATATAATATAAAAAATATCATTCAATATTAAATAAAAAATCACTGTGTTAATATTTCAATTTTGCAGAGACAAAGAAAGATACAGAAATTGAGCTGAAAACTGAACCAAAAGATGATTGCAGTGAACACAGTTCGTCTAACGAAGATCATCAGGATATCATATCTTTAGATTTTCCATCGCATGTTGTTGAAGGTATCACACAATTACATAATATAAATAATATTTAATTAGTATTATTTGTTAATTTGAGGCAGTGGCAGTCCAGTGGGAAACTGAGTGAAGCGGGTTCAAATCCCGGATCTCGCACCTGTGATATTTTTATGTGCGAATCATTTCCAACCCTGGAGTGAGTTTTATAATAAAAAAGGGCCTGAAACAAAAGTTATATCGCATCTCATTAACGAATAGCAATACGCCTTTACATGTTAGAAGAATAATTTTGATTTTTAGAGAAATGTAATTTCTAATGTATATATTATGTAATATTTCTATTAAATCATTCTTTTCCAGATGTAAAACCTCCCAAAAAAGAAGATGAAGAAGACAAACTAAAAGTTGAAGAACCAAAAGAGATGCCCAAAGACATGGAGATCGATATCGATGATGTTGATGATGATGATGATTACCACGATGATTACTCCGGATCATCATCTGACTCAGATAAACCGATTAAAAGGAAAACAAAGGGTAAAAAAACAAAAACATCTAAAACAATAGGTACACCGAAAAAGAAGTTGTTGAAAAGTAAAGGAACCAAGTTGAAGAAATCAGGTATGTTATATTTTTCGTACTTTTTTCTTTGGTAAAATTTTAATTTTAAAAAATTATTTCTAATATATTTTTAAAAATAAAATTTTTTTTAATTAATATAAAAGTAAAAATGAATGTTGCTAAGAGCAAAACTCGAGAACGGCTCGACCAATTTAGCTAATTTTAATATCCCAACATATTTATAAAAAATTTATATAAAACAAAGTCAAGTTTGTTACACCATTTATAACTCAAGAACGGCTGGACTAATTTTTATATTTTTTGATTTTTGGATTTCCCTATAATATGATATTTAAAAACATCAGAAAAATTAACGAAAAAAAATATTCTAAGATAAACCATGGCTAATAACTATTTATATCTATTTAAAATGTACTTAGCGACGAACCCGAGCAAAGCGAGGGTGAGCCGCTAGTATCGTATAAAAAAGAATTTTTCTAACGTTGGGAAATACATTTACGCATACCACTTGCATGCATCAGGTGGTTATGTGGGACTCACCGACAAAGCTAGCATTACTCATGAAATCCCTACGGAACCTCTCCCGTCTTAATGAGACCACAATAAATATGGGGTGGCTCCAACGGCCTACTCTGCTATCGGAGAAGTATCAGGAGCAACCCACATGGTACACGTCTCAGTGTGCCTCTTGGTTTCACACCGGCTGGATTACCGGATGCTAATGAGCCCCACCACCACGACAAGGTGGACCAACATTGGGGAGATGAATTCTTAACCTAACAACATAAATATCATATATAACAATATGACTAGGTGATCGAAAAATAGCTTCATGGTTCGGAATTAATGAAGTTTATTTGAAATATTAAAAATTAAAATGGTTTCGGAAATAGTGTGGTATAACATAGGACAATTAATTTGAAAAGGTACTTTAAAAAATATATATTATTTCCAGGTTCAAGCAAAAAGTTGTTATCACCAAAATTGAAAAAACCTCCTGTCGAAAAGAAGAACACATACGATCGAGATCTTGACTGTATGTCAGAAGAGAATCTCCTCACCATCATTCAGTATTCTTATGTATGTCCGTTTAAGAACCGAAGGAATAACTATTATTGCTTTTACTGTAAGGATTATTACCCGAAACCAGAAGACCTGAGGGAGCATACAGTTACCCACGACACTAAACCGTTTCAACTACTAATGGGATATAGGAAAATGCCTAAAATTGACATAACTAGAATTGACTGTCGGTTGTGCCCAATGAAAATTACTGACTTAGAAGTCTTCAAGAAACATATAGACCAAGTGCATGGAAAGAAAATATATTTTGAAGCGCCAGATAAGATGTTGCTGTACAAACTAACGTGGAATGACTTAGTTTGTCTCATGTGTAGCGACATCTTTGAAGATTTCAACACTCTTAACACCCATATGGTGGAACATTTCAGTAACTTTACATGTGATATTTGTGGTGTGTGCTTCTTAGAGAAACCTCGTTTGGACGCTCATTTAAAACGTCATAAAGATGACGAGCGCCATACTTGTGAAGTGTGCGGTAAAGTGTTCAAATCAAATCATTACAAGGACATGCATGTAGATATAGTGCATAAAAAGAAAGCAATAATCCGTTGTCCACAGTGCGATGAGTGTTTTATGTCTTACGCGTTGAAAAATAAACATTTGACCGAAGCGCACGGTCAAAAGCGTACGTATCCGTGTAATTTGTGTGATAAAGTGTATAATAGGCAGAAAACACTGACTGAACACCAGCGAAGGAACCACCAGAAGGTTTTGAAGCACCAGTGTGAGTATTGCGACCAGAGATTTTATCTGCCATCCCGTCTGAAAGAACATATAGCAACGCATACAGGTGAGAGGAATTTTAGATGTGAATTTTGTGATAAAAGTTACCCTCGTCTCAAGTCTCTGCAATATCATATTCGTACACACACAAACGAAAGAAGATACAGATGCCATATATGCGGTCAAGCGTTCATTCAGAATGCAAGTTTGAAATCCCACATTAAAAGCCACCACCCCGAATGTGACATTGAGGGTTGTTATTTTTAATCACAATTTTAATAGATAATTATTTACATGGTCTAATTTGTTAGTGTGCTGATAGGTATGGCTTTGTTGTTATATGTAGAATTCTGTCAGCTTGGTACTCAGGCTAACTCGGGCTTTAAATGATATCAAAATATTTAATTTTTATTATTTTATCTATATATAAAATATACACACAAAGACTATTTAAATTTTTTTTTTTTATCTTATATATGATTCAGCAGAACTCTTCATAAAACAACAGTATGGAATAGTATTGTACGTGAGATATATGATATATATATATATATATATATATATATATATATATATATATATATATATATATATATATAATGTAAGGTAATGTATGTAGGATGGAACAAAAATGAATATTTTTCATCTATCAACACATATTTATTAATTTTCCAAAACAAAATGCTATGACATAAAAGAAAACTAGTTGTGAGAGTTGTACTTTAAAAGTTCCATGAATATCTTACAGACTTCTATGTAACATGTAGTTGTGATTGCTGCCCCATTTTCAATTAAACTATGAAGTTTATTGAAGCTCATTTTATTTATTTAATACTAGCGAAACTGCCTCGGTGGTGTAGTGGCTAGCATGTACGGCTGCACACCCGGAGGTCCTGGGTTCGAGTCCCGGGTCGGGCCAAGTTTAGTTATTGAGTCTTTCTGTATAATAAGTCTCAGTAACAGCCTGGAGTTGGGAAGTTGGCGGTGTTTCACCCCCGTGCCTCGGAGAGCACGTAAAGCCGTCGGTCCTGCGCCTTAACTCTCACCGGTCATGTCGAGCAGTCGTCCCACCGGAGTATGAGAGTGATAGGAATAGAGAGTGCACTTGTGTCTGCGCGTACACTTGCACACTATAATATCTCCTGCGCAGTTGGCTAATCTCAATGAGATTGGCTGCCGTAGCCGGAATCGGCTAGAAGAACATCACTAGCGACTCCCCCTTGCTTCGCTCGGTACGGTCCGTCGGTACCCATTACAAACATTTTCATCCCCATTTTCATCCCCTTAAAGGATGATTTCCGGGATAAAAAGCATCCTATGTCCTTCCTAGGGTCTCAAACTATCTTTTTACCAAATTTTATCTAAATTGGCCCAGTTGATCCAGAGATTATCCCCTACAATGTCACAAACTCACAAACCTCTTTATAATATTACCTCTTTATAATATTAGTAAAGATTTGGTCTCTTTTAAGCTTCATTTAATATGCAAATCTTATTATAATCTTTATAGATTGTATCTACTTTCTCAATTCATGTTTACATGAAACAAATCATATATAGAATCATTTTGCTCAATGCTCTACTTGCATTGGATATCAATAAAAAATTAAGTTAGATTTTTTTTTAATCGGGATACAAATTGTCATTCCATAGTTTCCTAAATTGTATTAAGTAAATGTAGCAAAATTATGTAAAAATACTCAAACTCACAAATTTTCGTATTTATAATATTACCGTGAATGTTCTGGTTACAATATTTATTTGAGTAATGAAAAAATAAACAAAATATTATAGGTGTAAAGGAACAATTAGATTTGAATATTTAAGAATATAAAAATATTCAGTATCCCAGACATGTTTTTTTCATTGCTCATCTGCCTTTATACCTGTGATATGCACATCACTATTGTATCTTTATTGTTCAACATGTCATCCAGCCCTTTTTTAACGTCACACTGCTGGGGGTGGGCCTCTCTTTAGTACGAGGGGAATCAGGCCATAGTCCACCACGCTGGCCTAGTGAGGATTGGCGGACTTCACATGACTTTTGAAAACTTGCTAGGTTCTCTCAGACAAGCAGGTTTCCTCACAATGTTTTCCTTCACCGTTAAGACAAGTGACAAAATGATTCGCACAAGAAAATATCAGAGGTGCGAGACCCGGGATTTGAACTCGTTTCACTCGGTTTTCCAAGCGAGCGCGTTACCACTGGGCTACCACTCGCATTGTTCACAGTTCACAGTTGTTCAACATACGACGGAATAAAAATATATATGCTTTAAAAATACTTGAATCATCACAACTGATCAAACAGAGACTTACGATATACCTACCTGTTTTATATTTTAACATTTAGTATTATATGTAATTAGTTAAGTACCTACTTTTAAAATAAATGTATTGAAATTATTATGTAAGATTATTTTAAATTATTAATTTTTTAATTAAAATAATTTTTAAATATTGTAGTTTTATTTATTAATACATTGAGTTTTATTAAAGAAGAATTTAAATGGTTAATATGATTATGTTGTAAATGATTTTAATCCATCCAACAATCTATTATATATATATATATATATATATATATATATATATATATATATATATATATATATATATATATATATATATATATATATATTGAAATTAGAAAATGTTTAGAATCTTTAATATATCTTTTATAACTTTGGTAGAGATTTTAGCATTTTTATTAAGCACTAGCGACTCACTCTCGCTTCGCTCGGGTTCGTCTCTAGGTTGATTCTCCATACAAACTTTCATCCCAATTTTCACCCCCTTAAAGGATGGTTTTCGGGATAAAAAGTATCCTGTGTCCTTCCCAAGGTCTCAAACTATTTTCTTACCAAATTTCATCTAAATCGGTTCAGTAGATCCAGAGATTACCCCCTACGTCACAAACTCACAATCTTTACTTAATACTTTCTTAGATTTACGTGAATACTTGACATTTTAAATAAAACTATCTTTTCGGATTTTTTGGCGAATTTATGAACCAAAAATCAAAATAAATTCGCGAAAAAATCCGAAAACATAGTTTTATTTAAAACTCTACCTCTTTATAATATTAGTATATATTTAAAAAGTATATTTTCGATGATAAATTATTCATCACTAGCGGCTCACCCTGGCTTCGCTCGGGTTCACCTCTAGGAAAACAAAAATAAACCTATCGCACGGGAACCATACTTTTTTCCGGGATAAAAAGTAGCCTATGTGTTATTCCGGACTATAATCTATCTCTGTGCCAAATTTCATCCAGATGCATTCAGCCGATCTGGCGTGAAAGAGTGATAAACATTCATACTCACAATCTTTCACATTTATAATATTAATATGATGTACGTATTCTTCTATAAATACCTTTTTTAACGTAACGATTATTATCGATAAATAAAGAGCATCACTAAGTCCATCACTATTTCAATGCAAAAACGAAACGCTGACATTAAAATATGTAAATTGTCAAATATTTGACATTATGTTGGAGGATTTAGTTTGACAATTGCCAATTGGCATTTGACAAATTGTTTTAGAAAATGCAGCATTTTAGTTTGTTTAGGTGTTTTTTAAATTAATTTTATTATATTTAAATAATAATTTAAATAATGGCAGATACAAAGGCAAAGAAAAATAACGGGCCTTTAGTAAACCCTGCTCTATGTCGTTGTTGTCGTTCAATAAAGAAATGTCGCCTATTAACTGCAGAATACGAGTTTATGGACACGAAGGAAGTGTATTCTGATATGTTTATGGATGTTTTTGGTCTTCTTGTAAGTAAATATTGTTTTAAATTTTTGTTTGAAATGTGGTGAAGTCATTATAGGTATTTAGTACCGGCTCACCCTCTCTTCACGCTGGTTCGTCCCTGGGTACGTTTTAACGGTTAGTATGGAATAGATAGACTATATATTATATTACTGCTCCGCTCCCTTGGGTAGTAGCATGATGATAATATAATTAGCTTTTCTCAATAAACAGCCTATCTAATGCAAAAATAATTTTTCAAATTGAATTTGTAGTTCTTGAGATTCGCGTGTTCAAACAAACTCTGCCTCTTTATAATATTAAATATAGATTTAAATTGAATCATCGGAGAGGAGATGTGCACCTGGCCAGCAATGTCTAAAATATTGATATGTGTATACTTTTTATGGTACTTATTGCATAATAATAATATATGAATATGTCATGTAAATAACAAAAAGAACATATTCTCTGTCTGTCTCCCTTTTATGAAACAAACATTACTTTGGCTTAATATTATTACTTATACTTGAATGTAAAAAATATTTAATATTATATTTTTAGCTATCCCATCTAGATGGCGAGAGCAAAGATTCATGTATTTGTGCAACATGTGTGTCGCGGCTTCGTGAGGCTTCTGCTTTTAGGAGGCAAGTCCTACAGTCTGAACAGATGTTCCTTGAAGCAAGATTGCAGAATAAAGATGGTATTCAAACACTTTTTACATAAGAAATTATTATAACAAATTAATAATTAGAGAAAGATCTATCAACATATAGAAGTTATGTGAGCATTTTTATATGAAATTTAAAACTTGGTATGTAACACATTGTAAAAGTGAGGAATTTTCTTCTAGTAGTTGGGTTCAAGTCCCAGAGTTATTAAATTTTCTGTTAATGAAGCTGTACTTACATTTTGTGGAAACATTTTTTGAAATAATCTATTATCATATATTTGGTATCACATTAATACCTAAATTATTTTTTTCTTAACTTACAACTAACCCTATGTACATCACGTTATATAAAAATTCGACACTCAACAGTGTTTGGTTGTTACAGCACAATTTAATTATTTTAATCTATTTTATTAGAAACAGAAATAAAAATTGTGCTTAAAATTCAATGTTTTAAGTGCTTTAAAGATTGTCGTGTGTACGGCCATTAGTCTTACTTTTTTTTTTATATTATTGAAATTCCCTCTGACATTATAACTTTTATGCAATTTTAGAAAATGAACAGATTGTGAAGAGTGAAATTAAAACAGAACCTGTCTGTGAGTCCGATGAACCTGATATGGCAATGGATGACACTTCCAATGACCATCATGGTAATGTAAATCTCTTAACAAATCTTTATAGAAGTTTGCACCATATCTATAAATATTATTTTTTTATAAAACAATTACTTTTTATAAAAGAAATAGCCATTCACCCACGCCTCACTCGTATTCGTACCTCAATACGTTTTAATGGATTAGACGACAGGTTTGGCTCAGTTTGTAGTGTGCACCCAGCGGACGCGGGTTCGAGTCCCGCTGGGTGCATACACTTATGTGATGAGCATGAGTGTTTGTACTGCAGTCCTGGGTTTTTATAATATGTATGTATTTAAAGTTATATATGTGTAGTATATCAACTATCTGGTATCCATAACGCAAGCATCGTAGCCTACCATGGAACTAGATGGTGCTGTGTGTTCTTCTTCTCCCTGCCCATTTCCCAATCACTTGGGGTCGGCGCAGTACATCTTCTGTACTGCTGAAAGGATTTGGCAAAAGTTTTACGACCGGCTGCCTCACGCCTGCCTGACGTCAACCTTCCTTGTGCTGTGTGTTAATGTCCCAAAATTTATTTATTTATATTTTTATCGTTTTTGTGTTTAAATTTCAGATATTGATAGTATAAAGGTTCATATGCAAGAAGCCACAGATAACAAACCTAAAGATCGAAAAAAGATCAGGAATGGACAGAAAAGTAAAATAAGTAAGGAATTGAGGAGTAACAAGAGGTTGCGGGTGAAGCTGGACACGCTGTTGATGACCAGTAAATTAATATTTTCTTTATTTATTGAAACTTCACAGTATTACCCAGTGGTCTGAAGATTACCTGGAAATCTATACATATCTATACTTATTATAAAAATAAGTCCCCCGGCCGCGTCTTTCTGTCCTCCTGTCTGTCCTCCTGTCTGTCCTCCTGTCTGTCTGAACGCGATAAACTCGAAAACTACTGAACGGATTTTTATACGGTTTTCAACAATAGAAAGAGTAATTCTTGAGGAAGGTTTAGGTATATAATTTATTATGCTTTTATGTAAATTAGCTGAAATACGGCGACAAATGTTGAAGAGGTCGCAAAAAATCTCGCCAAATGGGAACTTTCCACGCGAACGCCGCGTAAACTAGCAAAGATACAGTTAAGTAATGTACTAGAGAATTCAAAATCTATAAAAATGCTACAAAAAAGTCCGCGATAGCATATCTCTATCTCTTACGGTTGACTTACAATAACCACTTTTATGTTAACATTTTTAATTAAAAACATTACGTTATTTTCAAAGTTATTTTCTTTAGTTCGGTATTAATCCTTATCGAAATGAATATTTTAGTTAGCTTAGTCATTTAATGCAGATTAAAATTGCTCTTTACACTAAATCAATCAGATGAATAGTTTTTGAGATATCGTTGTTAGAAGTAATTAGTAGCGAAACATTTTTAATGCTTGGCGAGCATTGAGATGCCTACGGCGAGTCCATCCCCTCTGCCCCGCATCGCTCGACCGCCTGCTCAAGCTATATAAACCGGGCGATGTAGCGCGCGATCCTAGGATACTTTTTACCGCGGGAAAATATCTTATTTCTGAGGAAAAATACAAAAACTGCAATGTAAGAGTATACTAATATGTAACACCTAAGAATTTAGTTTTTGGTCATCTGAACGCGGGCGGAGCCGCGGGCAATGCTAGTGTATAAATAAAATTGAAATGTCTATTTGTAATGTCAAAATAACAGCTTTTTATTAAATACATATGAATTTATGTATGATACTTATAAGAAAAACAGAATTTTGTTCGTCTGTCTGTTTGTTTGTTCCGGTTAATCTCCGAAACGGTTAGACCGATTTTGACGGGACTTTCACTGGCAGATAGCTGATGTTATAAGGAGTAATTTAAGCTACTTTTATTTTAGGAAAAAAATTAGGGTTTCGCGCAAAAATAATATGAATGAATAGTTGTGATTTGTCACATTTTCAGGCTGAAATCCAAATAAGTTGATCTTTTTTACCTCTGCCGTTTTTAGTAGATGTAGGAAAAATAACAATGGTTATAATCACAATCAGGTTGTACAAGAGCTAGGGTCGCGAGATCGATTCCCATAAATGCCTATATTTTTTATAAGAATATTAATATTATTATTTATTTTAAAAATCAGTGGGCCACCTCAAAATGTTTAGTAAAAAAAATTTTATTTTTCAAAAAAAAAATTTTTTTATAAGCTACAAATTCTACCCCCAAGCTAAAAAAAAATTTTTTTTTCGTTTCACCCTATTACTTACTACTAAAAAAACGTACTCTCTTATGTAACGTAAGAAGTTATACTTCATTGGCGTAACAGAACAAAAATAGCTAAAGATTTCATCCCATATGTCACAACTCTCTGTTTGTAAAAGGAATGCAGCTAACTTCATCATGTCGCTTTTTGGCTGTCGGTGTGCGCGCGCATCGTAAAAATTTTACACTCATATTTATTTCCAAACGTCCCAAAAGAAGTATAACTTCAAAAATCAAAGTTATGAGCACCAATGAGATGTTAATGACATGTTACTGTGTTAATGAGATGTTAGATGTTAGACTCTTATAATTAAAACATATTAAAAGTTATTAAATATTATCCTCATTTAAATCACTTTCTCTCTTTTTTATAGATGGGCACCCAAAGAAAATGTCAAAAGAGATCATAGACCATGACCAAATGGCCTATTCCAACACGGTCACCATCGTCCAGAATTCATTCGTCTGTCCGTTCCACAACCGCATCAGTATATACTATTGCTATTATTGCAAAGACCAGTTCACTAACCCGAGTGAACTCAGAGAGCACACGCTCACGCATGACCCAAAAGAATTATTCGAAGACACAACAGAAAACAAGAAAATACCAAAAATCGATATAACAAGAATCGATTGTAGACTGTGCTCAGAAAAAATCGATGATCTAGAAACATTCAAGCGTCACATCACTAGTGTCCACGACAAATCGATTTATCCCATCACTAACGAGTTCCTGAAGTTCCGTTTGACGTTAAACAATTTGACGTGTACAGAGTGTGATAGTGTTTTTCCATATTTCGATTCGTTGAAAAAGCATATGATCGATCATTTTGGTACGTTTACTTGTGATATATGCGGTACTTGTTTTCTGGAGCAGGCTTCGCTTCGGACTCATATAAAATCTCACAGCAAAGTGGATGTTAATTTTCCATGTGAAGTTTGCGGGAAAAATTTGAAATCTAAATACAGTCGAACGCTACACGTAGCTACGGTGCATGAAAAAAAACCTTTTGTTAATTGCTACAAGTGCGAGGCAGCTTTTCTGTCTTATGCTTTGAGGAATCGCCATTTAATTGAGGTTCATGGTGATAAAAGAACTTTTCCCTGTAAATTATGTGATAAAGTGTATAACAGAAGGAAAACTCTTATGGAGCATAACAGACGGAATCATTTGAAGGTGTACAGACACCAGTGTGATTTGTGTGATCAAAGATTTTATTTACCATCTCGTCTGAAAGAACATATGGCAACACACACCGGTGAAAGGAATTTCAGATGTGAATTTTGTGATAAAAGTTATCCCCGACTTCAATCTTTGCAAGAACATATAAGGACTCATAATAGTGAAAGAAGACTTAAATGTGATGTGTGCAATTCGACTTTCACTCAAAGTGGCAGCTTAAAAACCCATATGAAGAGTCATCATCAAGTGTTTGAATTAGATGGGAGTTTTAATTGAGTTCCAAAATGGCCATTTAAGAAATTTGTTCGCAAATAAGAGTGATATGTTTGTATGGAGAAATGTTTATAGCTTATATTGACTCAATATTCATCAAGTTGTTTTTCAAACCTGGTTCTCTCAAAATCAAAAAACTATTAGATATACAATCCCATGCAAACGTTCTCTTAAAACTGTCACCAATTGTGTTTAGGTAATTGTTCCAGTTGAAATATATATACGACAATGTAAATTGAACCTTAAATGCAATGCTTAAAGTTGTTTTCACAAAAAAATATATTAAAAGTATGCTTAAATGTTCAAATCAGCACTCATTCGGTGAGGACTTTTGTCGTTGATTGTATATCTAGTACTTTTTTGAATGATGAAGAGAACATACATAGTGTTTGAAGTACTGTGGTAATCCTCCTCTAATGAAAGGAGTCTTGTTACTAACTAGGGAATTCTAGGAAATATGATATCGAAAAATGGGGAGGAAAAGATTCAAATAATTGAATTTTAAGTAAAGTATTTTATGAGTGACTCAAATAAAAGATCTGCCATAAGGTTGTATTCAGCTCTTTTTAACGTCCCACTGCTGGGCGTGGGCCCCCCTTCAATGCGAGAGGGATCAGGCCATAGTCCACCACGCTGGTCAAGTGTGGGTTGGCGGACTATACATGCCTTTTGAAAGCTCCTCTCGATGTTTACATTCACTGTAAGACAAGTGGTAATCATGTTAGAAATGATTCGCACATGACAATATCAGAGGTGCGAGACCCGGGATTTGAACCCGCTTCACTCGGTTACTCAAGCAAGCGCGTTACCACTGGACTACCACTGCCTTTGGTATAAGTTATTATATCCAAAAGCTTCTGTGAAGCTGTGTTACACAGTTGTAAATAATAAATATATACAGAGATTTATGAGATGAGTATTGAAGTATAGTCCAATTAAAAGATAAATCTTTTTTTTAAATGTAAGAGATAGCAACAGAAAATTCTCAGTAATTTGGAACATTTTAAAATGTCAAATAATCGCATAAATCTAAGAAAGTATTGTAATGGATGTTTAATGGTACTTTGGATTAATTAAATTATCGATTCTAAATTATTTTATTATACAAAAATTCTTTTATAGTTCTGAAAAAATAAATAAACAGAATATGTACTTCTTCTAAAAAGGAGAATGATTTGTTACCTCCATGACAGTCCAAAGTATAGTGTTGCCATTTTGCAAATGATTGAAATTTTTTGTCGCAGTCTCTTTGAATGTTTTAGATCAATTGTGCCAACTTATTATTAGTTTTTAATATCCTAAGGCCCCTCCAAGATACTTCAATGTAGAATTATTGTAATTTAAATTGTAACTAGGGACGAACCCGAGCACAGTGAGAGTGAGTCTGAGATTTCTCAGAGATGAGATATTTTCCCGCAGTAAAAACTATCCTATACGTTGACCCGGATAACCAGCTATCATCATACCAAATTTCATCAAAATCCCTCCAGTTTTTCTGTGATGCGGAAACAGACAGACAGACAAAAATTCAAAAAACTATAGATTCAGCCTCTGTATCGATAATAATGTCTATTTCAATAAGATTTTCCAAAAAATATTTAATGTACAGATTCGGCTCAGTTACAATTTTATTATATGTATAGATAAGCAACCAAAGGAACATATGGTATGTTTTCATAATGTATTTGATAAAGAAACTTGTCGACATTTTAATGCATAATAGGTGATGTGAGTTGCTTAAGTTTCAACCAATTCAATTAATAAAAACTCAAAGACTAGTTCCAAAAGTGTCCTCAAAAAGAAGTGCACAATTCGAAATTGTGCGCTTTTTTGAGATCATTTTTGTTCATTGCTTTTCGGATGACAAAATTAAATTGAAATACACTTTGCTTTGTTTCAAAAGTACTTTATGTGGTGTTCGTAAGTTCGAATTTGTGTTTAGGCAATTACAACTTTCGATATATATATATATATATATATATATATATATATATATATATATATATATATATATATATATATATATATATATATATATATATATATATATATATATATATATATATATATATATATATGTGTGTGTGTGTGTGTGTGTGTTAGGAAATGTGTATTTATGTTTTTATATATCAATGGCTTCAACTTTAACTTTATATGAGTTTTTTTTAAATGCCTTTTATCTTGTTTGTGCTCGATCTCTATTTATGAATTGAATGTTATTTATTTGTATGTATGAATTCTTGTAAATAATGTACGAAATTGAATAAATTATTAATTAATTAAATCATTTTGTTTTTTTTTTAAGTTATACTTCTTTTGGGGACGTTTGGAAAAAATGTGAGAGTTGTGACATACGGGATGAAACCTTTAGCTATTTTTGTTCTGTTACGCCAAAGACATATAACTTCTTACGTGCCTACATAAGTACACACACACACGTTTTTTTCCATGAAAAACCAAAGCTATATATATTAAGCTATAAAATTTTAGTTACGGTTTTAATCGGTAGAGCATAAAGTTTGAATTTGATTTTGGGCTTTTTGAGGAAAATCCTAAAAAGTTAATAAAAAGGTGACTAAAAAATTATAAAAAATCATATATTCCAGGCCAAGTTTACCCTGTGTTCTTTCTAAAGCTAATTATATTCATTTACTAGCGACTCACTCTCGCTTCGATTGGGTTTGTCCCTATATTGATTCCTCATACAAATTTTCATCCACTTAAGGGATGATTTCTGGGATTTATTTATTTATTTATTACATAGGTCGCTAATAGAGCATATATCCTTACAATTGTACATGGTAATAAACAAAAGAAGATCTGGTCTAAATAATGCCCTAATTATAAGCAACACTGCATTCTAATAAGACAACAACATAGTAACTTAATAATAATAGTTCACATTAGTGAGCAAAATTAAAATTGAAATTAATGTTAACAGTAAGTAATATACTCAAACAAAAACTTGAAGATGTGTTTTTTTTTTATTAATAATAACAATAAAAAATTAACCATTGTTAGTGGAATGAAAAAGCTCAAGTTTTATGATATTCTTAAATTTATAAAAAGAATCAGAAAAAATATTGATATTATGACTTGAGCAATAAATTTAATGAAGTATAATTGAGCAATGAAAATAATGAAAAATAGGGATAAAAAGTATCCTATGTCCTTCCCAGGGTCTTAAACTATCTTCTTACCAAATTTCATCTAAATCGGTTCAGTAGATTCAGAGATTACCCCCTACAACGTCACAAACTCACAAACTTTACCTCTTTATAATATTAGTATAGAATATATTATAGTTACATTGGCATACATACTCTTTTACACAATTACAAGTATTGTAAAGAAATATCCATTTTAATATTTCAAAAAAAAGCAATTGACGACAAAAAGCTTTCAGAAAAACGAAGATTCTCTGAAAATGTGAGTAAGTAGTTTGTAATTCATCGCTTATTTATCCAAGCGACCAATTTGTCTGTCTGTGAATGCATTACGAGAAAACTACTGGACAGATTTTGATGAAATCTGGCATGATGATAGCTGGTTATCCGGGTAAACATATAGGATACTTTTTACTGCGGGAAGATATCTCATCTCTGAGAAATCTATACTAAACGTTAAAACGTAATTAGGGACGAACCCGAACGGAGCGAGGGTGAGTCGCTGGTGTAAAACAATATATGTATATAGAAAAATTGTTCATTTAATATTTCAAGATACTATTATATCACATATTTAGACAAAGAATAAAACAAGCAAAATTATTAAATAATTTTTTTATTCGATACATATAAACAGTTAGCTATACTCCGGGTGCTGACTTTTCATGTGTCCTTTCAAACTGCAATTCTGTATGAACGCTTGTCCACATATATGACATCTGTACCTCCTGTCGTTTGTGTGTATCCGTATATGGTCTTTTAGGGTTTTGAGTCTGGGATAGGTTTTCTCACAAACTTTACACTTGAAGTTCCTCTCACCGGTATGCGTTGGCATGTGGTTGGTCAGAGAGAAACGAGTAAAGAATTTCTGCCCACAAAATTGGCATTCATATCTAAAACAAGAAAATTACACTTATCTATATAGATAGATTGATTCTCCATACAAACTTCCATCCCCATTTTCACCCCCTTAACGGATGATTTCCGTGATAAAAAGTATCCTATGTCCTTCCCAGGGTATCAAACTATCTTCTTACCAAATTTCATCTAAATCAGTTCAGTAGATCCAGAGATTACCCCCTACAACGTCACAAACTCACAAACTTTACCTCTTTATAATATTACTATCGATAAATAAAATCGAAGCGTCTGTGTGTAATTTTTTTATAAGGAGTAATTCGGTGAGGACATATTTTGTCGCTGATGGTGTATTTAAATATAATACTTTTTTGATCAACGCTAGTGACACAACACTTACCTATAATCCTTCAAATGTTCCTTCCGTCTGTGTATAGTCAGCTTGCGTCTGGTCTCACACACCCGGTCACAGAGGTTGCATGGAAATGACAGGGGCTGTTCTCCATGCACTTCCACCAGGTGTTTCAGCTTTTGAGGGTACGTCATCAGTCTCACATCACACTTGGGGCAGTATACCCTACCTGGAACACAAAACTAATATTATAACTACCCTTCCATATATATATATATATATATATATATATATATCTATATATATAATAAAATTCTGAGTCGAATCTGTACATTAAATATTTTTTGGGAAATCTTATTGAAATAGACATACCGGGATGAAAAGTATTTAAAATGTTGAGATATAAGATGCCACCATGCAAAATTTCGTTTAAATCGGTCCAAAAGTTTCAGTGATTAGCCCGTACAAACAGACAGAGAAACAAAAAAATTGAAAAAAATAACTAGATTTGTTCTATTTCTTTTCTGACACCCCCAGACTCCGTTTTTAGCATCTTTTTCTATGTACAGACATTCGACCTCTACAGTTTTATTATATGTATAGATATAGATTATATTTGCTCTAAGATATAAGGTGATCATAAAACCTCACCTCTTTTCTTATGAACTCTATCAACATGCAACTCCCTATTGTACTGTGCCTTGAACACTTTCCCGCACACTTCACAGGGGAAATCCCCTTCTTCATGCCTTTGCTGGTGCATTATAAACCTGCCCCTATCCACAAAACCTAGGCCACAGGTCTCACATACATAATTACTAAAATGTTCGTTCATATGTTTGTTCAACGCATGAAAATATGGAAACACCGAGTCACACAAAGCACACTTTAATTCACTATTGAGTCTGAACGGCAGAATTAAATCTCGATTGTTGAAATAATACTTCTTATGATGAACTGTTGTAATGTGACGCTTGTACGTTTCTAAATCATCGATTTTCTCCGGACACAATCGACAATCGATCCTGGTTAAATCGATTTTGAGCATGTTCTTGTGTTCCGTGATCTTGAATTTTTTTGGATGGTGGGCGCTCATCGTGTGGTTTCTGAGTAATTGTGGATCAGAGAAATTTTCGCCACAGTAGAAGCATAGTAGGTGGTTATGTCTACATTTGAACGGGCAGACATATGAGAATTCAACGATTGTTAGAATGTTTGTTTCGGTTATGTACGATGGGTCTCTTTCTCTCATTCTCTGTTGAAGTTTTGACATTGGTATCACTGAAACAAAGAAATATTAATAGATAGACTGAGATTATATATAAATCTTAATAAATAAACCTAGGCTATATAGAAATCTAAATGAATAGACTATACCTAATATATTTAAACGAGCAATTCTTGTATGTATGTATATATATGTACTGAATCTCGGAAACGGCTCCAACGATTTTAATTAAATTTAGTATACAAGGGTTTTCGAAGGCGAAAAATTGATCTAGATTAGTCTTATGTCTGGGAAAATGCGTGTTTTCGAGTTTTCATGCGGTTTTGTTTTGCATTATTCCACGCAAAATATGGTCGTTAATTCGCACGCTAGGACATAAATATCGTGGTCAAACGGCCAAGGCGCAAGTTTGACAACCACAGGTGTCTGGGTTCGTATCCCGGTCAGGTACAAAGTTTTTACTTTTGTTTTTTTTTGTATTTGTTCAATTTTTTAGTTTCTTTTTTTAAAAATTTAATTTGGCCAAAAACTCCGAACGAAGCTCGGTCGCCAAGATACTAGAAATCTTATGTGAGTCAGATTCACGTTTTAACATCCCACTGCTGGGGCTGGCAAAGTGCGGGCGGACTGAGCATGTCTTTCGAACTTGCTAGGTTCTCTCAGACATGCAGGTCTCCTCACGATGTTTTACTTCACCGTAAGGCAAGTGATAATTAAGTTGAAAATGAATGATTTGAACATCTAAACTATACTAACTTGGCCTATCAATTATTTTCCTTGTAATATTCCCATTAGGTATAACATCTTTGTTGACTTCTGGAACACCGTTATCACTTTGCAATTTATTAGATCTGTCCGCTATTTGGTTTAGTGGTATATCATCATTTGAACTGTCATGAGCCTCCAATTTTATATCATCTGAAAAAAAAAAATTGTACTGTAATAGTCTACGACCTAGTTATAAAGAAATTAAAAAAGCATAAACTATAAATTAACATGATCAATTAGATATGAAAATTGTAAAATATGGTTATATTTTATTTTAAGTTACTTATTACATATTTTTATTGAACATTTTTATTCGTCACAGACTACTTCTCAACAGTTTTGTTAATTTGTATAATAAAATTTGATTTGGTATAATTTCAGTGATCCAGCGGTATAAAATAAGATGGTTCTACTGGCAGCCTTGATGATGATATCGTCCCAATCAATTTCGGCCAGGGTGGCCAATCTTATAGAGACCAGCATATTTATTGTCTGCAGGAGATATTATAGTGCAAACGCAATGTGCACTCTCTGTTCCTGTCACTCTCATACTTCGGTGGGATAGCTACTCAACACAATTGATTATCTCAGAGTGCTATAGGCTGTAAATTTGTAATTTTTTTGTTTCAGCTAAACTGTCACCATTTTTGTTTAATATAAACAGCTTTTTAATAACATGTAAGTATTGAGTAGGCATCTCCTCCATTCTATGCGACAAAGTAATCTGTGCTTAACTTGAATTGATTTGATTAAATATCTATACTTACAGCTTTCATCAGCTAACATATCTCTTAAGGGTGAACAATATGGAGCTTCTATAGAATCTAAGTCCTGAGGTTCGGTTTTCACTTCCACTTCAACTTTTGACTCGTCATTTTGTGGTTTTGTATCTAATTCTATTAAATTTCAAAATACCTATTATAAATTATAATACGTTTGTTCTAACAAAAGGTACATTAAAGTTTAAATTATCACTTAACCATAAACAAACAATGTAAGTTTAAATCCTTTAGAAATAAAAATCAACAAATATTGTAAGGTACTTTGGTGTCATGTTTGAATTTTAGAAATCATTTTTGTAAAATAATGGGTAAGCACTGTCTATAACAAGTTTATAACGCCTTTGAGACGTCTATAATATTAGCCTCTCCCGCGACCATGATTGCTGTAAAGCATTCGAGACGTCGGGAACCAAAAATCAAAATAAATCTGCGAAATAATCCAAAAAGATAGTTTTATTTAAAATGTCAAATATGCGCATAAATCTTAGAAAGTTTTAATATCCTTTAGTTTCTTTTCTGTAGCATCTAACAGCAAAACAGATTTACATGAAATTATAAATAAAGATAGTTTGTACTCAAATTAGCACATACACTTTTATAATAATATTAGCGACTCACCCTCGCTCCCCTCGGTTTCGTCCATAGTTATGCTTAACAATTAGTATAGATTTCTCAGAGATGAGATATATTCTTGCAGTAAAGAGTATCCTATATGTTATACGGGACCTATCATCATACCAAATTTAAACAAAATCTGTCCAGTGGTTTTCTTGTGATGCCAGACAGACAGACAGACAAAAATTCAAAAAACTATAGATTCAACCTCTGTATCAATAAAAATGACTATTTCAATTAGATTTACCAAAAAATTTTTGTTATACAGGTTTGACTCAGAATTTTATTATATGTATAAATATATTAATATGAACAAAAAACAATAAAAAATCCATGAAAATTACCTTTAGTTTCTGCATCATACATTTTAACTTGTAAAAATGCCTCTTCACATTTTAATACTTGTTTCTTAAAAGCCAATGCATCTCGAAGCCGTTGTACACATGTAGCACAAATAAGTCTTTCCGTTGGTTTTCCATCCAAATGTGACAACTGTAAAGAGTAGTATTTAGTTTAAAATTTGTATACTGTGATGACTGATGGAAATAATCAGTATTAATATTATAAATGTGATAGTTTGTCAGTATCAATGTTTGTTACTCTTTCACGCCTGAATGGCTGAAAGTATCTGGATGTAATTTGGCACAGAGATAGATTATAGTCTGGAATAACACATATGATACTTTTTATTCCGGAAAACTGTACGATTCCCGAGGGATGGGTTTGTTTTTGTTTTCCTAGAGGAGAACCTGAGTGAAGCGAGGGTGAGCTGTTAGTAGTATATTATAATACAGATATTTATTTTCTGATTGAAATAACTTTTGTATAATTGTTTGAAATGAAAAAGAAGACATTACTTACCAATAAACTAAAACAATCCATAATTATATCAGAATAAATTTCTTTCTGACCAAAACTTTCATACTCCACATTTAGAACACGGCATTTTTTAATTGTACCACAACATCTACAAATGCCTGCATCAAATACAGGCCCCTTGCCTTTTTTCACATTCATTTTAAATTAAAACAATAACATAAGCGACAGATTTGTGATGAAGAACATTGATTTAAATATATAATAAAAATTAGTGATATTCATTCACGGTTTATATAACTCATGGTGTTTTATTACGCATTTAGAATAATTATATAATTAATATATTAATTGTGGATATTAAAAAATAAGTCATATTTTTGTTTGGTGAAAATAACATAAACTACAAATTGCAAAATACAAACACGACATGACGTTATTTACAGTATGACAATTGACATTTGAGCTTTGACAGCTGTAAGTTCATATATGTTTTTTTTATCTGTATAAAGTTCATGGCTATGGTGGCTATACTATTTTACTTTTTATTTTCTCATTATTATTATTTTTTATTTTGAAAAGCATAATAGCTTATAAAGGCTTGAAATCTAAATAATATTTTTGTTATATTTTATGCATACATTAAAAATTATTGTTTTATTATCTTTATAACAAAAACTGCCAAGTGCGAGTCGAGCTTGCGCACAGTGAGTTCCGTACAAACATGTAGGTATGTAAATAGTTCACCCTTTACGGTACTGAGTTTTCGTGGTGGTTTTAACGGGGAGGCTGACGCGTTTCTCGCAACTGGAGTCTCATATACACCACGCGCCCCCCGCGCACGGATACCCTTTACGGGGTTTTCCCATGAATCAAAACAAAAAAGGTTTAGAAATTAGAACTATCCTGAATTCGCGTTTAGGATCAGGCCAAGTTTAGTTTTTCTGTCAAAAAAAAATTCAGTAGTCGAAGTTGAGAAGCTGGCGGTGTTTCACTCCGTAGGTACCTCTGAGAGCACGTAAAGCCATCGGTGTTGCACCAAATTTGCTCCTCACGTGTGTCGAATTTTCATACTATCACAGTATAAGAGTGATAAGAATAGTGCTTTAGTGTTTGCGCAAGCACTTTGCACTTTAATATCTCTGCAAATTGCTAGTTTTAGTGAGATTGGCCATCGTGGCCGAAATCTGTCAGGACTGAACATTATTACTTTTACGTTCAATTATTAAAAGCCAATATTAATTATATTTATTTATTATAATAAAACTTATTCAGGTAATTTAATACATTACATACACAACACAATAAAATCACAAAAAATATGTATTTTACATAAACTTTAATTTGTATAAAATAAATTAAAAATAATTTATATTTTATGAGTATTCTCTGTATGTTTTAATAATTTAGTATAATGCTACAAGCTTATCCGACCCGGCGGCCAAAACTGAAACTAGGTTTCGCCATTTTGAAATGACACTTTGTTGTAGTGTTGTCTTGGAATCCAGCCTCTAAATTACCCAGATTATTACCTAGATGATCATAATTATATCATTAAAATATAATTAATTAAAAATGTGTTATGATTATTCCTTGTTATAACATGTTCTATAACAATAACTAAAACACCAAATTAATAACTCGTTTACTCCTCGTGCACTTGACCTGTCATTATTTTTACCCTAAAAACTGCGGAAATTCTATTTAGTGGCAACACTATATTCAACAGCGACGCCGTTATTGGGTCAGATAAGTTTGTGGCATTGTATGATATTTTATTGCACATAGAAATTCCGTTTTCTGTCTGTAAAGAAAAATGTTTGTAGACATACAATAGAACACATTTTAATTTATTATATAGTAATTCTTACGGGTGCATTCATTAATTGCGTTAGCTTTAAATGGGGGTCACGACACAACGCGAGGGGTCCAGTAAAATCGCATCAAATCTAATTTAAATTGAGGGCATATTAAATAAAACTTTCATCTTGTCGGATTTTTCGCGGAAGTATTATGATTTTTAGTTCCTGACATTCTAACAAATTATTATGATGAGGACGTAATTAAAAATGTCACGTCGATTTTAATAGAATTTAAATTATTATCTGTATAATAAAAAAAAATAGACGGTCCGGCAGATGTGAAACATCTATGTTAATATTAGAATTCATAATTAAAATAAAGAAAAAAATGAGTTAAAGTTAATAAAACCGATTCAAATGTCTTATTTTTTTAATAATAATAATAATTACAGAATATTATATATATTCATAAATAGAATAGAAAATATGTAAGTATTTAATAGAGAGTGTTTTAAAATGGACCGTGTAGAGTAAACGCGCGCGCACACAAAGAGCGTACAAGAGACATGATGACGTGACAGCGTCATGCCGTTTGCCGTCACGCCATACAAGTCAGTTTTTCTGTCAAGGCGCATAAATAGATGTTTCACATCAATATGATAGAACACCAACTTTCGTTATTAATGTAAGCCCCATAATTTAATAATCAAATAATACCTAAGGGCAACTACACACATATTAGTTAACGATTTATTAATAAAAAGATACAATTTCCACTTTTATCTATCATTAAGATATGTTATATGTTAAAAATTATACACTAAATACCAATAAAAACAATAAACTACGAGACTGAGATCGCACAAATACTTACACAATTAGATTGTAAGGTTAAAATTATTACTTTTTTTTTCATCAGGTATAAAGAGTAATAAAAATTGGACGTACTTATGCAAAATGGATCCAGCCCACGAAAACCGTTTTTTTGAATTACTATCACAAAATGGCACCTACATATCAACAAGGAGATAAAATACCCAATATTTAAGAGGAATTTCAAAACAAACTACAGTCTTGTTATTTTGATATACCAATTTTATCAAAACTCCTATTTTCTCAAAAGTAAGTTTTTGTGGTTGGATCTATTTTGCATAACTACATCCAATTTGCAATGTACATTTATAATAAAAAGTATAAAGAACGTAACTAAATTAGGATTTAGGCCTTGGTATTTCACCTAATCATAAGTGACAGACGCCATCTTGACTCAACTCATTTGACAGAGAAAGAAACAGAGAGTAGGCCTCTGTTGAATTTTATTGCTCATAAAAAACGTTCACTCATTGTAACTCCCTTCCATCTCTAGACTTTGGTGTTGCCGTTTGACATGATTTTTTAAATTCACTTTCTGGGCAAACGATGCATTACATAACTCACATTTAAATTTTTTTTCACTGCTGTGCGACTGCATGTGTACTTTTAGGCCTCTCAATCGTGGATAGGTTTTCCCACAGTATTCACATCTGAAGTTTCTCTCCCCAGTGTGACTTGCCATGTGTTCCTTCAACCGAGAGGGTAGATAGAATCTTTTGTCGCACATATCGCATTGATGTTTTAAAATTTTTAAGTGAAACCGTCTGTTATGCTCTCGAAGAGATTTTCTACTATCATAAGCCCTATCGCACTTTTCACATTTAAACGTCCTTTCTTCTCCGTGTACTTCTATCATGTGTCGATACCGCAGAGTGTAAGAGAAGAACAGTTCATCGCATTTATTGCATTGGTATGCCGCCTCTTTTTTGTGGGTCCTCGCTATGTGTATATATCTTGTATATTTCGATTTGAATGTTTTCCCGCATTCTTTACACGCGAAACTCTCTTCAACCTTCTGGTGAGTCTTCTGATGAAGTATTAGCATTCGTTCTTCGAAGTAATGCGCACCGCACATATCACAAATGCACGTACCAAAATGTTCTGCCATATGCTTTTTTAGCGCATGAAAAAAACTAAACGTCGCCCCGCATTCTGTACAAGATGGCGGACCGGAAGTCAGACGATATTTGAGGAAGTCGTCAGAGTTATTGTGATAAGTTTTTTGGTGGATATTTTTTATGTGATCGGTGAATTTTTCTAAATTATCAATATTTTCTGGACACAATCGGCAGTCTATTCGGTATACATCGATTTGTAATTTTTTATTACTCGGTGTATTCGATAGCACATCTTTCAAGGTAGTTGGATCATGTGTCATAGAATGCTCTCGAAGTTTGTTGGAGTCTGTGAACACTTGCCTGCAGTAGACGCAGAAAAAGTCACTAAAGGATGTATCGAATGGACAAGCATATGAATTTTCCACTATTGTCACGAAATTTTGATAGGATTTACTATTCTCATTGGTTTTGAAGCCATTTTGTTTTTGTGGTTGTGTGGACTGGTCGGGAAGTTCTGAAAAAAAAAAAATTACATTTTTTTTCATGTTAATTATAGCTATATACATATTCGTGTGTATTTGAAATATCTTAGAACATTCAAATATTAAGTTGACTAAGGATATACTTCAAAAATCTTAATTATTTTTACAAAGAAAATATACAGTACAAGTTGCAAATCCGCTTTCGCTTGTGACACAATCATTATAATAACTAATCATTGAAAATTTGTTTATATAACAAGTTTTCTTTTTTTCCTTTATTACGTTTCTTTTACAAAGTAAAGAAACATAAAAAAAAATGTTTTTTAAGTGGCAGTGTTCGGTGCACTTTAAAATTACCACAGTCTGCTAATCCATATCGTCTAACGAAACCTCTCCTCAGGACAGGACATTTATGAGAGGTGAGAGGTGAGTTCCCGACTGCCATATGTATTTTTATATGACAGTCGGGAGACTGGTTTAGGGTTGATGTGTCATCCGGGGCAGCGCGGGGGAAGAGGAGTGTCGGTATGGCGATGCGCCGCTCGTCCCTATCTCCCGCGGCCTAGCGGGGCCGCCACCGTTTGATGGCGGACGCGGTGGGGCTGCAGGGGAAGAGGAGTGTCGGTGTTGCAAAAAAAAGGGTTGATGTGTCAACTTTAACTTTTACTAGGAAACCGTTCGCCATGAAAATTGGTATTTTTAACATTCCTTGCGTATGATGTGTTTATCACTTATAGTTTACTAGCAGAACCCGCGGCTTTGCTCGCGCTAAAATAAAAAAAAAATCTCTAAAAAGGTAGTTTCATACAAACATTTATCCCCTATTTTACCCCCTTAAAGGATGAATTTCGAAAAATGCTAAAACACGTATTTATTTAATTTTATTGCAAAGCATTATACCAAGTTTCAAGTAATTCTGATTATGAATATTTTTTTGGATTGTATTATAACGTGTTTTCCCGTGGGAATTAGACAATCTCCCACGGTCAAAAGTAGCCTACGTCACTCTCCAGCCCTCTAACTATCTCCACACAAAAAATCACGCCAATCCGTCACTCCGCTTTGACGTGAAAGAAGGACAAACAAACAAACACCCTTTCACATTTATAATATTAGTATGGATACGTGAAGCAAAAACTTTATATTCATTTTTAAGAAAAATCAGTAATAATCATGGTCGAAGTTCGAGCACTCGGCGAACTCTAGTCAAAATAAATCCGCGACAAAAATAGTTTAATTCAAAATCTAATTCCATTAATTACTTAATAGGTAATAATATCCATGATTTTTTTTTATAAAAACTAAAATTTAGATTACAAAAATTATTTTAAAATATCATACAGATAAGAATACTTTGAACGCCAAACATTTTCGCGCTCGGCGTGACGTCATAATGTCTTTGACAACATTGCGATCAACGAATGAACAGGAGCTCTTATCAATAATTATTTTATTAGTGAAAAAAAAATTACATCAACAAATATTATTAGGCTTAATTAAAAAGCTATAATGGTTATAAAAAAAATATTTCATATTTATTTAAATCATAAAAACATAAAAATAAAAGTCACCTTTATCTCTATAATATAATTTATAAAAAAAAATACAACATTAAAACATACCTAAATTATATTTCTACATGAGTTGGATTTTTATAGTCTATCAAAATGAACCTGTACCATAGACAACTTAATTTAATCATATAACAATGTAACTTCACTAAATATACTAAACATAATATCATTTAGTTTTATTCTGATTTGTTGAGTCTCAATATTTAATAATATTTTTGTCTTTCTTAGATTTACAAAAATTTTAAAATAAACCTTTGAAATGTCTAAAACCCTAGTCTCTCCAGTGACCATGATTGCTGGTAAAGCATTCGAAACATCGGGAACTAATAAATCTAAATAAACCCGCGAAAAAGTTTAAAAATATAGTTTTATCTATACTAATATTATAAATAGGTAAAGTTTGTGACGTTGTAGGGAGTAATCTCTGGATCTACTGAACCGATTTAGATGAAATTTGGTAAGAAGATAGATTGAGACTCTGGGAATGACATAGGATACTTTTTATCATAAAATCATGCCTTAAGGGGGTAAAAATGATGATGAAAGTTTGTATGGGGAATCAACCTAGTTTTAAAATATTTTTGTTCAAAACATACTAATTGCATCTCTTCTTTTGGGGATTACTGTGTAAATAATAACACCTTATTCTAGGTACTTCACTTTTATCAATAGCTCATTTAATGGTCAGAGAAACAGTATTCTACGACAACAATCACGCGTTTTAGTCCAGTTTGAAACAAATATTTCATGTTTCAATTACAGGGCATAGGTCTTCCATTAATGCAAGGGGGATCATGCCATAGTCCACCACATTACATGTCTTTTGACAGCTTTTTTTTATTAGAAATGGGCTCACTCTTGACCTTCATCTTAGCTCGAAGGCACAGATAAGGTCTACGATCTAGCGAGTGTGCCCAGAAGCCTGTTAACACGCAACTTAAATAGATTCAGGTTATACGCACTCGGAAAAACAGACGCAGGCAGGGCATTCCACTTCTTGGCTGTGCGCATTATAAAGCTTGATCATTTCTTTCAGACATGCAGGTATCCTCACGATTATCCTTCACCGAAGATGTGGTAAATATTTTGAAAATGATTCGCATATAAGTAACAGAGGTGAGAGCCCCAGGACTTAGTTCAAACTGGTCTTCCTACTGGAGTAATATGTGTAGGTCATAACAAAATTTTGTACAGATTGAGTGCTTAACGTATTTCCAACTAGGTCAGGTTAAAACCTTTTTTCTTAATTTGTTTTTATTTTTCCGCCCGCGTTCAGATGACCAAAAACCAAATTCTTAGGTTTTACATAGTAGTATACTCTTACATTATAGTTTTTGTATTTTTTCTCAAAAAGAGATATTTTCCAGCGGTAAAAAGTATTCTATATGTCGACCCGGATAACCAGCTATCACCATACCAAATTTCATCAAAATCTCTCCAGTGGTTTTTCTGTGATGCGGTAACAGACAGACAGACCGACAAAAATATTAAAAACTATAGATTCGGCCTCTGTATCGATAATAATGTCTATTTCAATAAGATTTTCCATAAAATATTTTATGTACGGATTCGGCTTTGTTACAATTTTATTATATGTATAGATGTACTTTAGATCTCTTGTATATCAGGCTAAGAGGTCCCAATCAAGTACTTCTATATCCGTATATTCATTATCCGGAGAACGTCTCGATAGGTCTGATACATCTGTCATATGCAGCTTGGCTTCTACTTCTTCCTTTAATTTTCTCAGCGATACTGGTTCAAGTTTATTTTCTTTAGTATTTTCTTCTTCTTTCTCAAATATATCTCTTTTAGAATCCCTTAAATTCTCATGTCTGATTTTTTTCTTTGCATTCTCATCACTATCACACAACATTTCATCAGTCGAATAATGTTTAAAACTTGTATAATCATTTTTGTCTACAGCTCCTTTTGTAGCATTTTTTCTTGGTCTGCCACGTTTTCTCGGCTGAATTTTTAAGTAATCTATATTTCCTTCTGGTTCATCTTTTTTTTCGAACTTTAATTCTATATCTTCTTCTGTCACACTATCTATTATCTCCATTTCGAATTCTCCATCTTTGATTAACGAAGTTATATCAGGCTGATTGATTTCTAAATAAGTTGCGGAAATTTCATGATCTGAATCGGACATATCTGCCTCAGAAACATTTGGGAGTTTATTTAAAACCGTCCGAGGAGAAAATGGATATAGACCACAACTTCGGAATCCTGTTTTGAGATGATCAGACAGAATTTCCTCATTTTTTAATGTTATTTTTAATAAGCGAATAAACAATATTTTAGACAACGGTACCATTTGGACATTGCTTGTTTTACGATATTGTCCTAAGACTTTTTTCCAAGTCCATTTGAGGGTTTTAAAAAAAGCTCCGTCTAATGGCTGTAGTAAATACGTAGAATTAGGTATCAAACAGACAAACTTAATATTATTATCAACACATAGATGCATACATCTTGGAGATATGTGAGCACTTAAATTGTCACAGAATAATATTTTTTTCCCATCCCGTTTATTAGCAAAGGGAAGAAAAACGAATTCCAGCCAATCTTCAAAAACAGATTTATTAAACCAGCCAGTATTTGAAACAGCCGCACGAAAACCTGACTCAACTTGGAAAATGGAATCGGGAAATTGTTGTGTTTCTCTGAAAATAAAATATGGCGGCAACATTTTCCCTGCGGCATTACCACAGAATGCCACAGTATAACACGATTTTAGACCATTTCTTATATAGCCCGGGTATCTGGACTCCCTGCGGAAAACCACTTTGTGTTTATTCGGATTATCGTTAAAACCCAACTCATCTACACTAAAAATATTATTTGGTGAGACGCCATCTATCTCCTTCGATATATTATCGAAAAACTTTTTGATTTTGTGTTTATCGATTTGCGCTTGCTTTGTTTGCGAACTTTTACCTATTACATTTTTAAGGGCGGGGTGGCGCTCTAAAAACAATGCCCCCCAATCATATCCGGGTAAATTGTTTTTGAATGTGGCAATCCTTTTATTATTACTATCTAAATATCTTTTGACTATGAGACGAAAATCTAACATATTCATTGTCACGCCCATTTCACTAAGCATCAGTAAGTGATTTTCGAAATATTTCTCTTCATTGTCTGTGAAAGTCACTGGTCTACCCACATTTTTGTTATGTTTGTCCTTTAATTTGTAAAATAATGTGACAGCTGGTATTTTATAGTGTTGTGACGCTTCCATTCGCGACATAACACCGGATCTTATTTTAGTTAACGCTTCCGTTAAGGCTTCGGGAGTGTAATTACTTTTGACGCCATATTTTCTCACACCAGTCTTATTTTTGTATTTTTTTCGCGGCGTTTTGGTGCTCTCTGAAAGTAAGCATAGAGCGGCGCACTTTATAGAAAGTCAAAACGCGACGTGGATTGGAGTCGACGTTACGAATAAGAGGTTGTTTGATTAAGAATTAAAGTTGCTGAAGAATTTATTTATTTTTGAACCACTTTTGACACTTATTAAAAACACTCCTAAATCATTTAATGTTACCCAGAATTCACATTCTTCTTACAAGTCAGTCTTCAAAATTATACCATTTCTTTAAAAAAAATAAAAAAAAAATTTATTCGTACACTCATTAGTATACAGCCAACGTATTACACGTAAAACATGAAAACAATAACAAAATTTTGTTTAAAATTAAAAGATATGAAAAAAAATAATTCATAGTGAAAAGTAAAAAAAAAAAATCTTATTCAATGTTAGCATAAAATTTAATGTTACCCAAGATTTAAAACTTACCAATATCTTGCATTTTCTTTAGTTTTTTCTTCAACCTCTGGGCATCGTATAACATTTGCTTTGTGAGTATGTCATCCCTTTTTACTGTTTTTCCTTTTTTCGCTGCCTTCAGTTTTTGCCTCAGCGATTTTCTTTTTGGTTTAACTACAGCTTCATCTTTTACATAATCTATAAATAATAGAAAATTAAAACTTTTATGTGAGATATTTTAGAAAAAAAAACCCCATGAATATAATGAAAATATTTAGGTTTCAATTTTATTTATCTATTATTATAAACAAAATATGTATAGACAATATAAAAGGATATAAGAATGGAATATAAAAAAATTAACAGATATAATAGGGAATATGAATGTTTTTTTTGTTTTTCTTTTATACAATAGCTTACGTCGTTATACATATAATTGAATAAAAAAAATATATCCAGACCCAAAAAACTAAAATTTAGTATGAAAAAATCATTTAAAAATATCATACAGATATGAATAATTTAAACGCCAACCATATTGGTGTGACGTCATACTCTATGACAACATCGCAATCAACAAATGTACAGGTCTAGAATGTTAGTGCCAATCGTAAACACCAAACAACAGCTTTATTATAATAGCCAACTTTATTATAATTATAATAAATAGCCTTTGATGTCACATTCAGTCTGACCAATAGTGTTGCATTTTAACTACTTTGAATTTCCCAACTATTTTTGCACTTCTCAATTATTATTTTCTTAATAAAAAAGAAATTATGTAAAAAAATATGTTAATATAGACTTAATTCTGAAGCAATAAAGATAATGAAAAAAAAATTCACCTTTATTTAAATTACACACATATTCCCTATTGCTTTTTTCCGATATTTATGTAAAACTTACCATTATTATCAAGGTATTCCAAAGTAACATCATCGTGATAATCATTTTGTATTGAATCTAACTCTTCCTTTACTCTAGATTCTTCTTTCACATTTGTATTGGAATTGTCTAAAATATAAATAAAACAGACATATAAGATTTTAATATTATATGACTTGGCTTAGTCTACAAAATAATTTAACTAATTGAGAAGAATTAATTCAATACACTCAAAATAAACATTCTGGCCATATATTCTTTTTAAATATTTATTTACATAGTAATAATCTAGATCAGCTATACTTAACATGTGGCCGGCGGACCACATGCGGCAGCATCAAAAATCGCATTATAACATATCTTTGTTAAAAAAGTAACTACATAGTTAACTTGGAATTATGTTTTCATTAAGATCTAAATAATTTTTACTTGCGGCCTCCACACCTTGACTGAAACGTGTTTGTGGCTCCTATAAAAAAAAGGTTGAGTATGGCTGATCTAGATCAACAAATGAATAGTAATAAAATATATCTAGATTTTAGTTTTTTATGATATAACTAAAGAAAGAAGAAATAGAACAATTTGAGTACCTTCATCATGTATTTTAGTTCTTAGCAGTTTTTCCTCGCATTGTAATACCTGTTGGCGGAAAGAACTAGCTTCTCTAAGACGAGACACACATGTTGCACAGATAAGACGCTCTATGTCTTCACCATCCAAGTGGGATAACTAAAAATAGAACTCATGACGATTAACTCTTATCTATACTTAACATCTATCATACTGTTCTTGATACTATAAACATAAGCAACTTTTTATAATATTAAATAAGAATCTTTAGCTTTTTGTTTGCATGGAAAACAAAATCATTGATTCATCATGATTTATAAAAGTTAGTCGGATTGTTTAAAGGGCGATCGGTGTATTAAAACATATAATAAGCAGGTATATGTAGCAAAGAGATATCTGAAATAGAAATGAAAGTAGCATTATGATAACCAAATGTGCTAGCAGAGGTCACATATACCTACTTATTAAGCCACAAGAGAAAGTGTAAAAACAATTTTTGATAAACAATACATTACAATTGTTAATGAAGAAATAATTTCATACCAGTAAACCAAAACAATCAACAAACATATCGGAATAAATTTCTTTTTGGCCTCGCCATTCATATTCTACATTTAATAAACGGCATTTTTTTATTTCACCACAACACCTACATACACCAGGATCAAAAATGGGGCCTTTTCTAGTGTTTATATTCATTTTTCTTACAATAATCCATTGATTTATCTGAATAAACAATAAACAGATTAAGTTAATGTTAAATCGTTTGACAAATGACATTAAAGTGGATTTTTATTTTTTTACAGATAAGATATTTTGTCACTGTCATTATCATCCAGACTATCTATACATATAACAAAATCGTAACTAGTAATCTGTAGTATTAGTAATCTGTACAATATTTTTGGGGAAATCTTATTGAAATAAACATTATTATTGGTACAGAGGCCGAATCTATAGTTTTTAGAATTTTTGTCCGTCAGTCTGTCTGTTACCGCATTAAGGAACAACCACTGGAGGGATTTTGATAAAATTTGGTATGATGGTAGCTGGTTATGGTCATGGGTCAACATATAGGATACTTTTTATTGCGGGAAAATATTTCATTTCTGAGAAATCTATACTAAACATCAAAATCAAACATATATATATATATATATATATATATATATATATATATATATATATATATATATATATATATATATATATATAATTCTTCTGTACATGTGTTTGTTAACTTATTCCTCCTAAAGGGCTAGACCGATTTGGATGAAATTTTGTGTGTATATTTCAATGTGCTCCTAGATGGTTAGAAAACACAATTGAACCTGGTTGAAGCGCCGCAGTCGTTGTGCAACTGATCATCTCCTAAACGGCAGGGACCATTTTAATGATATTTTTTTGTGTACGTTCGAGTGGATCCTTGCAAGGTTTGAATTGACAAATAGATCCGGCAGGTGGCGCTGCAGTCGTTGTGTCACAAAATTTTCATAAACGACTCCATTTTCCGTGCAATAAATAAATTTAAATTATTGATTAAATAAAATAAAAATCGATGTGGGTCTGTATGTTTCCTATGGACTCCAAAGTAGCTGGAGCGATTTTGATGAAATTTTCAGGTAATCTTCAGATTAGCCCAGCGGGTGATCCTGTGAATTTTGTTAGCGATCAGAAGTTTGGACGCGGTTGAAGCCTACTACTGCTAATCATAAATATATGTCCTTTACTTGAGAAATCATTCCCGATTCAATCTTCCACCTCCTTATATATGATATGTTTTCCGGGATGAAAACTATCCTATATCATTCCCAGGGTCTCTTAACTATTTCCATACCCATCTAAATCGGTTCAGCGGTTTAAGCGTCAAAAGGCCACGGATAGAGACTGACAGATTTACTTTCGCATTAAATTTTAGTATGGATATATAAGAGTGTTTTTTTTGTGGTGCTGATCAATCATCGTCGGCTTGGGCTAAACTTCGATATGTCAGTATGTGAGTCGCGACATTATCTTTAACTGTTTCCCTGTCCCATGAGTCATATATGAACATGTCGATTGTTTAACTATTGTGTCTATTTTGCGGAAAGTTAATTTGTTAATATATAATAAAAATAGTTATTGCGTTAGACATAATATACTATTGCGGACTTTTCTGTAGATTTTTTTAAGACCTACGATATTTAAGTACATACATTTTTTTGATGTATCTCATAAGGTTTAGCCAACGATAGCCATATAAATTTTAAGGGTGACTGGATAGAATCAGTTGTGTTTTCCTGTGAGAATGAAAATTTTTTCTTTAGTAAAATGTATCCTAAATTAGTCCATTGAAATGTTACATTTTTTTGGGCTTAGCGTGCATTTGTCAGAGGACGCAATTTTATTTTTTAGATATCAAGGAGGGGTTAGTGTAAAGTAAATCCAAGTTTGTGGGGTTGCAGCCCTTGTCCCACGGCCGCCGCCATCTTGGAAAAATGGGTACAATGGTTTATTATATTATATTATCTGACAAACTATAGGTCTCATAAAAAAAATGTTAAATCATTTTTGGTTACAAATAAAATTCTCTACAACTTTAGTCAAGTAACTTTTAATTGTGGAACCAAAAATAACAAAGTTATAAGCGAAAATCGATGAAAAATTATGAAAAAATCTCCTATTTGTCGTTATAACTTTTTTCTGATAATTTTACAAAAAAATTATATTATACCATTTTTATAAAAGCGTTTTTAAGGAATAATTTACATTATAAAATTTTGAAATTTTATTCATTGAATAAGGTTTTACAGAGCTGCGAAACGAATATACTATTTTTCACTATTCATAACTATACATAAATATTATTGATTCTCCATAATTTTCAATCTTCATTTCATAATTTTTATGATAATCTTTTTAATTATTGATAATGCAATATTGTTATTTATTAATTATTGACCCCCACCCACCACCCCACCACCTACGAGGTAGAATCTGGAGGCGCGTTTTTTTTACGTGGTATAATTACTCTGTCCTCGGTCTTTTCGATGTACCAGGTTGCGGCTCAGGATCTGGTTGACCTTCTATATCAAATACTTGAGGGAGAACCGCCGAAGAAAATGAAGCAGGTCGAGTTGCTGCAATGATGGAATGTCATTCCATCATTGCAGCATTGGTGAGGATTCACCAGATGTTAAGTAATGATTCTGAATCATCATCAGAATCAGGTGAACTGACTGACGAAGAAGTCATCTCCGTCGGCGTCATTTTAGACTTTTTCTTCAACTCAACTTTTTTAGTAGCAGAACTAGTTATTGGAATTTTCTTGTTACTTTGAACAGTGGACAAATTATTATTATAATTAGTTTTTTTATCCATATTAGGTGTCCCAGTTTTCCCTGAATAAAAATCCATATATAGCCTCACTCACAATAAAAAGCAGATTGTTGGTAGAGAAAATTATTTTTCAACATTGTTCGATATAATTAAAAAGACATTGTGGAAAATTTCAATTTTAATCTATACTAATATTATAAAGAGGTAAAGTTTGTGAGTTTGTAACGTTGTAGGGGGTAATCTCTGGATCTACTGAACCGACTTAGACGAAATTTGCTAAGATAGTTTGAAACCCTTTGAAGGACATAGGATACTTTTTATCCCGGAAATCATCCCTTAAGGGGGTGAAAATGGGGATAAAAGTTTGTATGGGGAATCTAGCTAGGGACGAACCCGAGCGAAGCGAGGGTGAGCCGCTAGTAGCATATTTAATTTTCCTTTTACAACAAAGTTGATTTACTTAGATACATCTTAATGTCGTACCTAACAAATTGTTTCTTCGATGAACTTATATGTCGTAAGTACGAAATCAATTGTCCAAATGATTGTTTTATTCAAAAAACTTCTCTTTTCATAATTAACTTCGTCCAATGCAAAATAAAATTCGATGTTTCACTTAAAGACTATCAGAGAAAAATTAAAAACAAAAAAGGTATTTTTAAAACCGTTATATATTATTATTATAAAAAAAAACAGGCTTTATTCTAATAACACAATGGTAACAAATGCACACAGCCCTAACTTCTGAACTAGAAAATCGTGTTTCAGGAGCTAGTACCTTCCCATATCAGGCGTACATATTCAATGCATGAAATTACAAGTTATAATAAGGTAAGTTAATGTAAGCAAAAAAAAGACAAAAAAAACTTCTAACTTACAAGACAGAGAGAAAAAAAGTATGTATCTGTGTGTGTGTGCGTTTGTGTGAGTTGGTTTGGTTGTATGGAGTATATAATAAAATTGTAACTAAGTCGAATCTGTACATTAAATATTTTTTGGAAAATCTTATTGAAATAAACATTATTGTCGATACAGAGGCCGAATCTAAAGTTTTTAGAATTTTTGTCTGTCTGTCTGTGTGTTACCGCATCACGGAAAAACCACTGGAGAGATTTTGATGATATTTGGTATGATGATAGCTGGTTATCCGGGTCAACATATAGGATACTTTTTACTGCGGGAAAATATCCCATACCTGAAAAATCTATATAAACGTTAAAACGTAAGTAGGGTCGAACCCGAGCGGAGCGAGGGTGAGTCGCTAGTATGTACATATATTCAGAGTTATTATGTGTAATATATGATTAGAAAATAATAATATTTTATTAGAAAAATTCAATGCATGCATCCGTTTTTATCATTAACCTATAAAATAATTAGAATAAATATAAAACGTCTTACGTTTAAAATACAAAAATCATTTTTGTTGTCATCAATTTCCCAAATTTTCGGGTAAAAATGAAATACATATATACCTATTTTAGTCCCAGTTGTAAAAAATACTAGCTTTGTTTCTAACTCTTCATTAACAAGCACTTCATAATTTTAAATAAAACTATCTTTTCGGATTTTTTGGCGAATGCTTTACAGCAATCAGTCTATCCCGTGACCATGATTGCTGTATGTCTTGTAGCCTGGGCAGAGGGTGGAGTTTTATCATCTCTTTTTACAACGGAAAACCATTTTTTACGAAGTTTTGGGTCCTTCGGTACGTTAAAAAATAGTTTTTCTGGCGTTTTAAAAGTAGCGTTTGTACATTTCGGCACTATACAATATTTGTACATAATTAAAAAGGTCAATTAGACACAAATCGGACACTTAAATTGTTTCAAAGTCATTAAAACACCACGCGCCTTATTGCTGCCAGCGGCTTACTGGCGGCGTCTGCCATTATGACGTCACTCACAGCTATCGCGGCGGCCACGCGGTGAACTTCGCTAGTAATTTCTTCATAACCTCGTCAATTTTTGTCGTAGAACAAAAATTTTTGCACTGTATGTTAAGGATTTCTTAGCTCTATAAATCTGCATTCTCAACTAAAAACGTTACGGATCCTCATTGATAATTTGGAAAATGTAGGTTTTTATCCAAAATATTATTTTTCAAATTTTTAATTATTTTATTTCTATTTTAAATGATTACAAGTAGCGTAAAACATATTTAAGGTTATTAGTACGATAATTATAATTATTTATAAACATTTAATAATAACAATAAATTTCTACAACATATAACATAATAAATAAAAGGATAAATAATAATAATCATAAAAATATCACCGATCACTAGTGAACATAAATTTAATTTAATTGATTGTATTCACAATTATGGGCAAATGATATTTAAAGATTTATCATTTGTCCTCTCTCTCTCTTACTCTTAAACCCCTACAAAAATCCTAAACATTTTTTCCCATTAAAAACCCCCGCGGCGGTCCATTTTTTTTACCCTTAAATTTGGGGGGAAACCCCTAAGCTACACTGAATGTTGCATACAGATTATACACTAAAAAATAAAACGAATAAAGGCGGCTATATAATCTGGCTAAAAGATATTAGTGTGATTTATTATGTTATTTGAGCGTATACAACTTTTTAGAATCACGCCTATTTCTCTAAGCAATATGTTTTAAATATTTAATTTAAAATTTCATTGAAATATTTTTAAGCTCATTCATTACGATGGTAGCAACTACGATTTGGATTCGGAGCGGGATGACAAGATAATGTTCTATAGTGACTCGTTACTTAATATATTTAAACGTGGCTTCGATTCTTAAATAAAACAAATGGAACGAATTATTTTTTCTGGCAATACTTAAGAAATCTAATAAACCAAGGAGAGGAGGGATGATTAATAAATAAAATTACAAATTACCTACATCATATATTTTAATAAATTATACCGCAATAAATATAACATTTGCTACTTCTTCTCAGCTAAACTACAAAGAAGGTGCTTTCTAGAACGGTGTTAGAATTTATGGAACTGCTATACTATAAATATGAAATGTATTAAGTACCTACTGCTTAACTTACATTCTAAGCAAATTATAATATAAACTTGGTGTTTTATGAAAAATAAATAATGTGAAAAAACTATAAGATTTTTTTTTTATCTGCAACATACATAATATCAGATATTTTTTTTTAATTTCAATAAAAAAATAAATGAATAAAACCCTTGTAACTTTTAACAATTTGGTATCTAATTTAAAAAAAAATAACTCATCTCACTGACCTCGAAACTTAGAATATGGCGATGATCATAAAAACGGCAGCCGTTACCATAAAAGTATTGAATTATAATTTATCTACACTACTTAATTCTCAAAAGACTAGATGAGATAAATACTAGATTTTTCTACTGACTAGACATTCATGGAATTTTAAAACCACTTTAAGTTCCTACATCACATCGAGGTACGCCAGCGGCTCGTTATCGAACCGGTTTCGTGATGGTCACTCCTGCCATGGATGGTGCCTCCACCATCGGGACCCGCTCGCCACCTCTCGCCGTGTGCACATACGGTCGTCTCAACTCTCAACAGCGATAATACAGGCCTTATTACTACCGAAACGAATTTTTACCACCAGTATTACAACTGGAGCTTGGCGTTTAACACTTCACTAATACGAATATATTTTACATATAAGATAAATTGTTCCAAATAACCGTAATATTACCCAAATATTCCAATATATAGCAATGATCTAAATAATGAAGAAGATAGAACTGTCAGAGCGGAAGTATAAAGTCCTTTTAATGTATTATTCCAAAAAAAATTAAAAATGATTAATTTTACAATACTATAGCAAAATTTTTTACGCTATTATACTAATTATATGTTATATGACCATGTTCACGGCGGATCCCAAAAACCTGTGGCTTTTACTTACAATTTCTGTTTTGACATAATTCGTTAGAGCTTATGTGAAATTTCTCTCTCTAGTGAGAAAAACTCTAGATAGATAGGTTATTGCGAACCGTCGTTAGTTTGATGTATGCTTTATTTAAAACTGTAACACTACTGCCCGATTTCACCAACATCCCATAAGCTACCACCTAAATATGGGATCTTTAGCTTAAGAGTTCCCCTAAACTTGCCCCCAAATTAAATTTCGTTTTACCATCGTCAGAGCCCGTATTTCTAGTACATACATGTTGGTAGCATTCAAACATTTAGGTGACCCCTAACTGTCGGTAAAACAGAAACTGTGCCCTAAAACAGCCCCCTAACCATGCTTAGGGGATACCTTAAACTTAGGTGACGTTGGTGAAATCGGCCATACGTCTATTTTATTCTCTTAATCTAATATATAAATATATGTTAGTTTTTAAGGTATATATGTTATGGGCATCTGTTTACAGATATAAGATCTCTTTGGAAATATTGCCTGATATAAATGATTAAATTAAAGCATGTTCATGTCAAATTCAAGTTAACACTAGAAGCCATAAGTTGGTACTAATGCATGGACACCTTATGATTTTTATATTCCAATTTATCAGAAAAACCACTCCAACATATCGAACACGAGAATTTCCACGCAGGATTGTGCGTCTTTAAGTGATGTTTCAATGTTTTTTCATATCTATAACACTTTTTACACAACGGACACATAAAATTTCTTTCTTGCGTGTGTGTTGCCATATGTTTCTTTAAATGATAGCTTCCTGAAAATGTCTTCCGGCAAATATCACAGACAATATTTTGGGCATGGTATTTTACTACATGCATTTTCAAAGCGTGTCTACTTTTAAAAATTAACGCGCAAGTTTCACATTTAAACGTAAATTCCACACCATGTGAATCTTTTAAGTGCTTGATCTTTTCGTAGTGATGTTCAAATCGCGCCAAACATTTGTGGCATTTGGCTAGTTTTACTTGCCCCAATTTTCCATGGACTTTATCACTGTGGTACTTTAGTTTAGACGTACTGGGAAAGATCTTTTTACATTTAACACAAGGATATGTCCCGGTATAATGACTCTGCATATGTGTTAACAGGCGTTGGTAAGATAGAAATCCTTTGCCACAAGATTCGCAAACAGCATTGCTGTAATGAATGCTGATATGTTTATTGAGAAGAAAGAAACTATGGAAGGTCTTTGAACAAATATGGCAAGTAAAAACATCGTTCGTGACATTCAAATTGAAAGCGATCATACCACTTCCAGCACTTGTAAAATCCTTTTTATGGACATCCATTAAATGTTTCTGAGCATCTTCCAAAACTGACAATGGCGTTTCACAAATTCTACATTTCAAATTGGAAATGTCCACTTTGATCTTCTTTTTGCCTTTTTTCAGGATATTTTTTAAAATATCATTGTGGTTTGGTATAACATGATTTCTGGAATGTTCTAGCAAGATTTGAAGTTCTAATTTTTTTTCTTCGCAATAAAGACATTTGTAGGAGCTTGGGAAGAGGAGATAAGTAAAAGGTGTGACTGTAGTATATTGTAGGAGAGTTGCAGCGTTTTTTCTTTCGGCTAACGTCATAGACCATTTACTTGTCATCGGAAATTCTCTAGGAGTCGCTGAAATGGAATATTTTAAATTATATTTTGTATCCTTCAAATCAAATTTTCGTATAACTAAGTATGAATAAAACTTAAAATTTACAAATACAATAGGAGACACTGTTTTGACTTTTGAAAGTAGAAGTGTTATTTTAAAATTGCTAAATTATAAAGAAATTAATAAACATATTTTTTTAGTCTACGTAAATCCTATTATTATGATGATGTTCTCCTGACCAATTCCGGCCACGGCGGCCAATCTCATTGAGATTAGCCAACTGCGCAAGTGATATTATAGTGCGCAAGTGTACGCGCAGACACAACGTGCACTCTTTATTCCTGTCACTCTCATACTCCGGTGGGACGACCACTCGACACGACGTTAAGGCGCAGGACCGACGGCTTTACGTGCTCTCCGAGGCACGGGGATGAAACACCACCATCTTCCCAACTCCGGGCTGTTACTGAGGCGTACTTATACAGAAAGACTCAATAACTAAACTAGGCCCGATCCGGGACTCGAACCCAGGACCTCCGGGTGTGCAGCCGTACATGCTAGCCACTACACCACCGAGGCAGTTAAGCTACATTTAATTGCTATATAATAAAGAAAATACATAAAATAAATATAAACATTAAACATACTTAGTAGCTAATGCATCCGGGTGGTCACGGTGTGATTTTTTCATATGTTCTCTCATCGACTTTTTTTGCACATAACTATTTTGACATATTGGGCACGTGAAGTTTTTTTCCCTAGTGTGCGCTAGAATGTGCTGTTTTAATTTTGACTCGATGCTAAAACATCTGCAGCAAATTTCACATTTAAACTTCTCTGTGTGCGTCTCCGTGGTATGTGCAGTCAAAGCTCGTCGCGATTCAAAGTTATTTTTGCATATGTAACAGGAAAACATTTGAGATACTCCATGAATATTTTTCATGTGAACCAATTTACTGTAATGCTCTTTAAATGTTTCAGTGCATAGGGAACACTTTTTTAATTTCACTCTTTCTTTTCCCCTATGCACTATTTCCATATGGTATCTCAATTGACCTTTTCTAATAAAAACTTTTTCGCACAACTGACAATTTATGGTAGTATTCAAATGAGTTTCTTTATGCTTTATTAACAAATATTGGTTGAAGAATCCCGCTCCACAACTCTCACACACGACTTTGCCCACGTGTCTATTCATATGCGAATTCAAATACCTAAAGGCGTTGAAGTTCTCATTACAGATGTGGCAAACAAAACAGCCGTTTGCAACCTCCATAATATATTCTGTCATTCCGTTACTGGCCGAAAAGAAACGTTTTTTATGTTCCATTTTCAAATGTTCACGAATTGTTTCCAAATTTGGAAACTTTTGGTTACATAACCGACATTTTAGTTGCGATACATCCACTTGTACGGTACGTTTACCTTTATGTACGTATTTGTCTAAAATAACATCTCTATTAGGAACATCGTGAGTCGAGGTATGCTCCATTAGATTAGCCAAGTCCGAATAATATTGGAGACAGTAAAAGCATTTAAAGCTCGAGCCCATAAAAATAAACGGTCGAACAGTTGTGTATTGTAAGAATGTGGCGGCGTTTTTTCTTTCTAGTATCGTCATTTGCCATATACTTGTAGGTTTAGTGCCTGTAAAAAAAAAATCTTCAAAATGTATCCAACTGGTATTTGTAGGTGCTATGATGTAAACTTACCGAGTTTGTAAAAACTATTTATCTATACATCCATACTAATATTATAAATGTGAAAGTATGTTTGTTTGTTTGTGTGTGTTCGTCGAAACGGAGAGATAGATAGATAAATACTTTATTGCACATACAAAAGAAGAGTACAGAAGATGAAAAGAAAAGTAACAAAGGGGCATGCGAAGGCGGTCTTATTGCTACGAGCAATCTCTTACAACTACCTTTGGTGAAAGGATTAGTGGAATCGTAGACGGGACAGTACAATTAACACTAAATACAGACATGATGAACTACGTTTACAAACATGAATATATACATAAGACAAAAATATATACATGTATAATATATACGTACACATATACATAAATACGTACATACATATAGATACATAACTACATATGAATACATAGTATATACATATATACTCAATAACTAACAAGACAGATAATAATAATTAAAGTCTGATTTTTAATTCCACGGAAATATGACAGCTATCATTTTTTGATAATTCAGATATCATAAACCTTTTCTGCTTTGTATTTTTTTAATATAAAATAACAAAAAATACGAAACAGAATTAGATCAAGTAAACTATATGTATGGCATTGTAAATAGTCATTGTTTTGTGCAATCAATGCACACTAACTATAATGTAAATTTATAATGGTTAAATGGATAAAACAAAGTAAAAGCAAATATTTTACAAAGGGGTTTTACTAAAAAAGGCTTGCAACCTATGGATTATTGGACAGGGCTCCCTGTAATAGAAAAATATTTTCCTTAATAATTATTGTAACGTTAATAATATGATAATAAAAAAATAATTGCCATTTTAGAGTTATGAATAATTTTTTAAGTCTTAGTTTTTCTAATTGAAACCTTACCTTCAAGAAAGGTTTATTTTTTTATTTTGCTAAAATGCGTTGCGTTTTTAGTGACAATGTTTCAAAGTTGACAACTTGAATTAAAAATCAGACTTTAGTTAGACGACGTTTAAAAATATTTACTGAGTTTTTTAGTTAATAGTTGGAGGGCTGGAGAGTGACGTAGGCTACTTTTTACCGCGGGACATTATCTAATTCCCACGGGAAAACACGTTATAATACAATCTAAAAATTTATATCTGATCAGAATTACTTGAAACTTAGTATTAATGCTCTTCAATACAAATAAATAAATACGTGTTTTAGCATTTTTCGAAATTCATCTTATATGGGATGGACTAAGATCCCGCTGCAAGATTGCTACGTTCATAGCGTACATAATCAAAATCATTTTTTTTATATACAATAATAAAAGGGACAATATGTTTTGACCGGGGTGCCTATTCAAATGTGCCCGCTAGTATGTTTAATTAAATAAATAATAATTGACTTTTTGGAACAAAAACGATGCATTTGTTATTAAAATGAATTATACTCTTCTTTTAGCGAGAATGGTTGTTAACCAACTTTAAATCATTAGGTATATTTATTTATTCATTTAATTCGTAGTAACAAAAATGGATACAAATATACTCCTTAATCTAGCAACAATTACTGTTTAACAAAACATTGGCAATGGAGTGCTGAGACGCACGCACTAGGATACCCTGTGTCGCGCACGTCTAACCTTCCACAGGACCCTCTTATCTAATTTAAGACTATAGCTTAAGGAGATAAGTTGTTACATACTTAGAAGTATATAATAATAATAATATAATATTAAGAGAATGATAATTAAGTTATACATTATTTTTAGGAATCTAATATAATAAGTTAAAAGTAAGTTTGAGCGCGTGTGGGTGCGTGTGTGTGTGTGTATGTGTGAGTGTGTGTGTGTCCTGAGGTTATGGCATATTATCAGTATCAAGTTATTACTTTTAGTAAGTCTTCAGTTTCTGTGTAGTTTAGTCCCTTTAGCCAAGTTTTAATAGCAGACTTACACTTATTAGTTGTTAATGATAAAATATTAAGGTGTCGGTTTACTTTATTGTATAAACGCGGACCGAGAACTTCAAAGTGTCGACTTGCGAGATATGTTCTGTACCGTTTAATATGAAAGACGACTGGAACTCTGCGATTTTTATAATTAGGATTACTACGTACTGCTAGTGGGTGAAATTTTAAGATCAATTTCAAAATAAAAAGTTGTCTTACTGATAACACTTTACTATCTTTAAAGAGTAGATGTGTAGGATATCTGATTGATTTTTTTAAAATGATTTTAAGTATGGTTCTTTGAGCTCGTTCTAAGGGTAGAAGAATGGAGGTAGAACAGCCACCCCAAGCAGTAATACAGTAGTTTAATAAGGACTGGACCAGTGCAAAATAGACCATCATTAGGAGATCTAAATTTGCAACATGAGAAATTTTCCTAAATATATATGAGAGTTTCCTAAGACGCTGTATTAGCATACCTATATGACTACGCCAGGAGAGAGAATTGTCAAGGACGACTCCGAGATAATTAATTTTATCCACTCGATTCAAGGATGGACATGAGCAGATGTCAAGATTACGTGGGCATCCATGAAGTTTTAGCGAAAACAAGTTGCAAGGTTGTGAGGATAGCGTAGGAGAGAAGGTTATAAATTTAGTTTTAGCTAAATTCAGTGTAAGCAGATGAGTCGATAGCCAGTTTATGACTACTGAAAGTGCGTTTTCCGCAAAAGAACGTGCCTGCTCCCATGTTTTACCTTCTACAATAATGACTGTGTCATCAGCATAACAGATAATTTTGCTGTGAGGAATGGTCATACGACACAGGTCATTTATATAAATCAAAAAGAGGGTTGGACCAAGCACGCTGCCCTGCGGAACCCCGTAGTTAATAGGCAGGTTATGACTTTTTAGTGTTCCTATTTTTACATATTGCTTGCGATTCCCGAGATAGCTAGAAAAAATATCCAAGACATTTCCTCGAATGCCAATAGATTCAAGCTTATTTATAAGGATTGGGATAGAGACTGTGTCAAAAGCCTTTGATAGGTCTAGAAAAATGGCAAGACATTTCTGTTTGGATTCAATATTATGAATAATTGTCTGAATGGAATGGTTAACAGCATCTTCAGTTGAGCTACCTGAAAGAAAACCGAATTGGTTTTCCGAGATAATTTTGTTTTTACTAATATAAGCGACTAGGCGATTATTCAATATCTTTTTCAAATAGTTTGGAAGTGGCGCTTAAGACAGAAATTGGCCTGTAGTTTGTAACATTTTCTCTATCCCCAGCCTTATATATAGGATGAACGACGGCTGTTTTGAATACATCGGGGAATTTTCCCTGTTGCAGGCATATATTAAAAATATATTTAACACGGGACAACGGTTTTGCTGGCTTTCTTTAGTATTGATACTGGAATACCGTCCCAACCTAATGCACAATTTTCTTTGAGAGTTTTTAAAACATTAAGAATCTCAGTTTCATCCGTATTGAGACACACCATGGAATTAACCAATTGGTGAGGTTTGGGAAAATAGGAAGAGGAGCTATTGAGAGAAGGATGGTTCATATCGATTTGTGCAGCTAATTTCGAGCCTATGTTTGCGAAGAAAGCATTCACCGAATCTATGGATTGTTGAGGCGTAGGAGACAATTTAAGGAGTTCATTGGGAGGAGGAGCTTTCTGCTTGGAGTTTAGGATACTGTATACTGCTTTCCAAGTCGTCTTTTGATTGCCTTGCGCTTTTAAAAGCTCATTTCTTTCAAAATTTCTCTTTAAGTTTCGGAGTAAATTGTTACAAAAATTGCGATATCGAATATACGTTAACTTTACTATAGCTATGTTCTAAACTGTTCTATATGTTCTAAACTGTTATATTTTAAAATGAAAACTGATGAAAGGAACCTAAAAATGATTTTTAAATACCTATTCAACATTACCCCACTTGACATAGTTCGTCGATTTTCATTATTTTCTTTTTCACATTATGGAATCTGGCAGCTCCCATATTTAATTTTTTTATGTCACCTATCTAAGAATACTTGGACTAATGAGACGAGTCTAACGATACCTTAATTACAGCAATCCATCAAGTGGTTTGGAAGATATGAGGGAATAAAGAATATTACAAACATACAAAGATAGGCGCGAAAAACCCTTTCCGTTGCTTGAAGAAGTCGGTTGAAAAAAAAATACAGCCGAATTGAAAACCTCATCCTTTTTGAAGAATTCAGTTGAAAAGAGCTGAATACATAAATACTTTGTGGATAATAAATAGCTTAGACTGTGATATTAGTTAGGATTAATATATGCTTGTAATATACTAAGTATACTATAATGTAAGGATAATAATATTAAAACGAAGATATAAAGATAAATATAATAACACCACATATTAAGGCTCATAAATAATGTAATTTGAGATCAATCTATGTTACTTTTAATTTTTTCTTTGCTAATTGAATGGAAAATTGCAAAAAATATTCGGATGCCACTCTTTCACATGTAGGTTAAAATCATTTCGATTTTGAAAGCCATTGCCGCAGCATGCCAGCTTATTACACTCGTTTATGTGCATTCTCATATGCCTATTCAAGCTTTTCTGTTGCCCGTAAGACTTAGCACACAGACCACAAGTAAAATCTTTATGACCAGAGTGTGCAAGCATATGTTTCTTCAAGGTAGTCACACAACTAAAACTTTTCCTACAAATCCCGCAGGAGGTCTTTTGAGTGTGGAATTTGTTTGTATGAGTGGTAAGAGCCCTTCTGCTTGGAAATTTTGAAATGCACACATCACACTCATACGTGAAGGTTATTTCGTGGACTTCCTTCAGATGCTTAAGTTTCCTAAAGTGTTCAGTAAATCTTTCAGGACAATGCGGACATCGAAGCATTCTCATTTTGGTGGCTCCTTCGTGAAGTTTCTCTATATGATATTTTAAATTAGACCGAGTTGTATACACTTTGCCACATTTGCGGCAAGGGTATCCACCTGGAGAATGAATTTCCTTGTGTTGAATCAGTCTTTGGTGGGACATAAATCCAGCGCCACATATCTCGCAAACGGCATTATTGAAATGAACGTTCATATGACGATTTAACAGTATGAACGTTTGAAACATTTTGCTACAAATATGACACGAAAATTGGCCATTTCTTAGACTCAAATTGTAGGCAATCATTCCATTTCCAGATTGGGTGAATTCTTTTTCGTGTTCTTTCACCAAGTGTTTTCTTATCTGGTCTATATCCGATAAACTTTCTTTGCATATTTTACATTTAAGATTAGATATATCAATTTTGATGGTGCGCTTTCCTTTAGGCAAAAGATCTTGTAGGATTTTATCATAGCCGGGCATTTCATGCATCGTAGTATGGTTTAAAAGACCATGTATTTCTGAAAACTGCTCAGAGCAGAAAAAACATTTAAAAAAATACCGGCAGTAAACAAATGGGCGTACTGTTGTATTTTCAAGTAACATCGCAGCATTCTGTCGTTCAGATAATGTCATCTCCCATATGCTTGAAAGCACTACTTTTCTTCCTGAAGCTGTTGTTCCTGAGGAGACAAAATGTCGATTTTTAGTTTTTTCATCCATGAGCAGCCGGAGATCATCGTAAACATATAATATATGCCTGAAATTTACAACAAAATAGAAACAAAATGGCTTTATCCACTTAAGTTGTTTATTTCTACTTCTTACTATTTAGTTAAACACTCCAAAATATCAAAATAAGGGATTGAATAAAAAAAGGTAAATCAATAAATCATGTTACTTATATACATTTATTCACAGTTAATACAAAAATACATTTTTTTTTATTTTTGTACTCATTCAATTTAATATTTCACTGCCGAAATTCTTTACAATAGTTCTGAACTGCCACTGAGGATGCCACTGTTTCATATGCTTATTATAATCGTTCCTGTTTTGGAAGCCATTACCACACTCTGAGCACGTGAACTTCCACACTGGTCCGTGCACTCGCATATGCTGTCGAAGAGTCCGCTCATGCATGTAGGCTTTCTGACAGACTCCACAGAAGAAATTCCTCTCCCCAGTATGGCCTCGCATATGCATTTTTAATAACGATTTAGTTCCAAAACATTTACCACAAATTTTACATTGAATTTTTTGGGTGTGCTGTTTTGTGGTGTGTTCTGTTAACGCTCTTCTCGTAGGAAAAACGGATTTACAGACTTGACATTCGAATGTGAAGGTGATTCCATGCGCTTCTTTCAAGTGGGTCATTTTTCGGTAATGTTCTGCAAATCTTTCCAAACAGTGAGGACATTTTAACGGTTTTGACCGTTTAGCGTTAGATATCTCATGCCTTTTCAATATATGGTAACGTAATTTTAATTTTGTTGGATACACTTCTTGACATTTGTCGCATTTGTGCATCCCTATTTGATGAACTATTCTGTGGTTAATCAAGCGTTGATGTGATATAAAGCCAAGTCCGCAAGTTTCACAAACCACACTGAAATGAGCATTCATGTGTCGATTGAGAAGAAAAAAAGAATTGAATGTTTTTCCACATTTATGGCATGCGAGGACTCCGTTATTCATACTTAAATTATATGCCATGAGCCCATTTCCTGCTGAATTGAATTCCTTTTTATGTGCAGCTGTTAGATGTTTCCTAATATCATCCAGGTCAGAGTACTTTTGATCGCAAATTTTACAAGTCAAGCCAGATATATCGACTTTTATGACACGTTTACCTTTTCTTAAATATTGTTTTAGCAAACACGACCTATCTGGCACAGAGTGAAAAGCAGTATGCTGCAAAACTGATTGTATTTCAGGGAATATTTCCGGGCAATAAAAGCATTTAAAGTTCGCTTGTTGGTAAAAGAATGGTTTGATAGTTGTAGATTCTAAAAAAGTCGCGGCATTAAGCCGTTCGTATATTGTCATTTGCCAGTTACTTGTTCTTGGCGTCGGTCGCTGTGTGCCCGGTATCGCTGAAAACAAAAGTACTCTTTTAAATTGCCTGCCATCGGTTTACTACAAGTCCGTGCAAATTCTACGAAAACGATACTAACCTATTGTGTGGCTTTCTTTGGCTCTTATTAACATATACAATCTTTTTTTACTATTCAGACTTAAAGCAATGAGCAAGTATAAATATTTTATTTCTTAATATTAAAGAAAAATATGTATGCTAAGCATATTACAACTAAATCACACCGTGAGTGTTATTGACATGTGTTACGAGCGATACATGATTATTGAATTCTTGACCGCACACGGAACAGTTGTGACCTATTTCATGTGATTTCTTATGTTCTTTTAAGTTCTTTCTCCTTGCGTAGGATTTTCCACAAATGTCACATTTAAAGTTCTTCTCTCCGGTGTGTATCACCATGTGTCTCGACAAGTAATACTTAGAGAAGAATCTAGTATTGCATATTTCACACTCATGATTCCTCTCCTGTAAGTGAACTGATCTTATATGGGCTCGCAATTGGCACTTAGAATCATACTCCCTCCCGCATGTTTCACATTTAAATAGCCTCGAGCTCTGGTTGTGGATCACACGCAAATGCTTTGTCCTTTGATAATTGGATTTAAATCTTTCAGGACAAATTGGACAAGTTCTTGGAAATTGCTTTAAGTGAACTCCTCTTATGTGCATACTTTTCTTAGATGAATTGGTAAATACTTTTTGGCATATTTCGCAAGGGTAGATGCCTACTTTGTGCGTTTGCAAATGCCTCCTGAGAAGACGAATCGAAATGAAACCAGCGCCACAAGTTTCGCAGCTATAATTATTGAAATGCTTGCTCATATGTATTATTAATAAGCGTAGTTTAAGAAAGGTGGTATCACAGATTTGACATTGAAAATTTTCACCCCCCAATTTGTATGGAATAATATTATCTTGAAACTCTGGATCCATTGGCTTTCCATGTTCTTTGAGGTGAACTTTCAACGAATAGAGATTAGGACATACTGTTTCGCAGATCTTGCACTGCAAATAAGTAACATCAACCTTTATATCTTTATCCCGCGATCTGTTGTTGAGCTCTTGAACGAAATCTTTTATACAATGACATCCAGTAGTATGGTCTTTTAGAAGAACTGGATCTAGAAAAACTTTTGCGCATATAAAACACTTGTATTTATTAGATGCATGTATAAAAGGACATAGGTAGGAAAATTCAAATAAAGTCAGTGCATTCTGTTTCCATTTCTGAATATTTATAGTGTCTCTTTGAGTTAGATTATAATTGCGTTTTTTGACTATTTTTGCATTTTTTGTAATGGTCCTTACTGTTATTTTTTGATTTACACACATTTTATCAAGAGATAAAGGTTCAGTTAAAATGGAAACCGATGCGATTTCTTGTTCTACAGTGTTTACTTTATTTATCATAGGTTTCTTATTATTTTCGCATAAAAGTCTATTTCCTGCATGATTTTTTCTTTCTAAGTCATCCTCATACTCGCATATGAGAGTTTCGATATTTATAGGAATTTTAAGTATTTTAAGTTTAATGTCACTGCCATCATCATCTTTTAATATAATCGAAGATTCCGTCTCTATGATGACGCCTAAAAAAGAATAACCAAATCGTCATTGGACTCAAAACAAATTAGAATATATTTAGAAAGATATAAATATAACCTATAAAATTGAAAAGCAATTTGTGAACATAAAAATTTATTTAAGTTATACAATAAAATTTACAGTTTATAATACCAATTTTCATTGTAATAATCGTCAATGCTTGTCATATTTCCATATATGCTTTAAATTTAAATAAATCTACTTAATTTTCTAATATATAATATTTAAAATTTTCAGTGCAATAAAATAATAATAATGCAATAGTATAGAAAAACTTAAAAAAAAAATAAAAACAGACTTCTAGGCATTAAAATGTAAAAAATAACTAAACGGGGGTTGGTTTTCATTTAGAAAAGATACCTAATGAGATATTTACGAAGTCGGTGCCAGACGATACAAATCAAAGCACACCGACTTCGAAAATATTCGATTATGTATCTATTCTAAATGAAAACCCCCGTTTAGTTATTTGTTACATTATAGCGTCTGGAAGTCGGTTTTTTTTTAGTTTTTTTTCCCGTTTTTAGTGTAGACGTAATAAAGAGGTAATTTGTAAGAAGAAAGTTTTTTAATAACATATACGATTAGGCAATTTATTTAAAAGAATAAATTATTGTTGTTTGTTTTAAAAACGCTCGACCGATTTCGATAACATTTTGAATGGGACCACCTGAGAAGTATACCCTTCAAAACAAAAAAAAAATCAAATCGGTTCAGGCGTCTTCGAGTAATTGGTGAACATACATTAAAAAAACATTCCGAAGAATTGGAATCTCCTCCTTTTTGAAAGTCGGTTAAAAACATGTTAAGGGATCACATTCATTTGAATTATATGGAAATCAGCTAAAGTCATGAGAAATGGTACATACAATAATAACTACAAGCGGTGAGAATATTTTCCTCACTGAATAAAACTATTATTTACACTACTTCATGTAAGCGTAAGTGATCTTTTAAATTTTTCCGTCGTAGGAACGCCATGCCACATAAATCACATTTGTGGTTTTTCTCCCCAGTATGAATAACCATGTGGCGTTTAAGAGTCTCTTTATTACAAAACCTCTGCAAGCAGATTTTGCACTGATGGTTCCTCTCTTGCAAGTGTACTGAGCGGGTGTGGCATATCAGGTGATACTTCAGGTTGAACCCACGACCACAAGTCTCACATTTATGAACCCTTGTTGACTGATTGTGGACATCCTGTAAATGTATCGTCCTTCTGTAATTTGAATTAAACCGTTCAGGGCAAATTGGACACCGTCGTGGATACTGTTTGAGATGCACACCGCGTATATGCAGAGATCTTTTGTGTGTCGTGCTGAAGACTTTATTACATCTATCACATGGAAAATTGCCAGTTTCATGCACTTCCAAGTGCTTTTTCAATAGACGTAGTGTCATAAAGCCTGATCCGCAAATTTCACAGCTATAGTTATTGAAATGAACACTCATATGAATCACAAGAATTCTCACTTTTATAAACACTTGCTCGCAGATCACACATTTATAGGAACCCTCTTCTTCCTCCAATTTAAACGGAATCATATTATCTTGCAGATTTGGATCTATGGGTTTCTGGTGAATTTCCTTTAAATGAATTTTAAGTTCTTGTAAACTTTTTGGCTTGACTGTGCATAACTTACACGTTAATTCACCGACATCAACTTTTAGGACGTTTTCTCTCCGATTATTAAGCAGTCTCTTTAAGGGAGTGAAGGTATGAGTCTCGGTCATGTGCTGTCTCAGGAGAACAGTTTCAAGAAATGGTTCAGCACAAACAAAACATTTAAATTTATTATTACCATAGATAAAAGGATACACGGTGGAGAATTCAAAAACTGTCAACGCATTTTGTCTATAATCTGCTTGTTTTTTAGTGTTTTTTGGTACAGATATGACAGGGTTCACGATTTTGACGGGACTCGGGCTTCTTTTTCCTAATGATACGGGCGACGGACTACGAGACGGTGTAAAAGCTCTCAACGCAGGAGAAGGTGAAGGTATTTTAATTTTGCTTTTAAGACGCAATTTTCGAAAGGCTGTCACCGTTCCCAAAGGTTTACATAGCGTCCGATCATAGTCCACTTGAAAAAGTGGTATAATCCTTTTTGCTGGCACCTGTTTTTCTGTTGCTATAGAGTCCGCGCCTAAAAACAGAAACAAACTCTGTATTTTCTCCCCATTATCTTGAACATGCAGTGATTTAGGTGTTATAATTAGGTGCAGATTAGGTCATATCCAACTATACATCTCGATTTTAATTGTACAAATCCAATATGAAAACAGTTAATTTTTATACAATATAGTTTAAAAGTGTCATTTATATATCAATTATACCTAACTTTCGTCTGTATCAATAGAAAAACTTATCAAATAAGTACGAATTGTAATAATTGCGTTTTATGAGATAAGATTTTGAAATTCATCCGTTTTAATTGATGGATGATTCACTTTGACGTGATGTTTCAAGCTGCATTTCTGTACAAATGAACCTCCGCAAATTGTACAAACAAATCTCCTATCATTATCATGAATTCTCATATGCTCCCTTAGGGTGTATTTTCGAGCATAAGATTTTTTACAAATATTACACTGAAACTTTCTCTCTCCACCGTGTCTTATCATGTGTTCCTTTAACTCTGATTTGGAATAAAACTTCCATTCGCACACATCACAAGCATGTCTCTTCAATTTTAAATGCACCGTCCGTACATGAACGCCTATCTTTCCACTGGACGTAAACACTTTTGGACATAGCGAACACTTAAATTCTTTTAATTTCATCCCATGGACTGTTGATATATGTTTATTCCTTTGAAAGTAATTGCGAAACGTTTCAGGGCAGTATGGACATCGGTGCCGTTTAACTTTCTTGTGAACCGTAGCGTAATGTTCATTTTTTGCATTCATTGATCTGAATACTTTATCACAGATTTCACAGGCAAATGCCCCGGTCTCATGCGAGAAGGCGTGAGTACGCAGTCGATCTGGAGTTAAAAATCCACTCCCACACTGTTCACATATAAAATTTTGATAGTGAACATTCATATGATGATTTAAAGTTTTGAATTCATCAAATTTATCCTCACACATTGCACAAGGGAAACTATTTTTCGTTACTTTGAATGGTAGTACACCATCTTGGGAATTTATTTCTATATTTATATTATGTTTATCTACTAAATGTTGTTTTAACTCTGGAAAGCTATTTATATCTGCCATGCATAGCCTGCAGCTTAGATCCGATATATCTACTTTTACTAATTCGTGTTTTTTAAGTCTAGACAGTGCCGCTTTAGTTTTTGCAGAACCTTGCGCTTCATGATGTAATCCATTATGGTGTCTTAAAATAGCAGGGTCAGTGAACTGTTGATCGCAGTAAAAACATAAATACAAATTCTTCATCCACCTAAATGGACATATTCTTGTGTTTTCGAGTAAAATACAGGCATTTCTCTTCTTTGCCTTTATAGCATCCGCGTCTTTGAGTTTTCTATCGTTCTCTATACGCGTCTCATTTTCTGTGTTCAGAGTTTGTCCAAATTCCTCGTCAATCTGACCTAAAAATGATAAAAACACGTGCATGAGCGTGATGCCAGTATGTACCACATGCAATAAATGAAAAACTTATGTAAAAATGGTCTTGCGGTTTCAAGTAACCGCTCAAGCACGTGATTTGTATCATTATTTACAGATAAGTTCACTTTTGTCTATATAAGTAGGTATATGCCACGTCTGTATGGTGTTTTTTTTAAGATCAATAAAGAATACATATTTTGATGACATATCTTATTTCCATTTAAAATGAGTATAAGAAATTCTAAACTGAGTAGAACCAAATATAAAGTAATATTGTGACTAAATGAGTGACAAGTAGTCCACAATAAATTTAAATGTTTATCATGACACGTTAATTTTTAGAATTTTCTTCGAGGACTTAAATGTTTAAGAATGTACTATCTCACCCAGTGATCCAAATTAGATCATCTTTTTTATTGATAGCAAAGATTTCACACAAATAAGAAATGTAAGTACTTTTTCGCATATGTCATTTAAAAATTATAATAAAGCAGTAAAAACTATACATATCTTAAATCATTTTTTTTCTCATATATGCATGATTAATTTTCTAAAGATTAAATAAGTACAAACATATACAAGTTGATTTTAAATTGAAAATAAAATAGTACGACATTCATACCGACATACGGCTCATGTCAAGGTTTTTTTTATTGATAGTCTACTCCTCGAAGGACCAGCCATATACATTTCACAAATGTTCCGCCTTCGATCAAAAATACTACTAGATATAGGGTCGGCGTAAAAAATCCGTCTCGATAAATATAAGCTCACGTACAAAGTGAGCGTATATTTCGATTAAAACACTGCCAGCGTAAACACGTTCACAATGTCGCAATGTGTATTTAAAAGTTGTAATAATAATGCGCAAAGAAATGTTTTCAACGGAGTGTCTTATTTTCGTTAAGTACATGTCGATTAGGTCAATATTTTATGATTTAACCTACGAAATAATACAAAAATGAAATTTTGAACAATTTTGAATCCGCTAAGAACGTTTGGCAAAATTCAAAGAAGCAAACAGAAACTAAACATAACGATTTAGCTTACAAAGCAAAAACGGGAAAAGTCCTTTTGATTTTTAAGATAAGGTTAATTTTACAATAAATACTTAAAAAAAAAAAAAATTATTTTATGACTTTGGTCTTGGTTCGTTAGTATACAAATGTAGCTGTATAAGTACATTTTCGCGCGGACAGAATTTAGCTTCGATTTTGTATGTGACACTTTATCTAGTAATATTGTTCATCGAAGTATTCCGCCCACAAAAGTTAAAATCTTTCTTTTCGATCGACCAACACGAGACTAACAAAGAATATTACCAATTTTTTTTATTAATATGTATTAATTATATTACCACTGTCCAGTTCTAAATGTACAGCAATAACCTATAGACTGCAAGCTGGCTAAAAATGGGAGATTCGAACATTTATAAAATATCAGATTTCACTTGCATAGGATGGTGTACTCTTACATGTTGTTTCAAACTACATTTCTGAATGAACGACTGCCCGCAAACCGGACAAACAAATCGCCTATCATTATTATGAATCCTCATATGCTCGCGTAAAGTTTTTAATCTGGCATATGACTTCTTGCATACGTCACACTGGTATATCCTCGCGCCTACATGTTTAACACTATGCTCTTGAAGTTCATAATTACTAAAGAATTTCATGCCACAAACTGTACAGGCGTGGTTACGTTCTTGCAAATGATGTGACCGTATATGAGCAGTTCTGCGACTACACAGATCGAACACTTTCGGACAAGATGGACATGGAAATAAGGCTGTCTTCTCCCCATGAACTGTATTCAAATGTTTCATCCTATATTTATAGGATGCGAATTTTTCATCGCAAATGGGGCATTTGTATCTTTTGTTTAGCCGATGTATTTTTGCTATATGAGCGTACAACGCCGCGTAAGAAGTTAGAGTTTCTCCACAGTGCTTGCATGGAAAATCTCTCCTTTCATGAGTCCTTGAATGATTTAGCATCCGTTGCGTTGTTGCGAAGCCTTTACCACAAGTTTCACATATAAAATGCTCGTAATGATCGTTCATATGCTTGTGGAGGCTTAAGAACATTTCATATCTTTTTCCACAAACCTGACAACAATGTTCGTCCTTACTCAATTTGTACGGCAATATTGAATCTCCATATTTGTTGTCCAATACTTTCCCATGCTCTCGTAAATGCGCCTTTAGTGTAGAGTAATTGTTGATTGCACTCCCGCAAAGTTTACATTTGGCGGTGGCAAAATCCATCTTTAGCGGCTCATATTTCTTGAACTTAAAAAAAAGATCTGTATGTTCATTTTGTGTGTGCTCTCTTAATTTTTCCGGTTCGAGAAATGTATTTCTACAGAAGAAACACAAATAAGTTCCTTTTCTATACTTAAACGGGTACGCAGTACAGGTTGTCATAATAATTTTAATATTTTTTCTAAACGCAGCGCGTCTTTCGTTGCCCTCATTTCTTCGTTCGATCCCTTCAGCTTTGGCGACTGTCATAGCAGTGCTATTGTCAATGACAATATTCATATCCGTTTCCTGTATTATGTCAACGTCTGCTGTTTTTCTTCCTAAAAATAGAAAAATATCCGATATAACTTCTTCTTGTTATTCCCGGCATACGGATAGAATTGTAATGATGTGATAAGAATGGTAACATTTTAAATTAATGAATGTTGTCTTCAAGTTTAAATCTAATTTCCTTACTATTAGATAAAAATGATTATTATAGTAATGGTATCTTATTGTATAAAAAAGTAAACTACAAACACGACTATTATCTGACATTTTAGTAGAATAAATTTAGATACTAAAATCAATTCCCCAAATATTTTGTATAAAAATATATCCATTCGAAATTTAAGTTTCTCAAGAGGTGCTTACAGGATCTATAAATAAAATAACTCCGTTATGAACTAAAATAAAAAAATTAATAATACTTAAGGTTTTATATCAGAAAATACTATAATTCGAGCAAGAATTATATATGTATAATTATAATAACTAGCATATTAAATATTATATCGAAATTTTCACAGATTCCGCGTTTGGATGATGTGTTCGGATATGACTTTTAAGACTGCACTTTTGAATGAACGCATTATTGCAATATTCGCAGACAAATCGTCTATCATTATTGTGTATTCTCATATGTTCTTTTAACGTTCGAGCCCTCGCGTAGTTCTTCTTACACACGTCACACTGGTACTCCTTAAGGCCACTGTGCTTCACCAAATGATTCTTTAACTGTCCAGCTGTGACAAACTTGCTTGGACAGAAGTCGCATTGGAACTGTTTATGTTTAATATGAACGTTTCTTATATGCTTCGTTCTTTGATCGGACATTGCAAAAACCGCTGCGCACAAATGGCAAGGATATTCGACGATCTGATTGTGGAATTGTTTCAGATGTCTCACTCTGTCGGAATAACGTTTGAAGGATATTTTACAGTACGGACATCTGTATCGATTTTCTGCAGCATGTTTTGTGTTTATGTGATAATTTTTTAATGCTCTCGTCTCGAATATTTCGTCACATTTAGTGCATTTATGTTCTTGATCGTTTGATTCGTGGATCAACTGATGAGCTTTTAGGCGGTGGACAGCAGAGAAAGATTTACCACAATGGGAGCAAATATTGTTCGGGTAATGTTGGTTCATGTGGCTGTTGAGTCTCGAAAACAATAAGAATCGTTCGTCGCAATGAGTGCAAAGCATTTCCTTGTCCCTTAAAATAAATGGAGTTACGCCAAGTCCTATATCTTTTACGATTGGCTTTTGGTGAACTTCAAATAAATGGTCTATAAGATGTTCTATGCCATTCATATTTTCCTGGCAGATTTCACATCGAAGATTACTTATTTCAATCTTTACATTATCGTAGGGTCGCGCGTATCGCATTGCCTCAAGGCGATTGGGATGCTCCTGCATATGATCGCTAACATCTTTAAAATTGCCGAATGTTCTTGGACAATGGGAACACGCAAATGCTCCACGTTTCCAGCGAAAAGGACAAACGTTTGAAAACTCTATTAGAGTCGCCGCATTATCTCTTTGGTCATTATAAAGCCTTCGTCTCCTTTTCCACATAAATGTCTTGACCGTTCCTAAAAAAAAAGAATTCCACTATCAAAAGGCTATCGAGGCACAAAGTGTACTATGTTGGTAGTGTTTAAACCTAATATTTTCCTCTGGCCATAGTAAGTGCACTCTTAATTAAATAAAAAAAAATATATTAAAATAAATGGTTTTATTACAAAACTGTAGTCTTAATAGTTCGTAATATAAATTTACTTTTGCTTTGTATATTTCTTGACACAATCGAATAAAAAATGTACATACAGAATTTCATCTTATTCTAAATGGAATGTTCAGGAGAAGTTATAAAATTGTAAAATGTATATTAAATTTTATAATACTCGCATTATTTCACTAGGTTTCCCGATATTTTTGATGTATTTCTCTTAGTCTCTATCGTTTTCATCCGCAGTAAAGTAGTTAAAAAAAATGTTAAAATGACTCGTGCACTGAAAATCTGACATTCACTGGTTAGCTTCTAAAGTTCTTCTAATGATAAATACCTTTGTTTAAGGTATCTTTTTTTGTTTATGCACAAGCCTCATATGAGAATAACGCGACGTTCCTGTACTAAATATTGCTGGGCACATTTTACATCTATATTCACTTTTCTGCCCATGTATTTTACCAAGGTGAATCAGCCTAGAATGACAAGACTCGAATGCCATGGCGCAAATTGGGCAGCGATAACGTTTTTTCGAACCATGAACAGTGGCAACATGTCGATTTTTAATGACATGGTTTAAAAACACCATGTCACACCTTGAACATGGCACTTTGCCAGTTTCGTGACTTTTCTGGTGTGCCCGAAGCTTATATTTAGCCGAGTATCCTTTCCCACATGTATAGCAAACAAAACTTTGGTAATGCTTATTCATGTGACTAAACAAGTTCACGTAGCTTTCAAATAAATTATCGCAAATAACACATCTGTATTCTGAACCAGTTAATACGAAAGGAATAACACCATCATCATAATTTGCGTCAAATTTTTTATCGTGCGATCCAACCAAATGGTTTTTGAGATCTGTCAAATTCTTCAAGTTGTTATCACACAGCTTACATTTTAGATCTGTGATGTCGATTTTAAGAGGAAAGGAATTGCTAACTTCCGGTTTCTGTAGGACTGTAAGTTTTTCATGTATACCACAATGTGTGCGGATTTCCTTCACATTTTGAAACGTTTCTGGACAATAAGCGCAGAGAAATTTTCCACGCGACCAACGAAATACTATAGCGTTGGAGCAATCTAATATTAGGGCAGAATTCGCCTTGTTCTCTAAAAATGGGCGTTTCTTTCTCCACTCAATCTTTATTGACCTTTTTGTTGTTTCCAGCTCTTCTGGGCCTAAAAATAGAAAAAAATACCGTCAACTATTTCTGTTTAATCTTTAAAAAGTTCTCATTTGTTTCATGCGTCATTATATGTCGTTTGAGTTTCGATTTACTAACAAAGTACCATGGGCAATTGGGACAGTCGTATCGTTTTTCCAAAGGTTTATGGTTAATGCGAACATGAGCTGCACGTTTACAACTTGTCTCAAACAATTTCCCGCAAGATGAACACTCATAATCTCTTTTTTGCTGATCATGTCCATCTACTAAATGTTTAGCTCTGGCATAATAAGTTGTGAATACTTCAGGGCAATATGGGCATGTATATCGAATGCCTTTTTTATGTATCCTTAATCTGTGGCACATTCTAGCAGCCCTAGTTTCTAGTACCTCATTACACTCCCCACAAGGGAAACTACCGACTTCATGTGACTGTACGTGAGTTCTAAATCTTGATTTTGATATAAATGCTTTCCCACACGCATCGCAGACGTAGTTTTTATAATGAGTGTTCATGTGTTCGTTAATTTTGCAAAAACTAGAGAACACTGCATTACACATTTGACAATTAAATCTATTAGGTTCTAGTATGAATGGCAGAACACCATCATTATAGTTTAGGTAAAAAAATTTTTCGTGCACAGATATTAGATGTTTCTTCATCAATTCCACGCTACTAAGTTGATAATCACACAATCTACAGCGTAAGTCGGAAACGTCTATTTTAACCATGTTATTTTCAGTGAGTTTTGAGAATATACGCCTTGTAGGTACTTCAATAATATGAAAAGTCCGAACGTGATCTCTCAAGAGTACTGGGTCAACAAATTTAGTATCACAATAGGAACAATAGAAAGCGCTTTGGAACCATCGAAAAGCCCAAGCTGTAGAATATTCTAGAAGCGTCATAGCATTTCGACGCATCATCGTTTTTGATATTCGCTTCTCAGATTCCTCTGGGAGCTCGTTGTTGGCACGCCGCCGCCGACGCATCTGCCGCGCGCAAACATTCTCCTTTAACTTTCTAACGCGTCTTACTACCACTACATCTTCAGAGTCCGCAATAGCGGAACCTAAAAAGAAAATAATACTTTGTTACTAATTTTAGTACCAAAGCCCCAACACATGCACAAATATCTAAATAAACCTTTCTAAACTGGATTGAAACTAGCATTTTTTCATAATACTTTTATTCAATAAAAATAGTAATTTTCATAGGAAACATCAGCTGAAAAGTGTCTTCAGTTATTATATCTTCTGCAATCCAGAAAGCATGATATCACTTATCTCCGGATGGTTTGAGCGTAAATGTGTCACTAATAGGGCTTTTTGTTTAAAAATGACGCCGCACCAATTACAACTAAGATCTTCATGAGTTTTGAGATGAGTTTTCAGTGCTCTATTCCTTGGGAAGGTCTTTCCACATACCGCACAACAAAAATTTCTTTCACCCGTATGTTTCACCATGTGCCTTTTTAATTCGTAGCCAGTTTTAAACAACCATTTACAAAAAGGGCAAGGAAAATTGCGCTGTTGAGGAAAATGTATCGACCGTACATGGATTGCCCGTTTTCCACTAGTTTTGAAAGATAATTCACAGTGAGCACATTTATAAGAAACCTCCTTTTCTCTATGAGCTTCATTCAAATGATTCATCCTTTCATAATAGCCTCCAAATCTCATATTACATTGTGGACATTCGTAACGAGGTCCTTTTGCGTGGGCGTGGGCTTTGTGGTAATCTCTGGCCGCACGCATAGTGAATACTCGCCTACACTTATTACATGGAAAGGTACCCGTTATATGGACTTCAGAATGTTTACGTAATCGAGGCGCTGTCATGTACCCTTTTCCGCAAGTCGCACATATATAGTGCTGGTAATGTATGTTCATATGTTCATACAGTTTGAGGAAGTTATTGAACGATTCTTGACATATTACACACCTCCACGACTCTTTGTCCAAACAAAATGGTAGAACACCATCGGGATAGGAGGAGTCTACGTCATAACCATGGTTTATTACGTGGTGCTTCATATCTGTTACATCTTGAAACGGCATGGCGCAAATTCTGCATATGGCTTCAGTAATGTCAACGTTTATGAGTGACATTTCTTTGAATTTACTGTAAATATCTTTAACACTGTGTTGGGTCGAGCAAAGTCTAACGTGAGACCGAAGCTCTGAGCATTCTGTGAAATTGTCTTCACAGTAAGCGCATTTAAATCTATTCCTTTTCCATCTAAATGGACATAAAAACCAACATTCAAGTATAGCACTGGCATTCTTCTTTGTCATAAATCTGGCTTCAGCTCTGGCACTTCTTTGATAACCTCGTTTTTCAGTCACTTTTGAATTACCTAACAATAAACTTTCAGTTGACTTATCATTGTCGTTTTCTGTCTGACCGCGTTCTCCTAAAAACAGAAAACTTGAGTCAGTTCTTCCACCGTCCATTATAGTATTTAGAAGCAACGCATGCGCACTTTTTGCTCCTGGCTATACTTTATATATCTTGATTTGCAACTTTTCGATTTTTTTGGTTAATTTAAAATAATACATTGAACTACATTTCATTATACGAACGTTTTGACGAGAGTTAATTTAAAGAGTAGCAGTAGAGTAATAGTGTTATAGAATTAGCATTTTCGATGTGAAAAAGATTAAAATAGTTTCAGTCACTACCCTCACCCCAAACTAACATCGTAAAACGATCACAACAACCGTGATAATATTTTAGCACTTTTTAACCTTTTTTTTTTAACATTTCACGAAAATGAAACTCATTATAAATTTACAATAATTTAATTAGGCTATAAGTTCACAATTACCCAATTATGTATGTCTTAATTTTTAATACTTAATAGTTAACATTGCTTGTAAGTTAAATAACTTAATATTTACAGTATGTGTAAAAATAAAAAAGATAGATTAAATAAAATAAATAATAATATTGATAGTAATTCCTCGAGATATTTACAAAAAAAGTAAAATATTATGGGTTATAGTATGTATATATCAATGTATAGGTCTTCGTCTTTTCTTTCCAGCACAAATATTTTAAACGAACGCAATTAAAATATTTCGACCAATATCGCCACTGTGTTTACATTTTATTCAATATTTTTAATTGAAACAATAGATAAAATTCCTGACTCAATTATTCCTACATTTGCCAATTGTAATCGATCCAGCAATTTCCATTTATTTGAAAGACTTATCGTCTAGTTGTACATAGCTTAAGTACTGAAAGCTGAGATCATACAGTTTACTAGCATTGCCCGCGGCTCCGCCCGCGTTCAGATGACCAAAAACCCAAATTCTTAGGTTTTACATATTAGTATAGTCTTACATTGCAGTTATTGTATTTTTTCTCAGAAATGAGATATTTTCCCACGGTAAAAAGTTGACATCTGTTGACCCGGATAACCAGCTATCATCATACCAAATTTCATAAAAATCAATCCAGTGGTTTTCTCGTGATGCGGTAACAGACAGACAGACAAAAATTCTAAAAACTATAGATTCGGACTCTGTATACAATGTCTATTTCTATTAGATTTTCCAAAAAATATTTAATGTACAGATTCGACTTAGTTACAATTTTATTATATGCATAGATTAGTTACATAAGTGTTTGTCACTTGAAAAATTAATAAATAAAGTAAATCTTAAGTTTTATTCTAACTAAAAGTAAAATATCAGACGTGAAAATGTTTTTTTGCTATATGTTTATCCAATGAAAGTTTTGTCGCGAAACCTCTCGCACAGTGTCCACAAGAAAATCCAAAGTCCATTTCTTTTTTCGTACGATGGACTTTTACGTTGTGATGATATTTTTGGGAGCGAGTTTTAAACATCATATGACATGTTGTGCATTCATACATTTCTGCTCCCGGTTTATAGTTATGAATTTCCATTAAATGTCGTTTTCTAAGTTCCCAAGTGGCAAATCGTGGCTTGTCTTTACAGTAAACACACATGTAAGGAAGAGTTGTATGCTGAGTTTTTACATGAACATTTCTCTCTTCCAAAGTGGAAAATGTCGCTATACATCTACTGCAATTGTACTTATTATCATGTGGGATCTTTGTGTGAGCTCTGAGAGCCACTTCTGTTATGAAACCTTCCCCGCAAGTATCGCACACATAGTTCTGGTAATGTTCTGCAGTGTGTTTTTTTAAGGATATAAAGTCTGAAAATTGTATTTTGCATATCGCACATTTCCAACTCGAGCCATCGTTGAGTTTGAATGGAAGTACTCCAGGTTGAACGTCTATATTGACGGGTTGTTTATGATCATTTTTTAAATGTGTTAAAAGATCGTCGAGAGTATCTATATGCATAAAGCATAACTTACACTGTAAGTCAGTTATATCAACTTTTAGGAACTCCTTACGTAATTTTCTACTGAATACAAGCTGGATATCAAAATTTGCATGTCGTGATGCCATATGAGCGCGTAAACCGTTTGGATCATTTGACTGTACACGACAGAAAACACAATTGAAATTCTGACCCCAGGTCCGAAAAGGACATGCGGTAGAACATTGTAATATAATTTCAGTATTGAAACGATGTTTTAAGGCTTTTCCAAAACGTGGCTTGTATGTAGCCTTGTAACATTTAAAATTTCGCTCGTGTTGCTTAAGGCCATGTTCGGATAAGAAAGTAGCCCCACATTTATCACACGTAAAAATTTTCACATGACTGCGTAGGTGTCCATTAATTTGGGAAAATTCAGGAAAAACTTTATCACAATCTAGACACATCCACACTCCGGTTTCATTTTGTTTATACGGTAAAACACCGAAAGGTACATCAAAATTAACAGTTTTGCCGTGGTTACGGGATAAGTGGGTCATGAATGTTTCAACACTCTGAATGTTTTCCGAGCATATATTACATTTAAAATGGCTTATATCTACTTTTAAATCGTCCACAACTTTATAAAAAGCGCTGTTGTAATCAGCGTTTATATGTGTCGTTTTGACATGATCTCTTAAAGCTTCCATAGGTTCGAATTCATCGTGGCAATATGAGCATAATATTCTATTAAATCTAGTCTTAAACGGAATAGCAGTTGAGTGCTTAAGTATTAACACAGCATTTCGCCGTTGAGGGTTCTGCTTAACGGACCGTTCAAATAAACCTTTTTTTGGTTTACCCTCTTTTTCTTTGTGCGCGTCAATATCCTTTGTGATCCCTAAAAAAAGAAAAGAACCACATCATTATTTCAGTCTAACAAATTCTTCTCTTACTTTAAGGACCTTCAGTCGTAGTAATGCCAAGAATAAAAATTTTAAACAATTTTAGACGACTTTTAAGTATTCTAAATTGATCTGTTATGGCTACAGAACATATTAAGCATCAAAATGCTTTTTCGCGATGTGCTTATCCAGAAATAACTGAGTAGTAAAAGCCTTCGGGCAACTGTGGCACGGGTAATTGAGTTCGGTATCTTTTTTTACTCTATGCGTCCTTGCCATGTGGTTATACTTCCCTGATCTAGTTTTAAATGATTTTTGACAGGTCGCACATTCGTATTTGTCAGCACCAGTCTTATAATTATGAACTTCCATCAAATGTTTCTTCCGAAGTTCCCAATTAGCAAAGCGAGGCTTGTCTTTGCAATAAACGCACATATATGGAGTCGACGTATGCTGAGTTTTTACATGAATGTTTCTCTCTTCTAGACTAGAAAATGTTGCCACGCATCGACTGCAATTGTATTTATTTTCATGGGGTATTTTAGTATGTGCGATCATGGCAGATTCAGTTATGAATCCTTCACCACATGTATCACAGACATAATTCTGAAAGTGTTCAGATGTATGTTTTTTTAAAGAGACAAAGTCTTTAAATTCGTTTGGACACATTGTGCATTTCCAAATCGACCCATCATTTAGTCTAAATGGTAATACGCCAACTTGGGCATCAGAATTTATTGGTTGTTGATGATCGTTCTTTAAGTGATATGTTAAAGTTTCAAAATTTTCAATTTGCATAAAACATAATTTACATTGAAGGTCGGTAATGTCAATCTTAAGAAATTCTTTCCCTAATTTTTTATAGAACGCTGCTTGTACATCGTAATTTTCATGTCGAGTCGCCATATGACTTCTAAGCGTACTCGGATCACTTGATTGCACCCTACAAAATACACAGTTGAAATTACTCTTCCAGGTTCTAAACGGACAAGCTGTAGAACACTGAAGAATAATTTCAGCATTCGTGCGAGGTCTCATAACCCTGCCATTACGAGGTTTATAGGCAGTCCTAAAACATTTAACTTGACGCCGATGGTCACGCAACGCGTGATCAGAAATAAATGTTGTACCACATTTATCACAGCTAAAATTCATAAAATGTGTTGCGATATGACGTTTGAACTGAATAAACTCTACATAGGTTTTCTGGCAGTACACACACACCCATTGATCGTTTGCGTTTTGTTTATATGGTAATACACCGAAACGCGCATTGAATTTGACAGATTTGTTATGTTCTCTAGACAGATGGCCCATTAAAGTATCTATATCTTGAATGTCCTGACTGCATAGATTACATTTAAGGTTAGTTATGTCGACTTTCACTAAATTATCTTTAGTCCTATAGAATACATTTTTAAAATCAGTGTTGACATGTTCAGTTTTCATATGGTAACGAAGATTGGACAACGTGTTATATTCATCGTGACAATACGCGCATAAAATCTGACTAAAACGTGTTTTAAATGGATAGGCAGTGGAATGCCTGAGTATAAGTTCCGCGTTACGACGCTGTGGCGTCTGATATACGAGTACTATTTTCTTTTTCTCACTCTCATTCTCACTACGCCCGCGAATTTCCAATGTCGACCCTAAAAACAAAAAAGAAATTGGTCAATGTCAAACCAAACACCGTAGAAACCTAACTGGTGCGGGAGATTAAAACATAAACAAGGAATGTCTACGAAATGTTTATTTTGAAAAATCTATCTAAAATATTTTAAACTTCCAATGTGATTTCCGGGTGGTGAGTTTTCATATGGCCTTTAAGGCTCACTTTCTGTGCAAACTGTTTAGTACAAATGACACAAATAAAACGTTTATTGTCACTATGTATCCACATGTGCTGTTTCAAGCTTTTACTTCTCGAGAACAACTTTAGGCAAACACTACATCTATAAGGTTTCTCGCCAGTATGACAAAATCTGTGCTCCTCCAGTTCTCTTTTAGTTCCGAATTTCATTCCGCAACAGGAACACACGAAACTGTCGTCACTATGATTCACTTTAAAGTGAGTATAGAAATGTTTGCGAGATTCAAAAGTTTCTTCGCAATCCGGACATTCGTACATTCTCTTTTGCCGGCCATGCACTTCAACTAGATGCTTCTGTTTAGTTTCCCACGACAAGAAACGTTCACCGCAACTGATGCAACAGAAGGTCCAACAACGTTTAGATTCCCTCAAATGTTCTCTTTTCTTTTCCAATGTCGGAAAAGCTGTCCAACATTTCCTACAAACGTGGTCCCCATAAGTGTGACTGCAACGAATGTGATATTTCAAAGCTTCATTTTTCAAATAAGTTCGCCCACACACATCGCACGTATATTTTTGATAGTGAGAAGTTGTGTGTCTACATAATTTAGTGAGCGACGGCATCTTTTTATCACAGAGAAAGCAAACCCATTTCTCGCCGTCCATTCTATAAGGATGCATACCAATTTCAAAATTCAAATCAATTTTCTTCACATCGTGAACTTCACGAATATGCCCAGCTATTTCCTCTAGATTGTTACAAGGCAAAGAGCAGATCCTACATTTTAGATCTGTGAGGTCAACTTTAAGGTACTCTTTGCCGTATCCACAGTGTGCCAGAGCAGTGGACACTGTGAATGTTTTGTGAGCTTCATCTAAATGACCCCTATAGTCTTTTGGGTCTTCGTATTCTTCACAGCAGTAGACACAAATCATAGTTTTGCTTCGTATTCTGAACGGGTAAACCGTAGAATATTGCAAAACTAGTTCGGCGTTCCGTTTAGTCATCTTTAAGCGACTGGGTTGTTTGGAGTCTAGAAAAAAAAAGAAAATTTCCATGTTGACTCATTAAGTCTTCTGTATTTTTTTTTTGTGTATTTTGCTGTGAATTTAAGCTGATGTAAATGTGTTGTTAAAATGGATATTTTTATAGATGAGAAAATATTTAATAACTATATAGTCATGTTTTAGTAGTAACTAATAAGTTAATAATAATTAAGTAAAAAGTGACAAATCAAATTAGTGTGAATGAAAGTTTCGTTTATTATAGGAGTTTATACACTTGATGTTATCTATAAGGTTATATTTAAATCGATTTCTTTTCCAATATTAAGCCTAGAAATTTTGACGGCAAAAATGCAGAGGTATTGCAAGGATAAAATTTACATTCAGATAAAAATTTATTTCTGATACACAACTGTTATTGCATCTCTTTTTCATTTATGTACCAAATTTTGGACTTTGAATTGAATATTTTTAGAAGACTATTTATTAATCCAGGGATAAATCGAAAAACAATGTTTACTAAAAAAGATCAAAGCTGCTAATTTAGGGACTTTTTCATACCCGTGTTATCAATTTAGTCGATTAATATTTGCTAAGCCCTAATATAACTCCTTAACCAACTTTGATTTCTTAATTTTACTAATAACTTTTGTCAAATATTACCATAATATGAAAACTTTAATAGGAAACTATAGTTAAGTACTCGTTTATCTATATATAAAACTATCGACTCACCCTCGCTTTGCTTAGGTTCGTCTCTACGTACATTTTAATTTTTTTGAGCGGAACCCTTATTCTTTTACTGAAATAAAATAAGCCTAAGTTACTCCTTATAACATTATCTACCTGCCAGTGGAAGTCTTGTCAAAATCGGCTCAGCCGTTTCGGAGATTAGCCGGAACAAACAGACAGACAAAAAATTTAAAAATTGTGTTTTTCTTATAAATATATATATATATAATTTCATATGCATTTAGTAGAAAGCTGTTATTTTGAAATTACAAACAGACACTTCAATTTTATTTATCTGTATAGATAAAAAAATGTACATGAGAGCAACAAAATGAGGTAACTTAGTGAAATATACGTCGATACATTATTTAATCTTATTTATCTGTATTATATTTAGCCATACTTAAAATAAATGATTATCTATATATCAATAAGTACTCTACGAATTTAAATGTTTTCTACTTCAGGATGATGCGCTTTCATATGTGACTTATAACTGACGCGTTGATTAAATTGCTTATTGCATATACTACATTCAAACCGTTTATATTCGCTATGAATCCACATATGTTGGGTCAAATTCGCCTTTCTAGGGAATGATTTGGAACAAATGTCACAATCGAAGAGTTTGAGACCAGTATGGACGACCGTGTGCTGTTCTAAATGTCTTTTAGTGGTAAACTTTCTGCCACACCATGAACACACGAAATTGACTCCAGCATGAGTAGTCGCGAAATGAACTCTGTACGCATTTCTTGATGTATAAACCATTCCACATTCAGGACAGGAATGTGTCTTTTTCGCATGACCATGAACTGTTATTCTGTGTTTTTCCTTCGCCGACCATTTCATAAATCTTTGGGAACATATAAAGCAATGATACGCCCAACATTTTGGAGATGACTCTACATGTTCCCGTTTCGCTTCTAATGAGCTGAAGGTCTGCTTACATCTCCTACAAATACGTTCATCAGGTATATGAGAAAATCTCATATGCTGTTGTAGAGAACCATTCGTTGTATACGACTTTCCACATTCCTCGCAAGTAAAGTTTTGATAATGCGATGACATGTGACGGCTGAGTTGGCGAAGACATGGAAAATTCCTATCACAAATCCCACACAAAAGCTTCTCATTTTCAAATTTGAAAGGCTGAATGCCCAAATGGAATTCAAAATTAATTTTTTGCTCGTGTACTTCGTTTAAATGTTTTGCTACCTCCTCTAACTTTTTGTATGATTGATTACAAATTCTGCATCTTAGATCTGTGCAGTCTGCTTTAAGGTATCCCTCGTAATGGCAATGTGCAAAAGCAGTTTCTACTTTGAACGTTTTATGCTCTTCATCCATGTGTTTTCTATACTGAGACGATTCCGAGTAAGATTCGCAACAATATACGCACATAAGGGACGTCTCAGGCAGCCTGAAGGGGTAGGCTGTGGAGTATTTCACCATGACTTCGGCATTGCGTCTGGCGACTGATAATGGACGTATCGGGTCTAGAACAGACAGAAATGCCTTTGATCAGTTCTTTATGTTCCACCAAAACGCCTATATAACACGTCAGTTATTTCCTATCGATATATTTTGTTTATTTCCGCATTAAAACGATTTCATCCCTTTCAAATCTGATTTGTTGTTGAGATACAATAGTAATATTCTGGTTATACGAGTAGATAGTACGAATTTGTAAATTTGGTCTATTTCTTAGTTATTTTGTGAGAATAGAAACCAGAGAAACATTATATTATTGTACCATTTTAAGAATACTTTAATTGCACTTTTACTTTATATTGTTTTAATTTTACTTCATAAGTCTAGGTAAATCTATGTATTTTATTCCTATTCAGATCGACATTATGTCGCAAATCACAAGAGGTTAGGTGTTCTTTAATGCTTTTCTTATTTTATAGGTAATACTTTGTTAGACGACTTTAGTTTTTATTGAAAATGTCATTTTATAGGTTTTAATGTAAAAAGAGAACAGAAAGATATAAATTACTTGAAAAATATTTATTTAACACTATATATAACCTATACAATATATCCTACAATGTACCATGTCTCATATAGACTATGAAACGAAAACAACTTACTTTGATATAACAAATAATAAAATTTTACTTTAATATTGTACTATTAGAGTCTTAAAAGATTTCAGAATAAGTGCCCATCATTATGCTGACCAAAACAAACTAATGCTGAACCAAAACTCTTAATGTTGGGTTAGCAGAAGGGCTGCCATGGAGACACTATTCAAATTTGATATCTAAGATCGATATACGAAGTTCAAGGCGCTAATTCAATAAACATAAAACCTTTTACTTTTTATAACAATATTTATAACTTTAAAAAAAACTAGATCAAACAATTTAAGACTCCTGCAAGTAAAAATCACCATTTACTTTTTTATTATCGTATTTTCTCTCTATCGTACAAAAGTCAGGGAAGACCTAGTCATCGTTTTTCAAAACAGTGAGAACCATTTTCACTTTACTGTTCTGCATGCCTTGAAAATCAGCTAAGTCCGGATGATACGATTTCATATGAGTTTTCCAACTGACTCTTTGATTAAATTGTTTATTGCATAAAGTACAACTAAACCTCTTTAATTCGCTATGTATCCACATGTGTTGAACTAAATTCTTCTTTCTAGGAAACGATTTAGAACAAACCGGACAAGGAAAAAGCTTTTCTTTCGTATGAATTACTCTATGGTTCTCCAAATTACGTTTCGTATCAAACTTGAGTCCACAGCATGTGCAAACAAAATTGTCATCTGTGTGCAAAATTTTAAAATGGACGCGGTATTTTTTCCTATCGGGAAACACTTCACCACATTCTGGACATACGTAAGTTCTTTTCGGGGCACCATGAACTTTGGCCATATGCGCTTGCTTGATGTTCCAAGTTAGGAATCTTTCTCCGCAAACGTTACAAAGATGAGACCAGCACTTCTTAGACTGAATTGAATGTTCACGTTTTTCCGTTAACGTCGCAAAAGTTTTTTTACACTTTCGGCATATCCTCTCCTGTCCCGAATGAGTGTATGTTATATGGTGTTTTAGAGATGTTATAGTTGAGTACGATTTCCCACAAGCATCACAGGTGTATTTCAGGAAGTGAGATTGCGTGTGCCTACTTAATTGTCTTAGGCATAACGACTTCGCTTTACATATGGCGCAGGCTATTTTATCTTTCTCTAGTTTGAACGGTTGCATGCCCAATTCGAACGATAGATCGAGGGATTGCTCATGTTTATGGTACAAATGGTGAGCAACGTCTTCTAAACTCTCAAACGTGTCCGTACAAAGGCGACATCGTAAATCTGTGCAGTCTACTTTAATGTAGCCTTCTGTGCAGTGAACGAACGCCATACGGACGTTGAATGTTTGGTGTTCCTCGTCCATGTGCTTTCTGTACATGGCGGGATCGTCATAACTTTCGCAACAGTACACACAAACCATAGAATCCTCAGGTAGTCTGAACGGGTACGCTGTTGAAAATTTCACGATAAACTCCGCGTTGCGCTTCGCCATAAAATAGGCGTTTTCGCCTAGAACAAAAAGAAATCCCTTGGTCATTCACAGCTCGCTCGTTATTTAGTCTCTTAATCTTCTTCAAATTTAAGTCTGAACTTTTAAGTTATTTATTAGTCCCTATTTTAACACTTCATAATCTTCGTTCTGCTTCCATTATTTCACCGAAATGGCGCCGGTCGATATTTGCATACGCTTGCGGTAAAAAAGCAGTGAATCGCTGCTATGAATTAAATATTTTCGAATTAATAATTATTGTGGTTAAACAGAGTTTAAATACTTTGTATGAGATAATTAAATAACCAGATAAAATTTATAAATAAACCAAAAATATATATTTTTTATCAAAGAACCTAGTCTCAATTTCTAGAATATGATCCAAATTATAATAATGTTTGCAAATCCTTCCACCTAATATAATAACTTGTAAGTGTTAAATATAACACAAATAACTATTTTTTACCTAATGAGATTTTTTACAGTGTGGAAAAAATACCTTTAAAATATAAATTAAAAAAATGAGCTGACGTTTCCATGAAACTGACCTATCATACTCATTGTGCCAATTCTAACAGTCCCGAACAAATATCGGAATACATGAAAGAAAACCAAATTAATGGCGCATAATTCCCTAATCATTAAAACCCCATCACAAAAAGAACATTTTAATAAAAACCAACATGTTAAGTTTTAAATAAATTTAATAACTACGATTCTCCAACGAAATGGTCCACGTAACGCGAAACATAAACAAATACAACAAAATATTATGTAATTAGGATTATATTATTGTGCACAAACGAATAGCTGATATGAAAACGATGACATATGGTCATATACTAATAAGAAATATTAGAAAAGGTCAAAAATCTACTAATTCCGGATGATAAGACTTCATATGTGTCTTCCAACTGACTCGCTGGTTAAACTGTTTACTGCATAGAGTGCATTCAAATCTTTTATACTCGCTATGTATCCAGCTGTGTTGAATCAAATTTTTCTTCCTCGCAAACGATTTGGAGCACACCGTGCAAGGAAATGATTTTTCCTTGGTATGTATTACTTTATGCTCAGCCAAAGCTCGTTTAGTGTCGAATTTGAAACCACAGAACGAGCAAGCAAATATATCATCTGTGTGGGAGAGTATAAAATGCGCTCTATATGGATGCCACTTATCAAACACTTTTCCACAATCTGGGCAAGTGTATTTCTTGGGTCTTTGACCGTGAGCTTCGATCAGATGGTCCAGCCTCAGCTTCCGTGATATAAATCTCTTTCCGCACAAATTGCAACTTTGTGGCCAACATTTTTCTGAGGACAGTACGTGTTGACGACGTTCCTCGCAACTTGGGAAGGCTTCCTTACATTTCAGACAAATTTTATACTGACTATGACCATATTGTATGTGGCGAGTCAGATTTTCTTTGTTTATATACGACTTACCGCACGTCTCGCATGTATATTTATGGTAATGGCAGCTAGTGTGTCTACTCAGTTCGCGGAGACTAGGGAGTTTTAGGTTACACAGCGCGCACACCCATCTTTCCGGCCCCAATTTGAACATTTGCATGCCAACTTCTATGTTAAGATTGATACTCTTTTTGTGCTCATTGACCAAATGTTGGGCAATAGTGACGATACTCTCAAAGGGTTCCATGCAGATGCGACAAGTCAGATCAAAACAGTCAACTTTTAGATATTCTGTATAGTTATTCATGGAGTGCGCGAAAGCGGTCTCCACATTAAAAACCGAGTGCTCCTCGTTCATATGTTGCCTGTACAGCTTCGGATCGTCATACTGCTCGCAACAGTAGACGCAAACCATGGAATTACTCGGTATCCTGAAAGGATACGCCGTGGAATATTTCAAAACTACCTTAGCGTTGAGACGCGCCGCGACTAACCAATCCACCTCTAGAACAAAGAGAAAGTGCCGTCACTATTTAGCTCTTTTAGTTAACTTAATTTTTATAAGTATAGATGCAGTATTACTGATGTCTAAAAGATTTAAACACTTCCGAAAAAACTGCGGAAAGAAAGAAGTATTGGTAGAATAATTTCGCACATAATTTATGGGCGCTTAGTATTGTTTGTGACCGAAAAACCATATTATTATTAAAATTCGCACTTACACAACTACTTCTTAGTTCTTGACAATATCCTATTATTATTCTTATTTAATTCATCTACTTAAGCTTAAAATTCTTCGGTTTAATCCACGGTAATGAATAAACTTTTTTTTTTCAATTAACTAAATTTATTTATCATATGATTAATATTATTTACAAAAAAAACACAAAATTTTTTCTAGAAACGTTTATACCTAGCCGTACGTTACATACTATTTTGCAATAAAATAATCAGTCAAGAGAGCCAGTTGAGATTCATAATATTGAGCTTTATCTTTTACTAGCGACTCACCCTCGATCCGCTCGGTTTCGTACCTGGTAACGTTTTGACGTTTAGTATAGATTTCTCAGAGATAAGATATTTTCCCGCAATAACTTTTTATTGTATATGTAATTTCATCGAAATCTGTCCAGTGGTTTTCTCGTGATGCGTTTACAGACAGATAGACATAAATTCTAAAAACTATAGATTCGGCCTCTGTATCGTTAATAATGACTATTTCGACAAATAATAAAATAATGTACAGATTCTAATCAGTTAGAATTTTATTATATGCGTAGATTTCATAGATAACCGATGAATTTTCATTCACCATTCGTCGTTATCTATACTTTTCTATACTAATATTATAATTGAAAGTTTGTGAGTATGAATATTTGTTACTCTTTCACGCCAGAACGGCTGAACGGATCTGGATGAAATTTGGCACAGAGATAGAATATAGTCTGGAATAACACAGGCATCATTCTACACCGGAAAAATGTACGGGTCCCGTGGGATAGATTTGTTTTTGTTTTCCTAGAGACGAATCCGAGCGAAACGAGGTTGAGCCACTAGTATATAATGTGTTAAAAACTTTAGTTCGAGCTTTCTACTGAAATTACACGTCATACTTTATGTATCTAAATTAAAATTCAGTTATAATGGCAACATTCCTTCACTTCACAATTCATAATCTATATTAAAATTAGAAATAAGGTATTTTATTATACTTTTACTGTGAGTATTACAAATAATTATCGGTAGAAAATTGTTCTCATATATTTCTATCCTAATTATCTTATACATATTAAGATTGTTTTTAATATATCGAGGTAATATTCAAATAAAATTAATTACTTACACAAAACACAAAAAAAAAACGTAATACAGCTAAAATAAACTTACATAATTGTTCACAAATTCGGTCTAACTTTAAAAATAATAATATTATATTTGAAAAATCTTACTTCTTACCTTAAGTCTCTTAATACTAATACTTCGAGTATTCTAAAGTCACTACGCATATTTCTTTAATAAAAAAAAAAAAGAAAAAACTCACAAAATTCAAAGTTACACCACTCATAATTAATATAAGCCATTTTTTTTGAACATAAATAAAAATATCATTACGTCATTTTTATAAAAACGTCAATCTTCATTTGTCAATTGCCTAAAAAATTTAAATAAGACTCGAAATCGATAAGACAACCCTAAATACTTGCATTCGCTATATTGTTAATATATTAATATCGATATTCGATTTTAACCATAACATCCCTAAACGCCAATTGAAAACTAATTACTAGAGAGAGAATTATTCTAAAAATCCTTTCCGATATATAGAATCGATTAATCGTCATCATTATTATTCACTGAACCTAGACACAAGGCAGTGGTAGCCCAGTGGTAACGCGTTCGATTGCATAACCGAGTGAAGTGGGTTCAAATCCCGGGTGTCGCACCTCTGATATTCTCATGTGCGAAACATTTCCAACATGGTTACCACTTGAATTACGGTGAATGAAAACGTGAGTTTTCGAAAGGCCAACGTCGACTATGGACTGATCCCTCTCGTCCCCGTTCAATTCCCTATTGGCCCACGCCCAGCAGTGGGACGTTAAAAAGGACTGAACACAGATACAATCTATCAACCTTTAACTTCAACCTAAAAACAAAAACGCCTATACGACAATGAATGGAAACTTCTAGATACTACGCCGTATAACTAACGTGAGTGGACAAGTGTCGTTTGTATCGGGACCGACAAATAAATTTCATGCCACAATGTTTACACACAACACAGTCTTTGGAGTGTTTTAGTTTAAAATGTTGGTAATAGGCACTGCCTTTGCTAAACGTTATATTGCAATCGGCACAACGGTCTACACGTTTCGTTTGACCATGTTCAGTCTCCATATGCCTCTTGCGGATCTTCCAATCGTGAAATCTCTCCGGGCATTTGGAACAGCAGTATGCCATGCAGGATTTCTCTGTCCTTCTGTGTTTCTCCTTCGCTTCCATGTTAGGGAACACCTTCCCGCATCTCCTGCACGACACTTTGTACTCTTGGTGTTTGGATCGAACGTGGCGCAACAGGCCAGTCGTGGCCACATAGCTTTTGCCACAGAAATGGCACACGTAGCTTAAGAAGTGCGTTATCGTGTGTCTATTCAAGTGAAATAGTGATGGGCAACTTTTGGCACAGACCACACAACTAAAGAAATCCTTTCGCAAAACATAAGGCATCACACCGAGCCGGGCGTTAGAATCGATAGCTTCATCGTGAGTTTGTTTCAGATGTTCCGCGATCGTTTCCAAACTGTCAAACTGTTGGAAGCATATCCTACATTTCAAGTTGGTCAAATCAGCTTTAATAAACTCTAATTTGGGCAAATTATGGAATGCCACTTTTATGTTGAACGTATCGTGCTCCTCGTCCATGTGCCGTCTGAACACGTCAGGATCGTCGTACAATTCCTGGCAGTAAACGCACACAATGCACTTATCGTTCACTCTGAAGGGGTAAGCGGTTGTACATTTTATAATGGTTGCGGCGTTACCGCGAGCCGGGTCCGAACATTCGTCTAAAACAAAAAAAGACCGCTATAAAACGTCCGACAGCCTCCTTGGTTTACAATCGAAAATCGGAAATCGCATGTTTTGTATTTATCCATTGCCTAAGACCGTTATACCGACTGCGCTTAGTTACCGATACTCTTTAGTTTTTGGATACAATCTTTGTTTTATTCCAAATTCGAAAATAAAAATCGATTATCAAACGACACTGTTTTAGATTAACGCTTAGCATTTAACGGAGAGTCATAAAAAAAGTTAGATGCACACGTTTGCTTCAAGAAAAGTTTCAGCTAAATTATGTAATGGGAACGGATAGAGTATAGTTGTAATAAATTCATTTATAAATTTAAGAACAAATTACCAAGCAATATTATTTTGAAGCTACGCATATAATAAAATAAATAACACAAATATTGTTTAGTAATTTGTTCGGATTAAAATTAATATTTCTGGACGGAACAGACTTTAGAAAACAGGACATCGAAGTTAGAAAGCAGAGAAAGAGAACTAAATTCGACGACCCATATTATAAAAAGATATCAAAATATATATACATTTTCTATGAAAATCCATCCAAAAAAATTGTCATTATTAAGACTTTTTAGTCAAAAAGTGTGGACATGTGTCAAAAACGTGTAAACATTGATCACTTCCATTGCAATTTCTAACTACCACACATGTGCGTAACTTACCTGGCAACACTGGTTGAAGATAATTTTATTTTTATCATACAATCAAACAGGCTACATACATTTAAAGCCGACGGAGACCAAATATATTAATATACTTTTTATTAACCTTGAAATATTTTTTTCATATAGGGAAACTTTTCAGTAAGAAAGTGAAGTAGACATCGATCCAAAAAGTACTAAATACACAATCCCATGCAAAAGTTCTCTTAAAACTGTCACCAATTGTGTTAAGGTGATTATTCTAGTTGAAATAAATATACAACAATGTAAATTGAACCTTAAATACAATGCTTAAATTTGTTTTCACATTATTTTTAATTAAAAGCGTCAAATGTTCAAATGAGCGCTCATTTGGTGAGGACATATTTTTTTCGGTGATTGTGTATCTAGTGCTTCATTGATCGATGGACGTAGATAATAATCAATTTAATAGTTTCCTTAGTTATGTTTGAAGAAACATAATGAAAAAAAAAATCTCTTAGAAACAATTTCAAATTGTATGTAATTTTAAATATGTACCACAATATATATATATATATATATATATATATATATATATATATATATATATATATATATATATATATATAAATAATACTGTGGACATACATTCTGGTAAAATATAGAGACGTGTCCACACTTATACAACGACAAATCATGCAACATATATGTAAATTATCAGTTTTTTTGCTGTTTATTTATTATTTTATAAAACAATAATGTTCAACAATTAATATAATATAAAAAAAATTGAAAAAGTAAAGTGTTAGAGGGTAGTTGAAAATCAGTGTATCACGTATAATCCATATCCAATATTATAAATGTGAAAGTTTGAATGGATGGATGTTTGTTACTCAATCACGCCAGAACGGCTGAACGGAACTGGATGAAATTTGGCACAGAGATAGATTATAGTTTGGATTAACACACAGGTTGATGTTTATCCCGGAAAATATACGGTTACCGTGGGATAGATTTATTTTTGTTTTTCAACTTTATATATACATATTTACTTCACGTTTTCCCCAACCAAAAGTAAAGGAAGATATTATTGACATCTCTCAGTCTGTAAATCTTAACTAATATCATAAATGCTCATGTGTGAATCATTTTCAACATGATTACCGAATACCCAGTAAAGGAAAATATCGTGAGAAAATCTACATGTGTGAGAGAACCTAGCAAGTTTTTAAAAGACATGCTCAGTCCGCCCGCACTTGGCCAGCGTGGTGGACTATGGCCTGATCCCACTCGTATTGAAGCGAGTGTTACGTTAAAAATGGCTGAATACATACATACATACATATAGCATCGAGCGAATTTGAACATGAAGAAATTAATAAAAGAAACTCTAATACTATCTATAAAATCTATCGAGTTGCGATACTAAAATTATCATTTAAAAGTGATTCTGAATATCTTATTCAGAAATCTTATTTAGAAAAAAAAGAAACAACTTTATGAAAGTCTATATATTTGTTATGCCAAACACATTTAAATTGGCGTGCAATCTTGCTCGATTCAAGATTTAAGTACATGGGCGAACTACGCTTCGCTCGGCGTGGGCGTTGGTTTAATAGGTCATCATCCATAGCACAATATAAGTACCATAAACATTTACTAGATGGCGCTAATTTATTTATTTAACCTTATCTAAATACAAAATTTTATTCAAATCGTTATAGCCGTTTCCGAGATACACAAAATAAATTGATATACAACAATTGCTTATTTAATATTATTTACGTCTAATGTAACCGTTTCAACCTAACAACTAACCGTTCTAAATATTTTGAAAATATTTGAAATTGTACAAAAAATAATAAAAATCTCTTGAAATGTAAAAATAGTTATAATCAATCGTTTCGAATAGTAAGATTATATTATCGATCAAAAAACTACTAGATACACAATCAGATAAAAAATGCCCTCACCGAATGAGCGCTCATTTGAACATTTGAGGGCGCTTTTAATTTTTTTTTTTGAGAAAACAACTTTAAGTATTGCATTTAAGGTTCAATTTACATTGTCGTATATATATTTCAACTAGAACAATTACCTAAACACAATTGGCGACACTTTTAAGAGAACTTTTGCATAAGATTGTGTATCTAGTGCTTTTTTGATCGATTAACTAAATCAACCCTTTTTAAAATTGTACAGAATTTCAGTGCCACTTCACTTTAATATAAAGCTTTCGAAACCACACCAAGACCTCAGACCAAAAGAGTTAAAATAAAACCTAGAAATAAACCGAAAAAAAGATCTATGTTAAATGTCCTATATTCGCGTAAATCTAAGAATCTCTATCACTTATAAAGTCACTATTTAGTAATGTGTACATTTGAATGGGTGTTAGTGTGTTACCAGCAAAAAACCTGACAATTTCAAATTGGAAAAGCAAAGTGCTGTGAACGAATATATAAATGAAATTATAATATATTTTTTATCTTTTCTTCTTACCAATTTAATTTACTTTTGACATAATAATCTTGTTATATTTACCAGAATTAACCAAAAATGTTAAGTCTGAAAAAAAAAATTGGACCACAGACAAAAAATACCAACCGATTCCCCTGACATATACCTGTAACCAAAAAAAAAAAAAAAATTCCCAACCCAAAATCATTCACAGCACTTAAGCCCAACCAACATAAGATAGAACATTCTAGACGCCTACCTTTCTTCTTCCTCGGCTCGGGCTTTTCCTTACTCGACGTGGCTATTTCCTTTTTCGTCTTAACCTTTTTCGCGGACGAAGATTTCGTTTTCGACGACGATTTCCGTTTTTCCGTTACTTTCTCGCTATTTAGCATATCTAGCATTTCCACAGACTCTTTCTTGGGTATTTTACTTGCTAACTTTGTTAGTGGCTCGTCGTCAACTAGAAGGAAAAAAAATGTATTAATATATGGAGCCGGACTTTTTTTTTATTTCTAACTAAGTCCTCAATTCGTGTGTATATTTATTTAGTATGGCAGAACCCGCGGCTTCACTCGCGCTAAAACTACAAAAAAAAATTCTAAAAAGGTAGTTTCATACAAACTTTCATCTCCTATTTTACCCCCATATCATAAAGAATGAACTTCGAAAAATGCTAAAACACGTATTTATTTAATTGTATTGAAGAGCATTAACACCACGTTTCAAGTAATTCTGATCACAAATATTTTTTGGGTTATATTATAACGTGTTTTCCCGTGGGAATAAGATAATCTCCCACCGTAAAAAGTAGCCTATGTCACTCTCCAGCCTTCCAACTATCTCCACACAAAAATTAGGCCAATCCGTCAATCCGATTCGACGTGAAAGAAGGACAAACAAACAAACAAACAAACAAACAAACAAACAAACAAACAAACAAACAAACAAACAAACATTAGTATGGATGTACATACCTTGTGTAAAGATTCCTATAAACAATCATGCAGCAAAATCTTTATCAATCAAAGTATGGCTATTGAAAATTAAAGTTTGCGACCTACTAGATATCCCACTATAACCCCATATGAGATATAAATCCCATGCTCTAGGGAAACCCTAGAAAGATGAACGTAGGGAGTTAGCGACAATAGATAGCAGTGGCGAAGGGTGAAATTTTAGCATTGACGAATAATAATACTATTTTGTTTTTAATTGTAACCTGAATCTCGGAAACGGCTCCAATGATTTTCATGAAATCTAGTACACATGGTGTTTCGGGGGCGATAAATCGATCCAGATTAGTCTTATGTCTGAGAAAACGCGTGTTTTCGAGATTTCATGCAGTTTTTTTTTTGCATTATTCCATGCAAAATATGTGTTCAAGCGGTCAAGATGCAAGATCAACAATCACAGGTGTCCAGGTTCGAATCTCGGTCGCATACAAAGTTTTTACTTTTATTTATTTTTTAATATTGATTCAAGTTTTTAGTTTTTTAAAAAAAAAAGACGCAAGATTGACAATCATAGGTGTTCGGGTTCGAATCCCGGTCGGATACAAAGGTATAATTTATTTTTGATTTTTTTTGTATTTATTCAAGTTTTTAATTTTTTTTTTTAAGAAAATTGTAATTTTTTACCAAAAAACTCCAAGCGAATCTCGGTGGCCCAGGTACTATATTATAATATAAATAACATATACCCATATATTATACATTAACATGTAATATATACACAAACATACATAACTTATTATGTACATAGCTCAATTTATTTATTAAGTTCGATATTGTTTAAGAAAATATTGATTAAGCAAAAATATATTTAAAAAAAACTGACTTTCCGTAACTATACTAATATTATAAAGAGGCATAGTTTGTTTGAACGCGCTAATCTCAGGAACTACTAATCAGATTTGAAAAATTCTTTTTGCATTAGATAGACCATTAATTGAGGAAGGCTATAGATCATCCCGGAAAAATGTACGATTCCCATGGGATAGTTTGTTTTTATCTAGGGCCTAACCCGAAGCGGGGGTAAGTCAATAGTAATAGTAGATATGAATATGAAAGGCATCTAGGGGCTCTAGTCTAACCGGGAAGCAAATATGAGGGTCAAAGGAGCCAAAGACCTGTTTATCAATTTCAAGGTCCGAAGAGACCTGAAAATCAACTTGAAGGTCTTGATGGGGGGTGAGCGGCTGTATTATTCTGTCTATAAGGGTTGGTTGATGAAACCTCGGAGCACTTAACTTCACACACTTTATTTTTACTGTCCGCTACCATACAGGAAAGAGTTTATAATAAGAATGGAAGAAGGAAGTATTGCCAGTTACAAAAAAATATTATAATTACAAATAATTACAAAATTGTTGCCAACTATAAAAATGGTACATGTTGGAAATGCCAACAGGTCTGAAGAGTCCTGAACATCATCAGATACTCACGGTCATCATAATCATCGTCGTCACCAAAGTCGGGCCTGTCGTCGAAATCATCGTCTTCCGAGTCTCCCTTCTCTTCCTTGACGCATTCCACTTTGATGTCCGTTTCTGATCTGTCTACTATCACGCTCACTGAAAATTATAGTAATATATAGTCACCTAGCTAATTGTTTACAATTCGACGACACGTTTGGCTGTTTGTAGTGACTCTAGCTTCTGTTTCTGTGCCAGCAGTCGCGGATTCGAGTCCCGCTGGGGGCATTCATTTGTGTGATGAGCATAAATGTTTGTACACTAATCATGGGTGTTTATATTTATAATATGTATGTATTTAAAGTTATATATGTGTAGTGTATCAACTATCTGGTATCCATAACACAAGCCTCGTAGCTTACCATGGAACTAGATGGTGTTGTGTGTTAATATCCCAACAACCTACTATTATTCACAAAGTAAAACTATAATCTAAAACGCAAGTTTAAACCTAGTTCAAGTAGGCTGCAAATTAATTATTTTCCTACTAATATTATAAAAGTTAAAGTGTGAGGATGGATGGATGGATGGAGGTTTGTTGATCTTTCACGCCAGAACGGCTGAACTAATCTGGATGAAATTTGGCACAGAGATATATTATAGTCTGGAATAGCACATACGTTACTTTTATCCCGGAAAAATGTACGGTTCCCGTGGGATCGATTTATTTTTGTCTGAGGACGAACCCGAAGCGAGGGTGAGTCTAATCTTATTTAATCGTTCACAATTTACCTAATTTTAATTGATCTGTTTTATCATTTAGGAATTTATTTATAATTATGTAAGTATTCGAATCTTGAATATATTATGTATCTTTAAATATGAAAATTTGTTTATATTTGATCAAATCCCAATTGGCAAATCCCAATCGATCTAATAGAATACTTGCGAAAGTTTCTATGTATGTATATTTGTTACTAGTGATAAAATGGAGAGCTATTTGGCCGGATATCAGATATCCGGCGAGCTATAAGGTCGCTCAGCCGGATATCCAGCGGCCGGATATTCTGGGATTGCAGAATTGCTGCTTCGTTATCTAAAGACTAGCAAGTATGCCTGGAAATTTAGAGCTCTTGAGTTCGAGTCCTAGGTTGGGCTTAGTACAGTTAGTTTTTTTTACCATCTATGTTAAAAAAAAAACACTTTTATATCCTCACCATCCATATCATTTGCAGAATTCCCCGGATCCAAGTACTGTGTGAATGTGCGTTCACACTCTTGAACTTGCCGCTTGAAATCAGCAGCATCTCGTAATCTTGATATGCAAGGTTCACAAATGAGACGACTGTGACTGCTCGGCCCACCGGATTGTGAATACGATATCTGGGGAATTCATCCATTATTAGCAAATTCACTATGTATTACATTTACTATGGTCAAAAATGAAAAAAAAAAAAATTAAAATCCTATTGTAAATGCTAGGAAACACATTCAAAAAAAAAAAAAGTAAAAAAAACCTATTGTTAATGCTTTTTTTTTATACCACGTCGGTGGCAATCAGGCATGCGGCCCGCCTGATGGTAAGCGGTTACCGCAGCCTATGGACGCCTGCAACACCAGGGGCATCACATGCGCGTTGCCGACCTTTTAAGAACCTATTTACACCCCTTTTGAAAGACCCCATACTGTAGCCCTCTGGGAAAACCTTGACAGGGAGTTCATTCCACAGCGCAATGCTAGGAAATATATTCAAAAAATAAAAAGTAGTCTAATCTGTTAACAAATTACAAAATGAACAATTAAAACTAAAAATTATCCTCTTCATTATGTGGAAGTGTACACATAACTAGGACAAATCATCTATACTAATATTATAAAGAGGCAGAGTTTGTTGGATTGTTTCAACGCTCTAATCTCAGGAACTACTAATCAGATTTGAAAAAATCTTTTTGCATTAGATAGCCCATTGATTGAGGAAGGCTATTTTTATTTATTTATTTTACATCTAATTAGAACGGCGGCGCCACTTACACTAACTAGATTATACATTATAAATTATTTCAAGCATTAAATACACAAGCAAACATAAGTAAATATTACTTGGGTTCTGAGAGCAAGCTGAGAATATCGAATAGCCCCGTTTAATAACAGGGCTATTCAATATTCTCAGCATACCTCAGCAACTCAAAGACCAAAGTTGACCACTTGTCATTGAATGGGTCCCAATGAGCGTTGTTGTCCAAGAGCGCGTTGAACGATGCCAATGAACGCGGTATAGGTGCCATGGTTCGAGCAATAGTGCGACAATATGGGACAACGAATAACTTATTTTTTCGGGGCCGGAGATTGTTGATAATTGGGGCATGAATGCAACACAGTTGGGCATGAAGATCCGGAGCATCAACGTCTCCTCGCAAAATTCGGCACATAGTTTTTAGTTGGTCACAAGTCCGTCTGACTTCCAAGGAGTTGAAAACCCAAGCAACCCAAAAGAAATTTGGTTGGGTATAGAAATGGGTAATATCCATAGCATCGTTTGAATAGGTATCTCAGGAAGGCCTTCTGTACTTTTTCCAATATAAGCCCATACTTTTTCTCGTATGGGTGCCAGACGCAGGCGCTTGTTTCCAGTTTGCTTCGGACTAGAGCGTAATATAGTAACCGTATTACTACAGGACTACTGAACTCCCGAGAGTTGCGCAATATACGAACCCTAATCTTCGAAATGAATCGGCTGCTACTGAGCTAATATGACCTCGGAAGGTTAATTTGGTGTCAAAATTTACACCCAGATCTCTCATGTTTTGCACTCTGGGGACAGAAATGCCATCCATTTGGTACTCATGTATCAAGGGATACCGAACTCTACCAAAGGTCATCACTGAACATTTGTCATAATTGAGCTCCATTCTGTTGGCTTCACTCCAGTTACATACAACTGTTAGATCGTGTTGTAACTTGAGGCAATCTTCGATAGAAGTAATTTCGAGTATGAGTTTGAGATCATCAGCATATAATAGGCATTTCGCATGTTTTATACATTTCGGAAGATCATTTATCATAATTAAGAATAGTAATGGTCCTAAGATGGAGCCCTGACTTACACCGGATCTCGTATGATATGGTTTTGACTCATACATACCATAACGAACGAATTGCTGACGATCACGGAGATAGTTAGAGATTAAGTAAAGAAGCTGGGGAGACAAACCTATTGCATTGAGCTTGCTGAGAAGAATATCATTGTTTACCCTGTCAAAAGCTTTGCGGTAATCGAAATAAAGTGCATCCACTTGATGACCTCTATCCAGACAGGTGGATATGTAATCAGCAGCTGTTAGTAAGTTTGAGTTGACAGACTTTTTAGTCCGGAAACCATGCTGTTCGTCGCATAGGGCTATAGGCTATATATATCATCCCGGAATAATGTACGGTTCCCGTGGGATAGATTTGTTTTTGTCTAGAGACAAACCTGAAGTGAAGCAAGAGCACTACTCTCAAATAAAGACCGAACAACCAAAGAAATAAAAAATCATAGCTAATTATATTTATATATATATATATATATATATATATATATATATATATATATATATATATATATATATATATATATATATTTGATTTTTTATTTCTTTGGTTATATAATATTACATATATAGCTGGTAAAAATGGCACTAAATGGGACGTGAAACCTCCTGAAATCCACTCAGTACATAAATTAAATGAAAAGTATTCAATACTTATATTTTTCCTACCTCATACCTGCCTAGCTGTGTAACAAAATCCCTAACAAAACATCATAGAGACTTACTACACTAGCCAAAGCACCACCAAGACAAGCAACAGATAAAGTGATACCCTCTCCCAAATATTCCTACACCTAATTAACACCTCCAGGTAAATCTAAGAAATTAATTAAATTTCGAAGAAATCTATTATTAACTGTAACGCCGGCGTGTCCGCGGTCGTGGAGGGATTGAGTAATTACAAAAGAAATGAGATGAAATAAACTTTATTCAATTGGACTTATTACAAGCACTTTTGAATCATCAATTTAATTTAACCGTCAGTGTAGTCAGTCCGTGAGGATGCTACCACCGGCTTGGAAAGTAGTTTTATCGGGGCAGAATTAAAAAAAAATATAACCCACTTATCTAGTGGAACTTTCCATATACTACAACCCCGAATAACTATAGAAACATATAAAACTGGAGGACTTGCACATGATATAGTAATTAGTGAGTAATGTCTTTTTTAACGTCCCACTGCTGGGCAAGGGCCTCCCTTCAATACAAGGGGATCAGGTCCACCAGTTCACCACACTGGCCAAGTGCGGATTGGCGGACTTCACATGACTTTCGAAAACTTGTTAGGTTGTCTCAGACATACAGGTTTCCTCATGATGTTTTCCTTCACGGTTAAGACAAGTGGTAATCATGTTGGAAATGATTCTCACATGAAAATATCAAAGGTGTAAGACCCGAGATTTGAACCCGCTTCACTTGGTTTTCCAAGTGAGCACATTACCGTTGGGCTACCACTGTCTTATAGTAATGATAGACCAAAAAAAACAATACACTATAATAGTGTCAACACCATAGAAGATGTTAGAGTATGTAAAAAGAAAGGCCTTCATCAAGCTTACTTAAGAGCTATACTATATACAATCCACACATTTTTCACATTTAAGATAAAATCTTATTGATTACTTGATTTATGAATCGGATAAATGCCAAGAGTCAATAAAATTATTAAAGTTTCAGCTCTTAAAAAATTGATTTAATTATGAGTGATATTATTATTATCTATACTAATATTATAATCTATACTAACATTATAAAGAGGTAAAGTTTGTGAGTTTGTAAGGTTGTAGGGGTAATCTGTAGATCTACCGAACTGATTTAGATGAAATTTGTTAAGAAGATATTTGAGACCCTGGGAAGGACATAGAATAATTTTTATCCCAGAAATCATCCCTTAAGGGAGGAAAATGGGGATGAAAGTTTGTATGGAGATACAAGCTAGGGTTGAACTCGAGTGAAGAGAGGGTAAGTCGCTTGTGTTAGATATTTTTACTATATATATCTCAATCCATCATGGATAGCATTCATTATACTAAAAACCAGCTTAGAAATTATTAGAATATTTTTACCACAGGAAAATATCTCATTTCTGAGAAAAAATACAAAAACTGCAATGTAAAAGTATACCAATATGTAAAACCTAAGAATTTGGTTTTAGGTCATCTGAACGCAGGCAGAGCCGCGGGCAATGCTAGTATGAAAATAAAATAAGCTTTATTGTATTTAATAAGTCATGAAATTGATGTAAAAATAAGGTAATTCATTTATTTACATAATTGTATTATTTTTTTTTAATAAGGGTACATTACAAACTAAAATCAAACAAGACACATTTGTCTTTCCTACATCAATAAATTATCATTATCGATTTTACAACCCGACTGAATAGAGGAGTAGCTACAAGTATTCTTAGTAAGAACAACAACAACAACATCTCAACTCGGTTGGATTATACTATAAAAAAATAAGAACGCTATAAAATGGACGCCAAGATGTAAAAAGCCGAATTAATTTATCGATTAAGTTTACTTACACTTAAATCAAAAGTTTCAGATAACATATCTGCATAAACTTCTCTTTTTCCCATCCAAAAATATTCAGTAGAAATGTCTTTGTAGCAGCCTTCGGTAAGACAACATCGGCAAACCGTAGGCCCGGGTCGCCATTCTGTCGTCTTTGCTGCCATTTCTCACACAATTTACACTTATTTTCACAGAAAATATTAGCATCACATATTATTACTAGCTAAACATATCTATTAATATTAATCATAGGCCGTTATAATGCAATTTTAAGGAAATCATCACAAATCCACAATGAGACGCCATTGACGACGAAAAGCGACAACTACAAGCGTTGGCGGCGCTGGCGTCAAATCTGAATTCGTCAAACATTGAAGTCAGCAATACTGCCAACTGTAAAAAAATAATGTTAGAAATAACGCTTACTACAATTTAATGCGCAAACTTATCGATTACCTGACATTAAATTCAAGATAAACTCGGCATAATTTTGATTATATCCATCTATATACTAACCGATTTTATATAAACATGGTCTTTAAATAAAATGACGTCGCAATTAAAACTAAAAGGTGTTCTTTTATCTGATCTCAAAATAGTTTTATTCATATGATATTTTTTAACAATTATACTATTTCAATGCTAAAAAAAAATCTGTTAAAAAATGGGAAGGAATTTCGCCTTCTTCTCCCACCAGATATCACTATTACTATGGCCCTCAGTATATTGTAAAGCTCTACAGCGTGGATAGCACCGCGTCGGTGGTTTTGTTTTCATTTTATTTAAAATTTAATTAAAATGACAACTATTACAGTGCCGGATAATTTTGACGTGTATTTGCATTGAGTGGGGTCAAAGTAGGTATTTTAGTATGTGTATCAGTTTCGGGCGAGTGAGCGGGCTCGAGGGGAACGTCCAGCGCGGGAGGGAGTCGCTCGGATCAGGCGCCTAGCTGACGAGGCACTGATCCGGCGCTGGTGGGAAGACCTGGGGACTCCAGCGGCTGGCCGGGCGACGGTGGGGGCGGTTCGTCCGTTCCTGTCTCGCTGGGTCAGGCGGCCACACGGCGTCCTGACGTTCAGGTTGACGCAGATGCTTACCGGGCACGGGTGCTTTGGTAAGTATCTGTGTCAAATTGCGCGTCGGGAACCGTTGCCCGCATGCCACGAGTGTGGTGCGTCCGAGGACACCTCGCACCACACCCTCGCGGTATGCGCCGCTTGGGCTCCCCAGCGCCATGCCCTGATGGCGGTAGTGGGTGGAGACCTGTCGTTGCGAAGCGTGGTGGGGGCCATGCTACGCGACGAGAGGTCCTGGTCGGCGATGGTCTCCTTCAGCGAGGCCGTCATCTCACTGAAGGAGACGGCGGAGAGGGAACGCGAGGCTAACGCCTTAGCAGACCCTCTTCGTCGCCGTCGGCTGGGGGAGAGGAGGCGCCGGTATGCGCATCTTCTCCCGCCACCCTAGAGGAGCTACTGCGGGGGGGTCTCTCGTTGACTCCCCTGCACGTCATCGGGGCGGTCGGGATGCTCTGTGAATCGAGGGCATCCCGGTTTAGGCGAGGCAGGCCCGCGGGGTACGGGCTGTCCGCAGGGGTGTTGTAGTGAATGCGCAAGCGATCCTGCACACCCCATTGCACTGCGGCGACGGGTTCCGCTGTGGGTTTTAGTGAGTAGGAGTCTCACAGTACCCTACCCATTGACGGCCGGTAGGGTCCCCATGATGGGTTTCCCCAGCGTCAACAAAAAAAAAAAAGGTATTTTAGTATAGCATATTCATTTGATATTTTAAGTCTTTTTTAATGTTTGATTTAATATAAAGTTGTTTAATGGAAAACTGGTTACAATGACTTGCTTTTCTAATATTAGTACTTTCTTTTATTCTTATAAAACATGAATAAATCACTTAAAAAATATTTTCGAGTATTCTGCTCATGGTTGGCGCCAGCGGGAAAACCGGGTATTTTAAAATTTTTTGGTCGGGTAATTCAACGACTGTTATCTGGCAGCCCTGCTCTTGTCGTTCTTCTTCCTGGTCTGTGGTTGCGTCTTTTAGTGTCAACTGTCAAGTGTCACATATTGGTTATTTATTGATTTATCATTTATTATATCTTTGTTTTGACTTTTGCGTTATAAACAATATTCTTAATTTTAAATTTATTAATATCAATTTAATTCATTGAATTGTGCTCGTAATATTGTTATAAAATCCTTAATATTAATAGTGAAGAATACATTTAATTACATTAAGAAAACTCGCAAAATCATAAGATTTTTGGAGATAATTGAGTTCTCTTTCTAGAATTAGAAATTTATATCTAAATATAAATAATTAAAATGCAACCTGTCGTTAACATATCTACATTTTTGTCGTCTCCTTATGTATGTCGCTGTTGTCATTCTATCGGCTATTTTAAGGATTTATCAGCTGAATGTAATTCAGAAGGCAAAGAGCTCTACGAAGATTTACTTAAGATAACTTTTAACATTGAGGTAAAAACTAGTTGTCGTTAGCTTTGTTGTTTAATGTCATATAGTCAAGCATAATCTATTTTTGTTGATGCTCCAAAAATATATTAAAATATCCAATTTTGTTGCTAATGTTAACAAAACGTACCATGCCACATAGAATGAAAAAGACACTAAAGAGATTGGTGGAAATTCAAACAACAAATAATCCTTTATTTCCTATTCAGTACCTATGCATAAAAAATAATAACTTTTTATTGTTTTTCATAAAACATATGAAATTCTTATTGGTAGCTTATCGGGATTTTTGGTTTGGCAATATTTACATCTATATTTTAATTTATAAAGTAAATGTTTTATTATATCTCAGAATAACTTTCCATCTAAAAATAATTATGTGACTGTTTATTATTAGAAGTTTTCTAGATATCTTCATACAATAATGGTAAGATGCAATCCAGTAAACAAATATGCGACGACTGTATCAGTCTGTTGATGCAGGCATCCACTTTTAGAAACATGGTTATTTCAAGTGAAAATAGAATGGCTGAATACTTTAAAGAATTACAAAAAAATGGTAAGTTCAGTTTAAGATTAATGACAAATATAATTATATAAATTAAAAAAATAATATTATATAAATTATTAAAATTTGAACATATTTTGTCTATATTTATACAAAAAAATAGAATTAAAGTGTCTATTTGTAATGTCAAAATAACAGCTTTTTACTAAATGCATTTTAAAGTATATATGGTGCTTACAACAAAAGAACAATTTTGAAAACTTTTTTCTGTCTGTCTGTTAATTGTGGATAATCTTTGAAATAGCTGGACCGATTCAAGACTTTCACTGGCAGATAGCTGATTGACTGTTATAATGAGTAACTTAACCTAAGTTACTCATTTTATTTTACAAAAAAAGTTGCAAAATTTTTTTTTTAATTGTGAAAAAAAATCTGTGTAGTTAGAGCACCCAAGCAAAGCGAGGGTGAGTCACTAGTTTATACAAAAATTATAAAGAAAAAAAAAACCTTAGTAAGTTATAGATAAACTACTGAACTGATTTTAATGCAACAAACATTTACAATTTCATTGTTAGCAATGATTTTTTTATTTTTTTAGAAAATGACGTATCAAATGTAATATTTGACGAGACAATTATTAAAACTGAGATATTGCCAAAAGAAGAGATTGATGATCAAGACTGTATAGAGAATGACAACAATGATGATGACTCCGACGATGAGTGTAAGTTATTTTTACTATAAAACTATAAAGATTAATTAAATTGAAGTGTCTATTTGTAATGTCCAAGTAACATCTTTTTACTTAATGCATAGATAGGCGTGATTTTTTGTATGGAGAGATTTTTTGGCTGGGGAGTGACATAGGCTACTTTTTACTGAGGGAGATTATCTCATTCCCACGGGAAAATACTACATACTACTACATTATACATTAGTATAACGGGAAACTTGATATTAATGCTCTTCAATAAAATTAAATAAGTACATATTTTAGCATTTTTCGAAATTCGTCCAACAAGGAAGTAAAATATGGGATGAAAGTTTGTATGAAACCTATCTTTTTAGTTTTTTTTTTGTAGTTTTATCGCGAGTGAAGCCAGTTAATTATAATAAAATTATATTTTAAAAATATGCTTTAAAATTTCAGATGTCATCATCACAGAACTAAGTGAACCAGAGCCCGATGTAGGTGATAAACCACAAACGAAAAACAGAAAATCAAAAACGCTCAAAACTATTGAGGGTATGTTTTCTTTTTCAATTTTTTACACATTTTAATTAGCTTCTGTTTAAACCTTTTATAAATATAGTGTTATAAGTTTAACATGTATATGAGTGAGTCTGTCTGTGGCATGGTAGCGCCCAAACTGATGAGCCATTTTTTTTCGTTTGAAAGGTGGCTTGGTTGAGAACGAGAAACGGTTATAACAGAAATTTATTAAACCAGGTCCCCCATGCTTGTTTTACCCTACACACTACACGAAGAGTAAACTATATGATAGACAAACGACAAACCCTCGATTCGCTTGGGTGCGTCCCTAGGTACCTACCTACGCGGATTTTGTTCACAATTTCATGGTTTTTTTTGCGCTGATCCCAAATTATTTAAAAAAAATAAAAGTAGCTGAGTTTAGCTGTTACCAGGGTGCGCCGGCGTCCGACAGAACCGCGCCTAGTTTAAACTACACGCTGTTTAATGTAGACCAGGGTCGATAATTTTTGAAACCAAAAAAAATAATAGTAGGATGAAACCCATTGGAAACGGAAGAGAATATAACAAAAATAAAAGGAAAAATAATTTACGGGCGACCTGAGGTCGGGAAGTGGAAGGGGGTGAGTTTTTAAGGGTAAAGAAACGGCTTATCTCGATTTCCGGCAAAACTACAAGTCCTATGGAAAAAAGTTAAATGGCAAAGCTGTAGGTAATAAAAAAACAATTGAATAAAAATATATTTTTTTTGCTTTTTTTCATAAAATACTACTTTTTTTTAGCTTATTTTGAAAAATACCATATTTCGCCGAAGAAATGTAAGCAACCCAAGTGTGTGTGGACGTTTAATAGGAAGAGTGATCAATTATTGTGTCGCTCCTAAACTTAGCATGATTTACTTTTTCTTATAGTTTGTCCATTTTATTAATAGTGTTTTTAACAGCTCACGGCCATGAAGTTTCGTATTGTTTTAGTTAAATTACATACAAATAATATTGTACTTCATGGACGGGTACCGCCCCCTTAGTGATGTGCCACACATAACGATTACTACGATTGTGCCATAGATTACAAATAATCGGTAGAAATAAATGGTAATATGTAAATAAGGTGTAATATGTTATTTAATCAGGAAGACAACAAAATTTTAAGGTAGAAACCAATAAATTAAAATATTAATTTTTCAACCGACTTCAAAAAGGAGGAGGTTCTCAATTTGACTGTATTTTTTTTTATGTTTGTTACCTCAGAACTCCGTCATTTATTAACCGATTTGGACAATTTTTGTTTTGTATGAAAGGGTATACTTCCAGATTGGTCCCATTTAAATTTAAAAAAAAAATACCACCCCTAAGGGTGGAAAAACAACTAATGATGAATTTAACCTACTTCTAATTGTCATGTTGACTTGAAACTTTGCAAGTATTTCTATTTCCGTTGATAGTACAGTGGTTCGGTGTTGTTGACCTGATCTGATGGCAAGGCCAGAAGGTGGATAGGTGGAAGTCTTCAACGGCTAATAGTAGATACTTTGAGTTTGGACTTATTTTGTTTGATTTGACTAGCCTAACACGTTAGAATCCTTACTTTGCTACTACTGTCTACACTAAAAAGGGAAAAATAAAAACTTTTTAACAAAAAAAAAAACCGACTTCAAACAAAAGCACTAAAAATTAAAAAATAACTGATTGGTAGTTTTCATTTACTATACATACCTAATCAAATATTTTCGAAGTCGGTGTGCTTTGGCTAAGTAATTAAAGCCTACCTATTAAATACATACCTAATCAAATATTTTCGAAATCGGTGCCAGCCCATACAAAGCAAAGCACACCGACTTCGAAAATATTTGATTAGGTATGTATAGTAAATGAAAACTACCAATCAGATATTTTTTAATTTTTAGCGCTTTTGTTTGAAGTCGGTTTTTATTTTTTTGTTAAAAAGTTTTTATTGAGTTGAGTGAGTTGAAGCCAATAAATTTTAATGTAACCTCTATATTTAAAAGAGCAACTGTTGAGTTTCTCGCCGGTTCTTCTCAGCAGAACTGCTTTCCGAGCTGGTGGTAGCTTCCTCACGGACTGACTACACTGACGCTTTCATTAAATTGACGATTTAAAAGTACTTGTAGTAAGTCTAATTGAATAAAGTTTATTTCATTTCATTAACATTATATAAAGTTTTACTTTCTTCTTAGTATAAGGCACACAATAAAAATGGCGGCCGGACAGACGGTCGGTTGATGTTGCCAGTTGACGTATATATAATTTTTACGATGATAATATTTATTTTCAAATTAATAAATATGATAATAAACATTATATTTTTTACAAAAAAAGCGATGTCGATTATTACGTCCTTTAGGACATCACTATAACTTGTCAGTCGTCGAGCTGTCAAAAAACTATTAATAAAATGGACAAACTTTAATGGACGAATTTTTACATTCAACTTGTATTTACAGAGAAAAGCGTGCTCAAACAAACGAACTCTTCAGTTTTATATTATCAGCACATGTTATGTATAGATGTAGTTTTAACTTATTTTTTTATTTATAGACCAATCACAACCAAATGACAAAACGAACTGGTTAAAAATCGCCGAGCGGCGTGGACCTGGACCGATATTGAGAAACAATTCACTAAAACTTATAGAAAATTCCACGATGTTTGTGTTTCAGTGGAACAAAAGCAGATATTATTGTTACATTTGCAAAGAACCCTTTATTGAAATTTCTTCATTGAAAGAACACTACGACACACATTCCCTAGAAAATTTAGAGAGAAAAATAATAAACGAACAAAACAGATTGGTGAAAGTAGAAATTTCAACTCTAAATTGTCTAAAATGTTATGAAAATTTAAACAACATTAAAGATTTACAACAGCATTTGATAAATAAACACAATATGGAGTTTCCACTACACGATAACTTGTTGGTGCCATTCAAAATACAAAGCGAAGGCCTGAAATGTCAGATATGTTCAGAAAACTTCGATCGATTCAGACTTTTGAATATCCATATGAATAAACACTATCAAAATCATGTCTGCCACATTTGTGGGGCCAGTTTCACTAATTTGGTGTTTTTAAATCTTCACAAGAGTAGATCTCATAAGACATACCACTGTCTGGAATGCGATCTAAACTTCGACAAACAGACAGACAAAAAGAACCATGACATCAGCGTGCATAATGTGAAATTTGAAAGGAAATCGAGATTCCCGTGTCAGTATTGCGATGAGAGATTCTTTCAGGAAAATCTTAAAATTCAGCATTTAGTCGAGAAACACGGTATGGACAAACCAAACCACAAATGCCCGTTGTGCCCCAAACATTTTATAACTAAAAGTTTGTGCAACAACCACGTTAGGAATGTACACAAGAAAGAAAAAAAACATGAATGTGACATCTGTCATAATATTTTTTATACCAAATCTGACGTAACGAGACACAGGGTGACACACACTGGGGAGAAAAAGTTCTCATGTGACACATGTAACACTCTATTCGCGACAAAAGATTCCTTGACACGCCATATAAAAAGAGCTCATGTTGTTAATAATTAAATTGGTTTTTATTTGTTTTATTTATGATCTACAAATTTTTGAATAGGAACACGGGCGGAGATATAAAGCCCCACGATACAAAGTCGAGTTTTATTGAAATCCGTTTTGCAGCTAAAGGTAACAAACGGTTTGGCCAAAAGATGCCGCGAAAAGTATGTAAAATACTAAAGCGAAGCGAAGAAAAGCTAGTTTATAATTTTAGTGTAGTTAAAAATGAAGACCGAATCCGGTTAGCGTAAACAACTCGGAGGCTAATATAATAAAAAAAAAAATAATTTTTTTTTTTTACTTTCATCATCCTTCAGAGAATCAAATTAAATGTTTATAGAATAAAAAACAAATACGTATTTTGTATTCAATAATAATGTCAATAAAATATTTATCTTCTAATATAGCAATCAAACGGTGAATTTTTGGAAGATCAATCTTAGTTTGTTTATAAAGTCATTGAGTTTATTCGGACTAAAAAATTAAGACCAATAAATCATTAACATGAAAGATGTATAGCAGAGGGCCTCAGCTTTAGTAATGCTGGAAAAAAAATTTCTGAATCCGATTTATCTTAACAAAGCTAATGATAGAATAATATATTTAGTTGAAAATATTCTTTTATTTTCTCACAACATATTTGCGTAGCACCTTTAAATTGATACATTTAAAACTAAAATAAACATTAGCCTGAAGACAATTTTATTTATTCTACATAAATGAAATAATTTCAGCAAAATTAACTATTATTGCAAAATTCTTATTAGCACTTAATTATTATCCATTGTTCTAATTTCTCAATCATCTCAATTTAAAACTAAAAATAGGCCATAAGTAAAAAAAATAACCACTGGTAACACTGTTTAATACGTCATGATATGACATTAAATTGTCAAAAATCAAAATATTGATGCAAAAATTTTTAAATTTCAAATTTGGCTATATGTATGTATTATTATTGTTTTGTATAAAGTTTGCTCAAAATGAAAAGTAACAAAATTTATTATTTTTATTAATATGTTATTCTTTTTTTTTAAATATGTTTATAATATTACAACATAATAATGTTATTGTTGTGGTATGTGTGGGTCTTACAAAAATCTAAATCTTATACATATACATATACTTAATAAAATTGTAACTAAGCCGAATATGTACATTAAATATTTTTTGGAAAATCTTATTGAAATAAACGTTATTATCGATACAGAGGCCGAATCTATAGTTTTTAGAATTTTTGTCTGTCTGTAACCGCATCACAGAAAAACCACTGGAGGGATTTTGATGAAATTTGGTATGATGATAACCGGTTATCCGGGTCAACATACAGGATACTTTTTACCGCGGGAAAATATCTCATTTCTGAGAAAAAATACAAAAACTGCAATGTAAGAGTATACTACAGTATATGTAATACCGCGGCGGAACCGCGGACAATGCTAGTTATAATATAATAAACCATACTAATATTATAAATATGAAAGTTTGTGAGGATGGATGTTTGTTACTCAAACTTTCCGTTCGTGTAATTTCAAATGACCTTTTAAATTACATTTTTGTGTGAACGCGCGACCACAAACCGGACAGATAAACCTCTTATCATTATTATGTATACGCATATGTTCTCTGAGCGTTTTTTTCCTCTGGTACGACTTATGGCATATGTTACATGAATGAATGCGTTCTCCATCATGTTTTATCATGTGCATTTTCAACGAATTCCTTGTATAGAACGCTAAATCACATTTATTGCACTTATGGTTCCTCTCGTTCAGATGGTCTCGTCTGACATGACTTGACAGGTGACCGGGAGTTATGTAACTCTGGGTACAGGCTTTGCATTTGTATCGTTTCAGTTCTTCATTGTGAACTTCGGCCAAATGTTTTTGACGTGCGTAGAAAGAGGATAGCGATATGTTGCATCTCTTACACGCATATCGAATACCAGATTTATGTTCTTTCGACACATGATTTTCTCTTTTAGTTACTCTATCGAAAACCGCATCGCAGTATCGACAAGGGAAATCCCCTATTTCATGCGTCCTCATATGTCCTCGTAACCTAGCTTTAGACGCAAAAGCCTTTCCACAACTATCGCAAATATAATTTGGATAGTGTACATTCATATGGGTGTTCAAACTGACAAAATTTAAAAAAATCTCATCACATATCGGACAATCCAACTGATCTTTATCCAATTTAAACGGCAAATTATTCCATCCCGTACTAGTTTTGACTGATGATCGACGATGACGGAATGAGAGATCAGCTTGCTTTTTGACTGAGTAGAAAACTTTTGTTTTTGTTGCGCTCAAATTATTTTTCCTCGTCCGCCTTGGTCTATGTTCGTCTGACTTCTCCTTTATTATTAAATCGCTTAAGGCTGAAAAAAAATATAAACAAAAAAATATTAAATAAAAAAATACATAAAATTTCCTGAAAAAATCGTAACTGTATTTGAAAAAAAAAAATGTTTTTTTTTTAATTCGATTCGTGAGCATACACATAATTAATGATTTACAAAATTTTAATTTTTTTAATTTTTATTACTTTATAAATAAATTTTTCCGTATTACGGACACTAAAAGAACATAGTGGATAGTGAGGCCGTAGAAATTTACGCGTTTTGGTGATATTCAAAAAATTAGGCCATGTGTCAATTGGTTATATTAAAAAAAAGGCTACAAATAAAACGAGAAAATGAATGTATATATAAATAAAATACTTGTACACACCAGTATCATCAAAATCACTATCATCCTCTTGTTTAACATTCCTTATTATATTATCACCTGAAAAAAAAATTTTTCATATAAAAAAAAATTTCCAATCACTTTCTAAGTGCAGAAAAATATTGAATATATACATTTATTTAAAAAAAACGAGTGTGCTTTAGACCACATGACTGAAGTAAAACTTCTTTAGCTCCATCTATATGTGTGTGTGTGTGTGTGTGTGTGTGTGTATATATATATATATATATATATATATATATATATATATATATATATATATATATATATATGTTTATATGTATAATATATATGTATATACAATATACATATATTAATTTTCTACAAATATTTAAATTTATTATGGGTTTTCTAGTCTAGTCAACAAGTGCCTTTTAGGTCAACTTTTATCAGTAGTTTCGGAGTCATAATTAAAATTTATCATTTCTTTTACAGACAGAGAGTTGCGACATACGGGATGAAATCTTTAGCTATTTTTGTTCTGTTACGCCAAAGAAATATAACTTCTTACGTGCGTACATAAGTACACACACACTTTTTTATATTAATATTTTGATTTGTATTAACACCTCCAGGTAAATATCTATGAAATTAATTAAAATTCTACGAAATCTATCGTTAACTGACACGCCGGTGTGTCCGCGGTCGTGGACGGATTTAATTGTGGTATTTACCACAGCGCCAAAAAAGTTTTACTTCAACTGTGCGTAAATGTTACACGCACTCATTTTTTTTATGTTTTGTAATGTCGTCGTACTTTAAAGTCAAAGTTGAATCACGAAGGTCTGATTGATCTTTATTATTTCCCAACGGATTATTACTATGAACAGAGAAAGATATATATCTATACTAATATTATGAAGAGGTAAAGTTTGTGACGTTGTAGGGGGTAATCTGTGGATCTAGAACCGATTTAGACGAAATTTGGTAAGAAGATAGTTTGAGACCCTGGGAAGGACATAGGGTACATTTCATCCCGGGAATCATCCCTTAAGGGATTGAAAATGTGGATGAAAGTTTGCATGGGGAATCAACAGAATATGAGCCTAAAAAATTTTTTTATCAACAACACAACATATATAATTGCAATAATAATTACGATTCGATGTAGATTTAATCATTTCTTCTCACGATATTTTCGCGTACGTTCTGATTTATTTATTGCTTTGTGAAATCCCTCTTCTAGTTAGATCTGCGGATATGCTGTTTATTGTTGATGGACCAGCCCTTTGATTTACTTGTGATGATGACGTGTCGTCATATAGCATTATAGGCGTAGCTAGGGGGGAGCAAGATTGGGCGATTTCCACCCTAGAAACTTCTTCGACCACCCTCTACAGTATTGAAGAATTATTAACCGTTTAATAGCTTCTTAACTAAAGATTCAATACCTATCCTCGTACAATTAATTTATTCAAAATCCATATCATCAAAAGCATTTCTCGTTTCTCGTCTTTGTCACAGTTTGTAAATATGGTACGCTAGTTACTTATCACGCTAGAAAAGTGCGGGTAAACGAGACGAGCCGTAGGTTCAATATAGATTTAGCCATTAGACTGTCAACTTTACTAAGAAGTTAAGAAATAACACGCAACATGGTAAAAAAGGAGAACGAATGAATTGCATTATTAATTTATGATCTCTTATAAATGACTGTGGTCAGTTTAGCTGGACGACTGACCCCCCCCCTGCACCGCTGCCCCCTCCCCCGCCACCTCCACCTCCCCAGCCCCCTTCCCCCCTCCCCCATCCCCTAGACAAAATCCCTAGCTACGCCAATGTATAACATCTAAATCTTGATCACTTTGCTGCTTCAACAGTATTTTCTTTGCTCTAAGTAAGAAAATGCAAATAAGAATTTGACGAGCCTCCAATGGTCAAGTTTTATAAATAAATTAATATTTACAATTTTTTTCTCTGCCGATATTCTCGCATTCGTTGAGCTGCAGTTTTCGCCTGTTTTTTTTGATGATTCATTAATGCATTTTTTTTCTCTCTCCATCGCCGTGTTGCCTCTGCAGATCTTGCTCTTTTTTCTATTATCCTTATTTCAGAAGGTCCATGGACTTGATTGTATTCCGATGGACCATCACTTCGAATATATTCTGTGGCAATTTCAACTATTGCATCTGGTTTCTGTTGTTGCTTAATTTGTTGTTTAAGAAGAGCTCTTCGTGCTCTGAATTCTCGACCACGTTCTGCAGAAGTTTTTGGCGCTTTATTCAACCTATAATTTCATCATTTTAGTTTGGTAAATTTAGTAAATTATTATTAGAGTCATGAATGATCTATACAGATAAATAAAATTGAAGTGTCTGTTTGTAATGTCAAAATAACAGCTTTTTTACTAAATGCATATGAATGTATACACGGTACATACCAAAACAACATTTTTTACAATTTTTCTCTGTTTGTCTGTTCCGGCTAATCTCTGAAATAGCTCGACCGATTTTGACGGGACTTTCACTGGCAGATAGCTGATGTAATAAGGAGTAACTTAGGCTACTTTTATTTTAGAAAAAAAAAATAGGGTCGCACGAAAAAAAATTAAAACCAGTGAAAAATTTAATAATATCCGATTCAAATAGGGAAGTTGTATACATACCCATATAAAAATTACTTGAATAAATAATAATTTACCTAACACCAGTAATTTGTCTCGGTTTTTGTACATCATCTATAGTGGGATTTTCATCATAAACTTCCATTTGTTTATCGTCTTGTTTAATCACGATGTCACCAATCATTTGTAATTGTGAACCTCTACAATTAATAAGTATTTTATTATTTACGTATAAGTTAAATTTTATGTTATTCTATTATAAAAATTTGAAAATACGAAATACGGAAGAGTAACAAGGAGAAAGAGAGAGATAGAGAGAGAGAGAGAAGAAAAGGACAGAATCAAACACGCCAATGCAATGTCGAGAGTAGAATGCCGCGTATTAGTCGAGGGAGAAAATAGACAAGGAAAAAGAAACGCTGCATATGACGCTACGACGCCAGCAATTAGTATGAAATACGCACTCACCTTCGTGATTCATTATCAGTTGATTGGGTCTCACCAGGTTTAAAATTTTGGTTTGAATGTGTTGTCACACACTTTTTTTGCAAAATTTCCGTAAGTAATTTCTTCTTAGTTGATGGTCCTGGAGCACCGCTTTCATGTTCAGAGTCTGTGTCACTTCCTGCCATAATTTGTTATTATTCACCCGAAAATTCACATAATAAGAACTTTAAAAATGAATTTACAATTTTATTCACTTTAAACGTAGAACATTTAATGTATTGAACAAAATATTAATTTATAAAATTGTTCAAGAACGTAATGTAATTACGAAAAAAAAAACGTGTGTGTGTGTACTGTATGTACGCACGTAAGAAGTTATACTTCTTTGGCGTAACAGAACAAAAATAGCTAAAGATTTCATCCCGTATGTCACAACTCCGACATCCGACCCGACCGTATGAACAACGTATGTCAAATGAAATAAATGAAATGAAATTTGACAGAAAATAACAACGGTTACCATTGCAACAAACGTTCGCCTCGCCCGATCACACTTTTCGTAACGCTCTCCTCACGCATTCACCAGCTTACTACCCAAGTCAAGCGTGTGTAATAAAGTTTTATATCAAAAATCACCAAATCATGTTACGTGCGTACATAAGTACACACACACGCGTTTTTTTTGAAGTAAAACTTCTTTAAACGTGACTGAGGGGTAAGTCAATACATTGGGAAAATGAATGTCGCGGAAGGAAAAGAGCCAAAATTATTAATAATTAAAAAAAATATACACACATATTTTATATAAATAATAATTATTTATAAAAATTAATGTTTATTATAAATTATTATTACTTATGAAAATTAATTTTATTACTAATAAAAATAAAAAATATTATATTTAAACTTCGATTTGCTTTAGTCTCCGATCGCCCGATCACACTTTTCGTAACGCTCTCGTCGCATTCACCAGCTTACTCCTCGAGTCAAGCGTGTGTAAAGAAGTTTTACTTCAAAAAAAATTTATAATCACTTTATAAGTGCAGAAAAATATTGAATATATACATTTATTAACAAAAATCAACACACAGAGGCTTTATAGTGATGATAGCTAACCTATACCTTTCACTCTGTATAGGTATTCAAAAAACAAATATATATATTAGGACATTATCACTGCACCATCTAGTTCCATGGTAAGCTACGAGGCCTGTGTTATGGATACCGGATAGTTGATACACTACACATATATAACTTTAAATCTATAAATATAATAAAATTGTAACCGAGTCGAATCTGTAGATTGAATATTTTTTGGAAAATCTTATTGAAATAGACATTATCATCGATACAGATGCCGAATATATAGTTTTTAGAATTTTTGTCTGTCTATTACCGCATCACAGAAAAACCACTGGAGGGACTTTGATGAAATTTGGTATGATAATAACGAGTTATCCGAGTCAACATATAGGATACTTTTTATTGCGGGAAAACATCTCTGAGAAATTTATACTAAACGTTAAAACGTAAGTAGGGACGAACCCGAGCGGAGCGCGAGTGAGTCGCTAGTACATAAATATTTTAAATATAAACACCCATGACACATTCGTGCTCATCATACAAATGAATGCCCCAGCGGGACTCGATCCCGCGACCGCTGGCACAGTAAGTATGGTCACTACAAACTAAGCCAAACGTGTCGTCTATTTTTTAAACACCATATTTGCCCTGTTATATCTCCCGGTATAGATATTAGTTTGAAGCTATTAACAAGAAAATTAATATTAAAAAGATACTAGTCTCAGTGAGATTGGACGGTGTAAATAAACATAAATCAGAAAGATATTATTATATATTATAATAAAAAATTCGGACAAGTGCGAATCTGACTTGCACACCGAAGGATTCGTAGCATGTAACATTAAAAGTTTATAATTGCAAAAAAAATATTTTTTTCCTACACGCATCCCTGAGAGAAAGGGTCTAGACAGACAGATGGATAACGAAGTGATCCTTTGAGAGTTACTTTTTAGGTATGGAACCCTAAAAACTTGTTCTGGATTTAACAGTACAAATATTTTACCTGATTCTTGGTCTTGAAAGTCTTTAGAATAGCCAATAACAGACGCCAGGTCACCAACATCGTTCAACGCCTGATTAAAGGCCACTAAAAAAAAACCTTCGAAATGTTAAAGTAAAAAATCATTTAAGTATAGTAAACTTTTTAAGCAAATCCGATAAAACCTTGTTACATTTTTTATTTCACTAGCGGTTGTCAGTATTACCTCATGATTATTTTTAATTAAAATAAAATAATCAAAATATGCAAACAAACAAATACCTTAAAACTGTAATTATACAGATTAAACAATAATTATTTAAATTATATAATAAAGTATACATTGAGAGATAAGAGAGAGAACACTTGCCACTACCTTCTGTGGAGGTTGTTTCAATTTTGACACTTTCGTGTGATTCATCGGCTTCTGGAATAATATTAGAATATATTAGAAATAAAGAAAATATATATATTGACAACACGTTTGGCTCAGTTACAAACTGAGTGACTTGCTATGCCAGCAGTTGCGGGTTGGAGTCCCGCTGAGGGCATTCATTTGTGTGATGAACACGAATGTTTGTACTCCAGTCATGGGTGTTTATATTTATAATATGTATGTATTTAAAGTTATATATGTGTAGTGTATCAACTATCTGGTATCCATAACACAGGCCTCGTAGCTTACCATGGAACTAGATGGTGCTGTGTGTTAATGTCCGAATATATTTATAATTTAATATAGCAAATTATAATTTAAACAAAACATTAATACAAAATGTGAATTAAAATAATATGTTCAACACCAATATGGTTTTTTTTATCATATTCATTAAAACATAAAACTTAAAAATTGGTTCAGAACACTGAAGACATAATTTTGAAGCTGATTAAAAATTATAATATGAATATCATATAACTTAAATAAAATTTCATAAAAATTATATTGAAATCTGTAAAAAAAAATTGTTAAAAAAATGAGTGCGTGTAATCTTTACGCGCGGTTAAAGTAAAACTCCTTTGGCGTAACAGAACAAAAATAGCTAAAGATTTCATCCCGTATGTCACAACTCTCTGTTTAGTGTTTGTGAAAGTAATGATAAATTTTAATAAAAATAATTAAGCATATCAGAATCATATATTTACAGAATATCATTTAAGGAAAGAATTAATATTATATATCATTTGTTAGACAATAACAACGGTTACCATGGCAACAAACGTTCGCCTCGCCCGATCACACTTTTCGTAACGCTCTCGTCACGCATTCACCAGCTTACTCCGTAAGTCAAGCGTGCATAAACAAGTTTTACTTCTAAAAATATTACTATACATATATAAAAAAATACTTGTACACACCAGTATCATCATAATCACTATCATCCTCTAGTTTAACATTCCTTAATATATCACCATCTGAAAAAAATACTGTTCGTATAAAAAGACGCTAGTGTAGAAAAATATTGAAATATTTTTACTTCTTAAAAAAAACCCACACCTTGTGATGACTTTGTCGTGTTATATATATATATATATATATATATATATATATATATATATATATATATATATATATATATATATATATATATCCTCGGTGGTGTAGTGGCTAGCGTGCACGGCTGCACACCCGTAGGTCGTGGGTTCGAGTCGCGGGTCGAGCCAAGTTTAGTTATTGAGTCTTTCTGTATAGTAAGCCTCAGTAACAGCCCGAAGTTGGGAAGTTGGCGGTGTTTCACCCCCGTGCCTCGGAGAGCACGTAAAGCCGTCGGTCCTGCGCCTTAACCCTCACCGGTCGTGTCTCGTGTCGTCCCACCGGAGTATGAGAGTGACAGGAGAAGAGAGTGCACTTGTGTCCGCACTATACTACATAATATCCCCTGCAGTTGGCTAGTTTTAGTGAGATTGGCCGCCATGGCCAGAATCGGTCAGACGGCCGTCATATCCCTCTCACAATATACATATATTTAAAAAAAACTTGATTTTAAATAATATGCTCTCCTGGTGTTTAGTCTGAAGTCATAATAACAAGAAAATTAAATTGATACCAATCTCATTGAGATTGGCCGACGTGAATGAACATCTTGTCAGAAAAACCTTATGATATATTACTAGGGACTCACCCTCGCAAACTCTCCCTCGAAATTTTAGGTTTGTATGAATGTTTTAATAAACCAATCATAAAAAAAATTAAAATAAAAAAATTTATCCAAAAAAATAGAAATTTATTGAGGTGAACCAAATCACTTAGGGGTATGAAAAATAGTATACGTCCTATTCTCATACCTACTGAATATACACACAAAATTTCATAAGAAACGGTCAAGCCGTTTCGGAGGAGTTTTTGTTACCAACACTGTGACACGAGAATTTTATATATTAGAAACCAAAAAAGCGGACAAGTGCGAGTCTGACTCGCTCACCGAGGGTCCCGTAGCATGAAATATTAAAAGAAGTTTATAATTGCAAAAAAATTTTTGCGATATGTTTAGTTTTCAGATTTTTACTTATGCTATAAAATATGGCTTCTTGCCAAATTTCATGATTCTAGATCAACTGAAAGTATAGGTCCTATAGGTTCCGATTCACTCGCGAGTGTCAAAATATTTATTTATTATCATTTGGGAAACAAACACAAAAACAAAAAAATATGCGACATATACAGCTGATTCTTTTGTTTGTGTTGACTTACAAGTTAGATTTTTTCACAGCTCCAAGGGATTGCAGACAGGAGTATTTTGATATTAATTTCAACTTGATACCTGCACGCGTTCCTGAGAAAGAGGGTCTCGACAGACAGACAATGAAGTGATTCTATACGGGTTTTTTTTTCCTTTTAAGGTATGGAACTCTAAAAACAATGCTCTGGGTTTAACAGTAAATATCTTACCTGAATTCTCGTCTTGAAAGTCTTTAGAATAGCCAATAGCAGACATCAAGTCTTCACCAACATCTTTCAATATTTGGTTAAAGGCCACTAAAAAAAATTAAAAAAAATATTTAGTACGAAATGATAAAGTTAAAATTATATTTCATTAAAAACTATTTAATTAAACAAAATGTAATAATTTTGTTTAATAAATAAACCCTTGTAGCATTTTTTTTTATATTTTTCTAGTGGTTGTCAGTTAAAATATCCTTGAATTAAACACTTCAAGGGTATTTCTATTTAGTCTGTACTAGTAAAAAATATTCATTTATTAAATAGTAGCAACTCATCCTCGCTTTCCTCGGAATCGTCCCTGGCTTGATTCCCCATACAAATTTTCATCCCCATTTTCACCCCCATATGGGATGATTTCTAGAATAAAAAGTATCCTATGTCCTTCCCAGGGTCTTAAACTATCTTCGTACCAAATTTCATCTAAATCGGTTCAGTAGATCCAGAGATTACCCCCTACAACGTCACAAACTTTACCTCTTTATAATATTATTAGTACAGAAGTATAGATTAGTGAAACTTCCAGAAAAACCATGCAACAAGCTGTTAATACTAACTACAGATTAAACATTTAAATTTTATTAATGTAAAATTTTATTATATAATTTAAATTTAAAATTATTTAAATTATATAATAAACTATGCATTGAGATAAATAACACTTGCCACTACCTTCTGTGGAGGTTGTTTCAATTTTGACACTTTCGTATGCTTCATCAGTTTCTGGAATAATATTAGTTAGAATATTCATTTTATTAAAGAAAATATATTGCAACAAATTATAATTTGAGCAAAATAATAATATAAATTGTGAATTACATTTAAAACTTTCAAAGCTTTTCATATTTTCTGATAAGCTTACTGCATTTTTATTAACACAAACATACAAAAATAAATATTTTGTATTGTTAACACATAATATATTAAATACATACATATAATGTTCAAACTTACGTTTTAATCTTATCGTTACTTCCAATGCTTTCAAAGATGTTTCCACTTGCTCCTTAAACTTGAGGCAACTTTCTAGTTGTTGTATGCAACTATTGCATATCAGGCACTTTGTATCATCTAACTCTAATATTGCAATCTGTAATATTTTAATAAATATATTAATTTAATTAAAATTAACAGAATATATAATAATACTTTCTTAGATTTATGCGAATATTTGTCATTTTTAATTAATCTAACTTTTCGATTATTTTCACAGATTTATTTTATTTTTGGTCACCGACATTTATTATATAAACCTTTGAGACGTCTTAAACTTTAGTCTCTCCCATGACCATGATTTCTGTAAAGCATTCAAAACTTCGGGAACCAAAAATAGTTTATAGTCCATTCGCATCAAGAAAATAGTGAGTCATCCAGAGCAACGGCAGGTAAAGGTGTATTCACAGTGGAGTAAACATTTATTATGAATATATTTAAAAAGATTAAGTTTAATTGATAAAAATTCACTTAATTATCTTACTTATCTCAAATCATGATTTGGAATAATAACGACTTTATTTTGATTTAAGATAATTAATCAACTTAATTATCACAAATCAAAATAAAGTCATTAATAATATATTTAAGTCTGCCTTCCACAAGTCATTGTGTAGTTGACTTTGTAACTTCATGCAACGTAATTGGTTGGGGATCATGGCAAGGCCGGTGGACAATGATGGCTTACTATTTTCTTAACACGGATGAACTGTAGTTTTATTTAAAATATGTAACGCACAAAATTTAGAAAAGTGCTTGTAAAAATACTTGAATAAAGAAAATTAATATGCAAAATTTGTGTCTGAGTTTAAGTATCCATATCCAAACTAATATTACAAATGTGAAAGTATGTTTGTTTGTTTGTACTTCTTTCACATCGAAATGGAGCAACAGATTGGCGTGATTTTTTGTGTGGAGATAGTTGGAGGGCTGGAGAGAGACATAGGCTACTTTTTATACCGGGAGATTATCTACTTCCCACGGGAAAACACTTTATAATACAATCCAAAAAAATGTTTATGATTAGAATTACTTGAAACTTAGTATTAATGCTCTTCAAAAAAATTAAAAGAATCTGTTTTTAGCATTTTTCCAAATTCATCCCATAAGGGTTACCTCCTTAATAGGGGATTAATAGGGGATGAAAGTTTGTTTGATGAAAGAGTTGGTGCTGATAACAAACACTAAGTTTATCGAATTTTTTCAAAGGAATATGAAATTTATTATTATGCAAATTATGAAGATAATATTACTGTGTACTTACGTCGATACAAAAACATTTGAAAACCATATCTCTATAAGATTCTTTTTTATTTTCATGTTTAATAAGCATACTATTAACAACTTCTTCTTTCAGACATAAAATACAAGTGCCTAGTATTGGCAAAGTTTCCAACATAATCCCTGCTTCCATATTTGTTATATTTTATTATATATCCACTATTAAATAACGTATATTTATTTTGTGTTAAAACCAAAGCGACCTTACGCAAATAATACAAAAACACCGACGAGAACGATTTAAAATTTATATCCATTTTGACATTTATGACAGTTCTTCTTTTGACATATGTTTGTTTATGAAATAACGTTTTGTTTCTCCTTTATATCTATAAATATGATCTGTACATTAAAAATCTTTTTGTAATGCATTCAACATATTGTAACTCTGGAAATCTATTTAAGCATGTACATATTTTATTTCTTCTCTGCCACTGCGTTCTGTCTTTTAAGGAAGGTTGAAGAGATACGGTAAGAAGAATAAAATTTCTTCCGAACCCTATTTAAAACATCATTGTGGTCTATCTGAGTAGACTCTGAATTGAGTACTTTAGTGATTCTGCGACGTCTCATTACTACTAATAACTTTTAATTACCTGACTGCACGGAAAGGGTTATGTTTTTCGCGCCTATCTCTGTATGTTTGTAATATTCTTTATTCCCTCACATCTTCCAAACCACTTGATGGATTTCTTTAATTAAGGTATCGTTAGATTCATCTCATTAGTCCAAGTGTTGGTGTTAGAAAGGTGACATAAAAAGTTAAATATGGGTCCTGCTAGATTTCATAATATGAAAAAGAAAAAAAAATGAAAATCGAAGAACTATATCAAATCAAGGGTATCGTTGAATAGGTATTTAAAAATCAGTTTTAGATTTCTTTCATCATTTTTTATTTTAAATAACAGTTTAGGATATATAATGATTTGAAGTTGGTTAACAAACATTCTCGGTAATTTTCCTACTTAAAAGTACTTAAAAAGCTGTAAATAAATAAATACATATATTATTAATATAAAAGACCCGACTGCATAAAAGCTAACTAAATGAATGAAATTTAATATGAAACCTACAATTTTAGACTTTTTTTTAGTTTTAACGCGGGCGGCTGCTAGTAATAAATAATAATCTTTGTTTTTATGTGTTTTTTTTTGCTTTTAGTCAATTTACTTCCATTTTCCTTTTCAACTCTGCCTCGTTTCATTAAAAGTTCTTGAGGGATAGGCATCTGGCCCCGGAAGTCGACGCCGGGCCCCGGCTTTAGCTTCATCCGATGTTCAGGATGTCGATATATCGACTCGGCGGGTAAGAATCGAATACAGCCGTTATAAAAATGTAAATCTCTAAAAAATTATCTTAAAAGTTAATTATACATTATAGTATTAATTATACGCCTAAATTAATAAATAGTTAAATGTTATTTTTTACCATATATTTGCTTGTGACATACAGTACATTTCTAGTGCACGATAGCAGATATCTTTAAGACCCTTTTTTTATTTTGGGAAATGCTTTATACGTACAGGTGGTTATGTGGGACTCACTGGCTAGCAAGGCCAGTACTACCAACTAAAATCCTACAGAACATCCCCCGTCTTAATGGGGCGTCACAGCATCGCTTTCACACTCAACTACGATGCCGACTGCAGGCCTGCCGAAGCAGACCACACAACTAAGGAGTTGCTCCCACGGTCTATAAATACCTTTAAGACCTATTCTAAATGAAAATAACATTTTGTGATATATTTTCATTTAAAAAGAAAAAGCCCTCGAACGTACTTTAATCTATAAAACTATATCAATATATAGTGATATCTGTTCACCTATTACCTAATGCAAGGAAATTGAAAAGGTGCAAACACACGCTCTTCAATGTGTTTCTTATACTTCAACCAGCGGCATTTCAGTAGTTCATTACGTTCCAAAGAGTAATGGTCCATATATATGTAATCGAATAGTCCTTTCTCGAAAGTTGGTAATGTCCGATAGTTTTGACCAATGTCTTTAGCGATTTCTGAGTTAAAAATAAATTATAAAATTATGAAAAATATAATTAATATTATCTATATATAAATAAATATAAAAAAATAAAATATCTATAGATAAATAAAACTGATATGTCTGTTTGTAATGTCAAAATAACAGCTTTTTAATAAATGTATGTGAAAGAATATACGGTACATAAGAGAGATTTTTTTTTAAATTGTTGTCTTTCTATTTGTTCCGGCTAATCTCCGAAAAGGCTGGACTGATTTTCATCGTGTTTTCACTGGGAGATGTCTGATATAATAAGTAGTAACTTAGTACTTTTATTTTAGAAAAAATCAGGGTTCCGCGCAGAAACTTAAAACCAATGAAATTATGAATAAAATCCGCGTACCCAGGGATGCATTCAAGCGAAGCAAGGGTAAGCTTAGCTTAGCACTTATTAGAAATATAAAAAGAAACAGTATTAGTCTGATTGAGTTTCTTTTCCCAGGTTTTATCTAAATATATTATAAGACGGAGGCTATTTTTAAATAGCTATTTTTAAAAATTTGTGATCTAATTTAATTTGAAGATCCTTAAACTTTATTTGTTATTAGAACAAAAAAAATGTCGATTTCAGAACTTATTCAATAGGACTATAGCACCAACATCAGTGAAATAAATAACGTTAAAGTATTTACAATACTGAAATACTTACATTACTTATTGATATTGTCCTTATTTTGGCATATTTTATGTACGAGTATATAGAAAAAGTTTAATAGTTTTTTATAACATCATAAGTATATTATTTACCTTCAGTAACACGAGCATCAGGTTTCACTCGTTTTATGTGAGCACAACTTGCGTATATATTTTTATTTGCTTCTAACGCCATTTCTTAAATAAAATTCAGTAAATTATAAAAAAAGTAATATTACGAGAAATAAGTCAATTCATTTAGGCAATGTAAATAGAAACATCAAAGATAACACATTTTTAAATGTTAAAAGGAGGTTTTATGTTGTTTGTCATTTATAAACTTTCAAAACAATTTAATTTTTTTTTTAATTTAATCATTTATTTCAGGCAATATTTACAAAAAGATCTTAAAAATTTAAACAGCAAAACAATGCATCAACCGTTAAAATTACTTTTTATTTTGTATTTGTACAACTTTCTAGCTACTTTATATGATTACTAACAGAACCTGCGGCTTCACTCGCGCTAAAACTACAAAAAAATACTATAAAAAGTGGGTTTCATAAAAACTTTCATCCCGTATTTTACCCTCATAGGGGTTGAATTTTAGAAAACGCTGAAATACGTTTTTCATTATTTTTGGCGTACTCAATTCATACGAAATTTCATGCAAATATGTCCAAGGAATAAACAGTTTTATACAAACTTTTATCCCCTATTTCACCACCTTGGAGGTTGAATTTTGAAAAATCCTTCCTTAGTGGATGCCTTCGTTATATGAGGAATACGTGTGCGAAATTTTAATTTTCCAGCTTTAAGGGTTTGGACTGTGTGTTGATACATCAATCATATAGAAGATGAATGTAAGGCCAAAATATAATGGATGCAACAAATCCATATAATTCCGAATGCATTAAAAATAAGCGATCAACACTACAGACATCTTTTGATAAAGGTAATTGAATGTTCCGTAAAGTTATTTTCAACGATTTTATTTATGAATACATATTCATATCTAAATGTTCTGTAATAAATTGTTTTTATATAACTTTATAAGATTTTCCAAAAAAAAAAAATGTACAGATTTAATTCAGTTAGAATTTTATCTTAAAGTATAGATTTAAAGGAGAAACAAAACGATATTTCTTAAACACACATATGTCAAAAGAAAGAGGAACTGTCATAAATCTTAATTGTCAAAATGGATTTATCTCGTCGGTGTTTTTGTATTATTTGCGTAAGGTTGCATTGGTTTTAACACAAAATAATTAAGTTATTTAATAGAAGATATATAATAAAATATAGCAAATATGGAAGCAGGTATTATGGTGGAAACTTTGCCAATACTAGGCACTTGTATTTTATGTCTGAACGAAGGAGTTGTTAATAGTATGCTTATTAAACATACTAATGAAAATAATAAAGAATCTTATACAGATATGCTTTTCAAATGTTTTTGTATCGACGTAAGTACACAGTAATATTATGTTTATAATTTACATAATAATAAATTTCATATTCCTTTGTCAAAATTCGATTAACTTCTTACAAACTTAAGTATAAGTGTAGTATATTCGATAAACAACTTGCATATCAATTTTTCTTTATTCAAGCATTTTTATAAGCACTTTTTTAAATTTCGTACATTACATATTTTAAATAAAACTACACTAAACTATTTTTGGTTCCCGACGTTTCGAATGCTTTACAGCAATCATGGTCACGGGAGAGACTAAGGTTTTAAATGGCTTAAAATCTAAGAAAGTATTATCACATATTTTGTTAATTTTAACGAAACTACTATATTTAATTAAATATTACAGATGGCAGTATTAGACTTAGATGATACAAAGCGCCTGATATGCAATAGTTGCATAGAACAGCTTGAAAGTAGCCTCAAGTTTAGGCAGCAAGTGGAAACATCTTTGAAAGCATTGGAAGTATCAATAAGATTAAAACGTAAGTTTGTTCCATTTTATGTGATGTGTACATACATTATATATATGTGATTGTGTATATTATATGTAAGTATTTGATATATTATGTGTTAACAATACAAAATATTCTTGTGTGTTTGTAAATTTTATAATAGAAATATATTTTATGAAATTAAATCGCTTTTTTGTTTGCTAATAAAGATGCAGTAGATTTTCAGGAAACATAAAAGCTTTGAAAAGGTTTATGAATGTCCTAATCTCTGGAGCTGCTAACTAAAACTAGTGCATAGTAAATTTTTTTTCAAACGGAAAGTTTTTTAAAGTTTTCAGTATAAGTTTTATGAAATTTAAATACTACTATGTGAAATTCAATATTAAAATTTTTTATCAACTTCAAAATTATATCTTCAGTGTTCTGATCCAATTTTCAAGTTTAATTTTTATAATGAATATGATTAAAATAACCCATATTGGTGTTGGACATAATATTTAATTCACATTTTATATTATTGTTTTGTTCAAATTATAATTTGTTGTCATATATTTTCTTTAATAAAATGAATATTCTAACTAATATGATTCCAGAAGCCGATCAAGCATTTGAAAATGTCAAAATTGAAACAGTCTCTGCAGAAAGTAGAGGCAAGTGTCATTTATCTCAATCTATATTTTATTAAATAATTTAAATAATAATTATTAAATATGTAATTACAGCTTTTAAGATATTTGTTTGTTTGCATGTTTTTATGGAATTTTTTAATAATATCTGATCAATCCATATTCAGATTAAATTAAAATAACCATGAGGTAATACTGACAACCACTAGTATAATTAAAAAAAAAATACAACAAGGTTTTATTGGATTTGCTTAAAAGGTTTAATAAACTTAAATAACTTTTGACTTTAACATTTCCAATGTTTTTTTTTAGTGGCCTTAAAACATGTGTTAAATGATGTTGGTGATGCCTTGGCGTCTGTTATTGGCAATTCTAAAAACTTTCAAGATGAGGATTCAGGTAAGAAATTTACTGTTAAACCCAGAACATGTTGTTTTTAAGGTTCCATACCCTTATAGGATCACTTCTTTATCCATCTGTCGGTCAAAACGCTTTCTCTCAGGGATGCGTGGAGGAAAAATTTTTTTTTTCGCTATTATTTTCTTGTAATGTTTCAACTTTCTTGCTACGAAACCCTCGGTGTTCGAGTCAGACCCGCCCTTGTTCAATTTTTGTTTATTATAATATACTAGCGACTCACCCTCGTTTCGCTCGGATTCGTCTCTAGCTTGATTCCCCATACAAACTATGATCCCCATTTTCATCCCCTTAAGGGATGATTTCCGGGATAAAAAGTATTCTCTGTCCTTCCCAGGGTCTTAAACTATCTTCTTACCAAATTTCATCTAAATCGGTTCAGTAGATCCAGAGATTACATCCTACTATGTCACAAACCCATAAACTCACAAACTTTACCTCTATAATATTAGTAGCGCAATTTGTTAAATTTTTTCTTTTATAAGAACCTTCTCCTGACTATAACAAACACAACAAAAAAAAAAGTTAAATCGGTTCAGCTGTTCACGCGTGATTGCGTGACCAAGGGAAATAGGGATATAGATAGATAATAACGCCTTCCTGATTTCCCAGTGGGGGCATTGATTTGTGTGATGAGCACGAATATTTGTACTCCAGTCATGGGTGTTTATATTTATAATATATATGTATTTAAAGTTATATATGTGTAGTGTATCAACTATCTGGTATCCATAACACAGGCCTCGTAGCTTGCCATGGAACTAGATGGTGCTGAGTGTTAATGCCCCGACATACTCGTATTTATTTATTTGTTGTTAAATTATGTTTTTTAATACCTGTCTATAGTGAAAGGTATAGGGTATCTATCATCACGATGAAGCCGCCTCTGTGTTTAATTTTTTTAAATAAATTTATATCTATACTTATATTATTATGAGGTTAAGTTTGTGAGTTTGTGCCGTTGTAGGAGGTAATATTTGGATCTACTGAACCGATTTAGACGAAATTTGATAAAAAGATAGTTTAAGACCCTGGGTAGGACATAGCATACTATTTATCTTGGTAATCATCCCTTAAGGGGGTGAAAATGGGGATGAACGTTTGTATGGGGAAGCAATATTTTTTAATATTTTTCTGCACGTGTTAAGTGATTGGAAATCTTTTTTTATGTTTTTCAGATGATGATATATTAAGGAATGTTAAACAAGAAGATGATAGTGATTTTGATGATACTGGTGTGTACATGTTTTTTTTTATATATTCATTTTTTTATATGTGGCTGTTTTGAATATCACCCAAAAACACATAAATATCAACTATGTTATTTTGTGTCAGTGCTAGATTTTTTTTTAAATGGCAATAAAATAAAAAAAATATATAAGATTTTGTAAAATAATCTAATTTTTTTTGCAGATTTAGTTGTTACGATTTTTTCTAGAAATGTAGTGTATTTTTTTTATTAAGTAATTTTTTGTGTATATATTTTTCCAGTCTTAAACGATCTAATAATAAAGAAGGAGCCAGATGAATATAGACCGAGGCGGACGAGAAAAAAAAATTTGAGCACAACGAAGAAAAAAGTTTCCTACTCAGTCAAAAAACAAGCGGATCTCTCGGAAACGGAAAAAATGTTGAAATCCGGTCTATTTCCCTTTAAAATGGGTAAAACTGGCTACTCGTGTGCAATTTGCCCCGAAAAATCTGCCATGTTGGATGATATCCAAAATCATATATTACAGCACAGTGTTACCAACATACATGTAGCATTCAAAAAAATGATCTCGTCGACTCTGCAAAGATTTTACAAAGCCAACGGAAAATTGAGATGTAAAATATGCAGAACAGAAATTTCTGATTACGAAGCACTGAAAAATCATATAAATAATTGCATATCAGTCAAAACTACGGGATGGAATAATTTGCCGTTCAAATTGGAAAAAGATCAGTTGGATTGTCCGATATGTGATAAGAATTTTTTGAATTTTGTCAGTTTGAACACCCATATGAACGTACACTATCCAAATCATATTTGCGATAGTTGTGGAAAGGCTTTTGCGTCTAAAGCTAGGTTACGAGGACATATGAGGACGCATGAAATAGGGGATTTCCCTTGTCGATACTGCGATGCGGTTTTCGATAGAGTAACTAAAAGAGAAAATCATGTGTCGAAAGAACATAAATCTGGTATTCGATATGCGTGTAAGAGATGCAACATATCGCTATCCTCTTTCTACGCACGTCAAAAACATTTGGCCGAAGTTCACAATGAAGAACTGAAACGATACAAATGCAAAGCCTGTACCCAGAGTTACATAACTCCTGGTCATCTGTCAAGTCATGTCAGACGAGACCATCTGAACGAGAGGAACCATAAGTGCAATAAATGTGATTTAGCGTTCTATACAAGGAATTCGTTGAAAATGCACATGATAAAACATGATGGAGAACGCATTCATTCATGTAACATATGCCATAAGTCGTACCAGAGGAAAAAAACGCTCAGAGAACATATGCGTATACATAATAATGATAAGAGGTTTATCTGTCCGGTTTGTGGTCGCGCGTTCACACAAAAATGTACTTTGAAAGGTCATTTGAAAGTACACGAACGGAAAGTTGATCCCGACGATCGTGTGCCACAGCCTTTACATTCTATTTAAAGAATTAATACGTGTAACATATACGCGCGGTTGAAGTAAAACTTCTTTGGTGCTATGGCAGATATCGCAATTAAATTAAAACAAATTAAAATATAAATAAAAAAATTTCTTCAATTTTTTTTCTGAGGCTGGGTCCCGTAACCATGATTGGTTAAAACATCCGAAACGTCGGGAACCAAAAATCAAAATAAATCTGCGAAATAATCCGAAAAGATAGTTTTCTTTAAATGTCATATATTCGCGTAAATCTAAGAAAGCATTAAATTTTGTTGGAATTATTAATAATTTTGATTCTCACTTACCCCACAGTCACGCCTAAAGAAGTTTTACTTAAAAAAAAATGCGGCTTTATGTTGTCTGTGGTTTGCCCTTCTTCTAGTATTTTTTTTATTGACATATGAAATAAAACAGTCGGAACGTCTATAGCAATAAATAAAGCCAGACAAAGCTGTCAATGTCAAAAAACAAATGTGTCAGTCGAATATTATTTTTTTTATATTCGCTGTGGAATTTTTATTTCTTTCGCAAAGCAATATTATAATTGATTTAATTCTGTTGTATAATAAACAGCTAAATTTTAATACCATTTTAGACTTCAACCCCTGACTTAGTGTGTTCCTTGATTATCTTATTATTTTCAATCTGAGGTAGAAGTTTAATTTATGGGACTTAAAAGGAAAAATTACCATTTTGGGAGGAATTCCATCCTGGTATAATCTGATTCCCTTTGGATGTAAAAAGCTACTGGGAGAGCTGGTTCCTTGGTAGAAAACATATCGTTATATGCAAAGAACAATATTGCAATTTTAAAAGCACAGTACAAAAGTCCAAACGATTAATTTACCAACTGTCAACAGATAAATGTCAATTCCACTGTCACATCCGTATTAATATTATAAATGTGAAAGTTTGTGAGTATGGATGTTTGTTACTCTTTCACGCCAGAACTGGATGAAAATTGGCACAGAGATAGATTATAGTCTGGAATAGTACATAGGCATTTTATCCCGGAAAAATGTACGGTTCCCGTGGGATAGGTTTGTTTTTGTTTTCCTAGAGGCGAACCCGAGCGAGAAGCGAGAGTGAGCCGCTAGTTATACATATTTTATTTAAAAACTGCCGAAACCATGTATTTTATCCATATAAGTAGGATATAAATCTTAAAAATATATATTTTTCTAAAGTAGGTAGATAAAATAACTGTCAACTGTAGAGTACAACAAGTGATGGTCGTTTGAACAAATAAGCACTAAGTTGACGACTTGTCTTCAGACATCTTCGTTAGACTGTATGGATTAAATATTAATTATTATATTATAATGGGCTTGAAGTATATAAGGAAATTAATTTTTATTTTTTAACTAGTGACTAACCCTCGCTTCGCGCGGTTTCGTCCCTAGGTACGTCTTAACGTTTAGTTTAGATTTCTCAGAGATGACATATTTTCTCGCAGTAAATATCTATCCTATATGATGACCCGGATAATCAGCTATCAACATACCAAATTTCATAAAAATCTGTCCAGTGGTTTTCCCGCGATGCGTTCCAAGACAGAGAGACAGACAAAAAACAAAAAACTATAGATTCGTTCTCTGTATCGATAATAATGACTATTTCGATGAGATTTTCCAAAAAATATTTAATATACAGATTCGACTCAATTAGAATTTTATTATACATACTTGTATGTATAGATTATATCATACTGAGTTACAATCTTGTTCTTTGCATGTGTCGATTTTTTGTCGAGAATTAGATGTCGTGAATGACATCTAAAGTTCCAGCATTTATTTTTTACTGATTAGTTGTTTTGTATTGAATAGATATTATAATATTTTTGGCTGTATAAAAATAATTAATAGCATTTTGAGTTCAAATTAAAAAATTTCTACCATAATGTTAATGGGCAAGTGGCTTACAAAATCATCACGTTTATTATATTATTTGTTTTTAAAATGTGATATGAACAAAATTAAACGCTAATATTATAGAATATAAGTGCAATAATAACGCTACAATATGGTTGTTTTTGGTCTATGGGTCTGTAACTGATTGTATTTTTTTTTAAATTTAAATCTTTACTTTTGTAAATAGAATAAATTATGTTAGAAGTCTTCCGGTGAAACTTCCATCGCGTCTTCCGGAACAGTTCCACAATTGTGGGTGGGATTTGTAGAAAATAAAGCACAAAAACATACAATTAGATCAATTCTTGCCAAATAAGGCATATATTTATAATTTTTAATATACTTAGTAATATGTTTATTTATCGTTTACACGTATAATGTATTTTTTGTAATAATTTTGGTCCTTCGAGCCGGACTCGATTAGTTGCCATTATAGCAATAAGATGGAAGCAAAAGTGGTCTAACCAACGTTTACAGCTAACTTTAACAAATAAAACATTACAAATATTATTATTATAATGAAGTTTGTTCATCCCTATTTTATATACTTACGTATCAATGTGATTTATACATATGCATATATTTCATGTTTGAGAGTCACTTTTGTTTTGGGCCTGAGCGAGTGATATCTACTTTTATTCTAAACTAGCTATTTACCCTCGCTTCGTTCGGGCGCGTCCCTAGATACGTTTTAATTATTTGAGTGGAATCCAATAAAAGTAGCTTAAGTTACTCCTTATAACATCAGCTATCAGCCAGTGAAAGTCCCGTCAAAATCGGCCCAGTCGTTTTGGAGATTAGCCGCAACAAACACAGACGAAAATTTTTAAGAATTGTGTTTTTCTTATATGTACCGTATATAATTTCATATGCATTTAGTAAAAAGCTGTTATATTGACATTACAAACAGACACTTTAATTTTGTTTATCTGCATTGATGTTATTTATTTAAAAATAGCGTAATAGTTTTTATATTTGCATTTTAAGACCACTTTTGCTGTAATTCTGAATTATTACATTTATATGTTTAATATTAGTTTTTTTTTTTTTGAGTTAGAGGAGACTTTCTTTATATCTATTATGAAATTCACAATAAATTGGAATCACATTATTTATAACAATCAGCTGTCAAAAATAATCTGTTATAGATTTTATACACTGTAAATATGTTATTTGTAAAAAATGTGCAATAAAAATTAGATATTTTAAATTTTGTCTTTATTTAATTTACTATTCCCATGGACACACGTACTTTTTTCTCATTTTTAATGTTGGGAAATGCATTTACGCATACCACCTGCATACATACAGGTTATGTGACACTCACTGGTAAGAAAAGCCAGTACTACCCACTAAAACCCAACAAAACCTTCCCCCGTCTTAATGGGGCGTCGCAGGATCGCTTACGCACTCAACTACGACGCCCCGACAGCAGGTCTGCTGAAGAAGACCGCACAATCAAGGGGTTGCCCCCACGGTCTACTCTGATGTCAGAGATGAATAACCATTAGTGTATGTACTACTACGACTCGGAGCAAGTATAAAACTTGTACGTCTTCGACTGCATAATACTATATAGGTACCTTCGTCATCTTGTTCCCAACTTATTAGTTCGCTTTTTACACAGTCGGTTTTTATGTAATATTTTTTTACAATATTAGTATGGGTTTCTACTTATTAACTGTCTAACACTTAGAACTCCAGCGCTGGATATATGATAAATAATTATTACAGTTTCTGCTAAGCACAGAACCACGGTAATGTAATGCATACAGAATTGCAACTCGGGCCTGACCTTGAAATAATTACCCACAGCCGAGCGGAACGTACCCACGCGACAGGGCTGCCCGAGTGCCCGCCGGCCAGTATTTTAATTTTATCTACCTCCTTGAGTTTCTTTCTAATTTTGTGATTTCGAATATTATATTTTTATTTGAAAAATATTATTAATAGTTTTAATAAAAAAAATCTCAAAATAAGGGTGGTATGTGACTCTTATAAATTTGAGATTGAAAGATATTTGCGCCTCGACTGAGACGTACGAAAAGCTTTATTGTTTAATTTAATGGTACTATAAAGAATCCGCATTCGGATAAAAAGTTTAATTAAAAATTAATTTTTATATTTAATTTAATTAATTTTTATTTTTAAAACATCCGATGTCTCGATACTTTTTTGTTTGACATTAGCGAAGTTACGGGAGGAATAAAATGTTTATTTTTATATCCAATTATAAAAGTCACATAACATAACCACCTCGTACAATAATTTTCGTATCCAATAATACGATGTGGCAGCCCCGCACGGTTGTCTACCGAGTGTATACCGAACGCGACGCGCGTAGGTATAACTCGATTTCCGACCGTTTGTATGAAGATGGAATACTGTATGTAATATTAGGTACCGTGACAGAATTGTCATCCTATATATATCTATACATATAATAAAATTGTAACTAAGTCGAATCTGTACATTAAATATTTTTTTGAAAATCTTATTGAAATAAACATTATTATCGATACAGAGTCCGAATCTATAGTTTTTAGAATTTTTGTCTGTCTGTCTGTTACCGCAACATGAGAAAACCACTGGACAGATTTTGATGAAATTTGGTATGATGATAGCTGGTTATCCGGGTCAGCATATAGGATACTTTTTACCGCGGGAAAATGTCTCTATGATTCACCATGGTCAACCAACGTTACTAAGCCACGTATCTCCGAAGAATGTCGTGATGGCGTCTCGACCCCGCTCGAGACTAACTAAATAACATAGTGACTTTAAACAATAATAAGGTTTCATAGCAGAAAAAGGCAACTAAATCCTCCTCCGTCGAGTAACGTATGCTACTTTTCTTTTAGTAAAAGAATTAGGGCTTGGCTCCAAAAAATTAAAAAAGTATCTAAGGCGAAAGCTAGGGTAAGTCCCTAGTATCGAATATAAAGTTTAGATTAGTAAAATTGTATCTTTAGAAGATATTCAATAAAACAATAATAAGTGGTTTAATTTTATTAAGAAAAAAAATTACATTGAGCATTATCTGTGACTAAAGTTTGTGGCAATAAAAAACGCATATGGAATTTTAATTCACTTTTAATTGACAAATAATGAATTAATAACTATACTACACTATAGTTTTTATATAACTTGAATTCAGCTTAAAACTAACTTGCAAACTTTTGTACTAAAAATTAAAAACATACGGAATCTAATATGGCTGACGTGACAGATGACATATTTGATGGCAGATAAAAAATGACAACCAAAAAGGTTTTATTTTAATTATTTTTATATTAAAAAAAGTTATTTTAAATATTTATTAATTACGAAAGAAATACATTTTTTTTTATTAAATTATTTTACTATTCACATAAAGTATGGGGGTATTAAATAAGACTATTATAATATAATGGCTTAGATATCGATGCCAAGGAGTTTTTTGTCGAAGATGAACTCTCCGAGTGCGGAATGACGTTCCATCATCTTCTTCAGGGTGGAGGCTTTGCCTGCGAGGTCGCGTTGACCCTTGTATTGTTCCTCCAAGAATTCACCAGTCAAATAGTCAACAAGCTGTAAAAAAATAAGAAATGTTAATTATTTATAAACCGTCGTCGAAAATTGGACAAAATTCTTTAAAGGTTTTTGGGGTACTTTGGTCAAAATTAATTGTGAATCTTCCCCAATCTGTACATATTATCAATTCTGAGTCAAATCTGTACATTAAATATTTTTTGGAAAATCTTATTGAAATAGACATTATTATCGATACAGAGGACGAATCTAAAGTTTTTAGAATTTTTGTTAGATTTATGATTGTGATGAAATTTGGTATGATGATAGCTGGTTATCCTGGTCAACACATAGGATACTTTTTACTGTGGGAAAATATCTCATCTCTGAGAAATCTATACTAAACGTTAAAACGTACTTAGCGACGAACCCGAGCGGAGCGAAGGTTAAGTTTCAGAGTAAAAAAAAACAGAGAGCGCACGTTGTGTCTGCGCGCACACGCGCTGCTCTATAATATCTCCTGCAGTTGGCTAATCTCAGTCAGATTGGCCAAACAATACTTTAATTATGCCAAAGCTCATACCGGACCTAAGTTGTGGAACACTTTCATATATGTGTATGTATATAGCTCTTTTTAACGTCCCACAGCTGGGGGTGGGCCTTCCTTCAGTAGGAGGGGGATCAGGCCATAGTCCACCACGCTGGCCAAGTGCAGGACGTACTGAGCCAGTCTTTTGAAAACTTGCTAGATTCTAGACTTTCATACTCACATGGTAGTCATTGTTTTCATGGTTCTGACTGTCCCTGTCGTGTTCACATTTGATGATAACGTTCTTGATAGCCTTGGTCACTTCTGCTTCCATCTTCAGAGCCTCTTCTAGAGCATCCTGACCTGAGTTCCAGTGCTTATGGTCTGGTGGCTGTAAATATTAATAGATCAATTTTGATCTTAAAGGCTTATTTTAAGGGAAAAATCAAAAAATTAATATCAAGCTGGATATAACATGGCGTTTATAAACAGTAGAACTGTACTGTACATTTTTTAACGTCCCAAAGCTAAGCAAGGGCCTCCCTTCAATTTGAGGGGATCAGGCCATCAGTCAGTCATCGTCAGTCCACAAACTGGCCAAGTTTTGGGCGGACTGAGCATGTCTTTCGAAATCTTGCTATATTCTCTCAGACATGCAGGTTTCCTCACGATGTTTTCCTTCACCGTAAGGCAAGTGGTAAACATGTTAGAAATGATTCGCACATGAAAATATCAGAGGTGCGAGACCTGGGATTTGAACCCGCTTCACTCGGATTCCCAAGCGAGCGCGTCACCACTGGGCTAACAGTGCCTTAGCACAGTAATAACCTGAATTCTTAGCTTTTAATCGAACTTCGTTCAGGCAGACACATTTCTGGTATAATGACAAAGCATAGATAAAACAAATATGCGATAAGTTTTGCATTGTTTTATTTCAAAATTGATGTATGTACATATTTAATTTTACACATAACCTTAAGAGTTCAAAAAGTTAATTAATTTGAAATACAAACAGGCACTCCAATTTTATGTATATATTAAGTATGTAGATATAAAATATTTGGAAGTATTATATGTAAATAATATTTTTTTTGTTTTTACTATAAAAAAGATTTATAAATAGAGTTTAAACTCAAACTCTTTCACTTTAAGTAAACCTTGACAGAAGGACTTTGGCATATATTCATTAAAAAAAAACACATTCAAGTAAGCGAATACACTGCATATTAAAAACTAAAAATATAAAAAACCCCTACGCAAATTAATTGTCATTTAACGATTACACTAGCACTTAATCGAGTAATCATACGCCAAAATGCCTTACATCATTTTGGAAAAGAGCTGATGCTCTTACACTGCTGGACTGAAATTAACCAAACATAGTTAAAAACCACCGCAAGGAAACTTTTAAATAAAAAAAACCGCATCGAAATCGGTTCATCCGTTTCAGAGCTACGATGCCACAGACAGACAGACATCGACGTCAAACTTATAACACCCTCTTTTTGCGTCGGGGGTTAAAAATATATAAGAGCGTACGTCCAAATTAACAAAATCCTTACAAATTTCAAGTCGTTCAAACTTACCCGGATAGTAATCAAAGTGGACACGTTCGTGGTCAATTCTCCTCTCATCAATAGATATTCGATTAGCTTCATGGCGTGCTCACGTTCTTCGGAGCTGGCTTCGAAGAACAATTTCGCAAAACCAGGGCGGTTCACCTGTTAACATAACATTAGGAAAATTTATAAAACCTTTTTCTTTAATGCAGTATTTTTTAATAAGTTATAAATATTTGAAAGTAATGTGTATGAAAATTATAAATATACTTTATTATATACAAAACAAATGTCCACTTAATTATTACTGTACAAATCATGTCCGCGTGGAATAGTGGCAAGAAAGCTAGCCGCATTCCCCCGTTGAATGGCAATGTCGATTCTTTGGGTGATAAATGCGCCAGTCCTCCTGTCACCAGTAGAGGTAATAAGACATGGATTAATATGCAGTACTAGCACTGCCCGCGGCTCCGCCCGCGTTCAGATGACCAAAAACCAAATTCTTAGGTTTTACATATTAGTATACTCTTACAATGCAGTTTTTGTATTTTTGGTTTTTTTGTGATGCGGTAACAGACAGACAGACAGACAAAAATTCTAAAAACTATAGATTCGGCCTCTGTATCGATAATAATGTCTATTTCAATAAGCTTTTCCAAAAAATATTCGCTCGCGTAAAAACTGCAAAAAAATCTCTTAAAAACACGTATTTATTTAATTGTATTGAAGAGCATTAATACCAAGTTTCAAGTAATTCTGACTACAATTTCTTTTGGATTGTATTATAACGTATTTTCCCGTGGGAATTAGATAATTTCCCGCGGTAAAAAGTCTGTCACTCTCCAGCCCTCCAACTATCTCCACACAAAAAGTCACGACATTCCGTCACTCCGCGTCGACGTGAAAGAAAGACAAACAAACAAACACACTTTCACATTTATAATATTAGTATGGATTAATACAGATATGACTTAGTTATATTTTAAATATTAATATTTTAAAAGTATTGTCATCCACCACACATCAGGGGTAATGTGTAATCTATATAATATAGATGGCGCCACATTACACCCAACGGTGGGGACAGTGTTTATTTTTATATACATAGTTGTGATAATCATTTTCTATCGTATTCCGTAGAACGCCGTAGTAGTTATGCGCAAGCGATCCTGCGGCGTCCCATTAAGGCGGAGGGGAGGGGAATGTCGGGTTTTAGTGGGTAGTACCGGCTCTTCTAGCCGGTGAGCCCCACATCACCACCTGGGGGATCAGGTGGTATGCGTAAATGCATTTCCCGTCATAAAAAAAGGGTATTCCGTAGAAGTAATTAAATAAAAGTGGAATTGCTGAAACTCTTCGTTTTAGTTGTAAAGTCACTAACAACAATATATATGTACATACATACACACAGGTCAAACACATAACCCTCCTTTGGGCTTCGCCGCAGGTGGGATAAAAAGACAAAAGGTAATTATGAATAATAATATTTACACTGTAATTAAAAACTGTATATCTGTAATTAAAAACTATAATTTTTCAAATTCGCAATTATCATTTCAAGTGTTGTTAGTAGATGCATACATTTTTATTTTTTATACTTAGTACCTGGGCGACCGAGCTTCGCTCGGAGTTTTTGGTCGAAAGTACGACTTTCTTTGTAATTTGGATTAAAAAAAAACTTGAATAAATACGAAAAAAAAACAAAAATAAAAACTTTGTATCCGATTTTAGGCACAGACACAGTAGCCTATGATACTCAAGCTCATAATCTGTGTACTTTTAATCACAATCGGTTCAGCCGTTTCACAGTAACAAACAAAGAAACAAACATACAAACTCACACATTTCTAGCAATAGTCCGATGTACTTACGCTATCTTTAGAGAAGTGTGCGCCCATGGCCAAATACTGTAGCGATGCAGCGATCTCCATCTGAATCTGTTGACGGACGCTGCTCTTGCAGCCGTTAGTCATCGTGATCCAGTGCTTCGGGATGTTCACCGGATTCACATTACCTGCGAAATGTAAAACAGAATTAGGGAACGAAGTTAAATTATATAAATAAACACATAACTAATTATTTTAGCCTTGAAAGTAGTTATCAACGTGCGTTCACCTTGTCGTGGTGGGGGGCTCAGTATTGCCCGGCGAAGCAGCCGGGCACGAAGCCATGAAACGCATAGGGAGGTGGCCTACCTCGGTGGGCGGTGTACCATGCGGGTCGCTCCTGGTACTTCTCTGATAGCAGAGTGGACTGTGGAGCAACCCCATGGTTGTTGTGGTCTGCTTCGGCAGACCTGCCGTCAGGGCGTCGTGGTTGAGTGCGTAAGCGATCCTGCGACGCCTCATTAAGGCGGGGAAGGTTTTGTTGGGTTTTAGTGGGTAGTACTGGCTTTCCTAGTCGGTAAGTCCCACATAACCACCTGTATGTCTACAGGTGGTATGCGTAAATGCATTTCCCAACATAAAAAAAATCGAGAATTATCACACTACTGTAGTTTCTATGTGTGTTCTCAGTCTTTTATTCAGCCTTACTTAACGTCCCACTGTTGGGCACGGGCCTCCCTTCAATACGGATCAGGCCATAATCCACCACGCAGTAAACGCGGAGCGGACTTCACATATTTTTCGAAAACTTGCTGCTAGGTTCTCTCAAACATGCAGGTTTCCTCACGATGTTTTCCTTCACGGTAAGACAAGTGGTAATCATGTTGGAAATGATTCGCACATGAAAATATCAGAGTTGCGAGACCCGGGATTTGAATCCGCTTCACTCGGCCAAGTGAGGACGTCACCACTACACTACCACTGCCTTTTTCATAATCTATGCTTTGAGTTTTAAATTTCATCGAAATCCGTTTCAGTGAGCAGGAGTATCAAACATACACGAATACAAACGATCGCATTTATATACAATTCTACTTTTAAAGTTTAGTACAGATATCTCAGAAATGAGATAATTTCCCGCATTAAAAAGTATCCTATATGTTGACCCGGATAACCAGCTATCATTATAACAAATTTTATCAAAACCTATCCAGTGGTTTTCCGTGATGCGGTAACCGACAGACAGACAGACAGACAAAAATTCTAAAAACTATATATTCGGCCTCTGTTTCGATAATAAAGTCTATTTCAATAAGATTTTCTTAAAAATATTTAATGTACAGATTCGGCTTAGTTACAATTTTATTATATGTACCTATAGATATTATAGATATAATAAACATAATTATTTACAATCAATTCGTTTTAATTCGCGCAATCGCTAACATGACCTAGTACTATCTAGTTACATGCCATTAGTGCATGTTTTTCTAGCCGATAACAGCTGTAGGAGGCTAAAAAAAAATCAATACATATAATGAAATTCTAACTAAACCGAATCTGTACATTAAATATTTTCTGGAAAATCTTATTGAAATAGACATTATTATCGATACAGAGGCCGAATCTATAGTTTTAAGAATTTTTGTCTGTCTGTCTGTCTGTTACCGCATATTGTGTTACTTGCTGGACTGCAATATGAAAAACTAACAAATAGTGATGTTGAAATTATAAAGAAACCGATTGGCTTAAAAAAATACTTATAAAACGAGATAATGTTTGCTGACATCAATAAATATTACTGATAGGAACCGTGTGCGAAATGTAGAGGGCAGCAGTGTTGTCCCCCAAGTGTTTTATTCCCGAAGATAGTGGGATCAAAAGATTCGTTTGTAAACACAGAATATTTATAAAAATGGAAAAAATAAAACAGTATGGATTACAACCAGTTATCAATAATATAGAACATGGTCAAAATAGTGAGAAAGGTAAAAAATTATTCAAGTCCAACCATGTTCACGGTGTATGTAGAAAAAAATAATAAAAGTGAGAAACTGTCTTAACCGCAAAAGTTGTATCACAAACGACACACTCGTTTATGATGTGAAAATTATGATATGTATAAAAAGTTTACTTAATAAATACTTATTGTACATCAAATTAAAAAAAAAAAAAAATTTTTTTGACGTTGACATTATTGAAAAATTATCACGATAAATTCAGGTGTTTGCCACTAGATGGCGTTAAACTTACACGCATGGTCCTTATACGTGTCACCTCCAGGTAAATTTCTAAGAAATTAATTAAATTTCTAAGAAATCTATTGTTAACTGTAACGCCGGCGTGTCCGCGGTCGTTGAGGGATTAAGTTAGCTCATGTCATTTAGCTTCAATCCAACTATACTTTGCATGTTAATCCACACTAATATTATAAATGTGAAAGTGTGTTTGTTTGTTTGTCCTTCTTTCACGTCGAAATGGAGTGATGGATTGGCGTGTTTTTTTGTGTGGAGATACTTGGAGGGTTGGAGAGTGACATAGGCTACTTTTTGCCACGAGAGTTTATCTAATTCCCACGCGAAAACACGTTATAATACAATTCAAAAAAAATTATAATCAGAATTACTTGAAACTTGGTATTAATGCTCTTCAATATAATTAAATAAATATGTGTTTTAGCATTTTTCGAAATTCATCGTATAAGGGGGTAAAATAGGGGATGAAAGTTTGTATGAAACTACCTATTTATAGATTTTTTATAGTTTTAGCGCGAGCGAAGCCGCGCGTTCTGCTAGTATTCTATAAACAAATCCATTAACAGACTGTGCCAAAGAAAAAGATCATATATTATATTGCTTACATTGTAATTTGTACATTGTCATACATTCGAAAACAAAAACACAAAACATTTAAAAAATATATATGACAAACGTGGTGACGTTGTAAAACGTGTTTTCCATTTATTTTTAATTTTCTATTTCTGTTAGCGATTTCCATTGTAGAAAGTTATCTTGGCTACGGGGTTTGATTATAAATACGGATTGATTATAGTGTACCATATACTTTGTATCTAAGATATACTTAAGCACGATATGATTTATTGATATAGGTACATATATCTATTGTATCAGTTGACATATCTCGTATGTCACTAGATGATATTTACAATAAAATATCGAGATTTCAATTATTAATATAGTAGTGACTCACCCTCGCTTCGCTCGGGTTCGTCCCTAGCTTGATTCTAAAAACCAACTTTCATCCCCATTTTCACCCCTTTAAGGGATGATTTCCGGGATAAAAAGTATCCTATGTGCTACCCAGGGTCTCAAACTATCTTCTTACCAAATTCCATCTAAATCGGTTCAGTTAGATCCCGAGATTACCCTCTACAACGTCACAAACTTACAAACTTTACCTCTTTATAATATTAGTATAGATTGAAGTAAAAACTTCTATATGGAGGTTTGGATGGGTAGTAAATTCATGTAAGTCGTCATCGACATGGTCACGTGACATGTGCTAACACTCAAGAGTGCCGATAGATGTCTAACCGGATAAATGTAAGCAGTTTTAATTTCAAAAAAATTATTTTAGTATCCAAAAATAACTGTTTGTTTATAGTTTTAAGTTTTCACTTCTGTCGGCAGTCCACGTGACTGCTTTTTTTGTGTTGACAAAGTTTTTGTGTGTTTTAGAGATTATTGGATAACTTTATAACGTGAAAGTAGGTACTACATATGTGCGTAATGTTGCATTGAGATATCATATTGATATCTAGCGATTTACCCTCGCTTCGCTCGAGTGCGTCTCTAGGTACGTTTTAATTTTATAATTAGTCTAAATTACTCCTTATAACATCAGCTATCTGCCAGCGAAAGCCCCGTCACAATCGGTCCAGCCGTTTCGCCGAATAGTCGGAACAAACAGACAGACAAAAAAAAATGATAAAAATTATGTTTTTCTATATACCTTATATAATTTCATATGAATTTGGTAAAAAGCTGTTATTTTGACATTACAAACATACACTTCAATTTTAATTATCTGTATAGATAAAGCATCGAGATTTCAAATCATTTTTAAAAATGGTATGTTTGGGAAGAGCAAAATAAGCAATAATAAATTATAATCTATACTTCTATACTAATATTATAAAGAGGTAAAGTTTGTGAGGTTGTAGGGGGTAATCTCTGGATCTACTGAACTGATTTAGATGAAATTTGGTAAGAAGATAGTTTGAGACCCTGGGAAGGACATAGGATACTTTTTATCACGGAAATCATCCCTTAAGGGGGTGAAAATTGGGATGAAAATTTGTACGTGGAATCAAGCTAGGGACGAACCCGAGCGAAGCGAGGGTGAGTCACTTGTATTATTAATATTTTTTGTATTGACTAAATTTTTGTGTTTTTACTTTTTAGAGATTATTGGATAACTTTAAACGCAAGTCAAAGTACTATGATAACTTCGTATCGTTGCATTGACATATTGATAATAAATATCTAGTCTCAAGACATAAAATATAAAAGCAACGAATCAAGTAACTTTATTACATTTATTTATAAAACTAAATGATAAAATTTCTTTGTTTTATTTTTCATTAAAAAAAAACAATGACGATGCCAAACGTCGCCATCTTGTCGTAATATGAGTTATGACCTTTGCAATTTGACCGCGAGTTCTAGTTAGCTATTGATCGATTTTGTTATAAATAGTTCATTTGGCTTTAATTCTATATAAAAAATATTTGTTTTATTAATAACTAGCGACTCACCCTCGCTTCGTTTGGTTTCGTTCCTATCTTGCTTCCCAATACAAGCTTTCATCCCAATTTTCACCCCCTTAAGGGATGATTTCCGGGATAAAAGTATCCTATGTCCTTCCCAGGGTCTCAAACTATCTTCTTACCAAATTTCATCTAAATCGGTTCTGTAGATCCAGAGTTTACCCCCTACAACCTCACACACTCACAAACTTTACCTCTATATAATATTAGTATAGATTAATAGCAGGTAATATTGTGTTGGCATTTGTAGGTATATTCACTAAAAATATAGTTCTAATGTCGTTTAATTTTTTTTATATTTTATTTTTTTTTATTTAGTTTTTTTTTTTGTTTTTTTTTTATTATTTTTTTTTATATTTGAATATCTAGATTAAAATGACCTGTGTCTACTCGTAAAAAGCTCCCCTAAGAAATATACTTCAAGATAGAACACCCCTCTTTTAAAACTGTGAAAAAATAAATTTAATTTACCTAAAAGATATTTTTATGATAAAATATTTTTTTTTTTAGATTTTTGGTCTATTAGCTTTTATAAAAGATTACCTTCGTTATACAACACTAAAGAAATATATTAATATTATTTTATTTATTTAGGTACAGAACAAGAAAACAAATAACAAAAATTACAACTACGTAAGAACAGCTAAAATTCCATTTTAAATTTGCTGTCCAATTATATCTGTACACAACATTCAAACAAATATATATTAATTATATAAACAAACTTAACTAAAAAGTGAATTACAGTAGGTATGTGCATTTAAAGTTACATGAAAAAAAAAAAAAAAAAAAAAAACAACAAAAAAAAGTTACTACTTAATTAATATATTTTCATGATATCTTGTGGTATATGGAAAACAATCTATACATATAATAAAATTGTAACCAAGTCGAATCTGTACATTAAATATTTTTGGAAAATCTTATTGAAATAGACATTATTATCGATACAGAGGCCGAATCTAATTTTTTGAACTTTTGTGTCTCTCTGTTACCGCATCCCGGAAAAACCATTGGAGGGATTTTGATGAATTTGGTATAATGATAGCTGGTTATCCGGGTCAATATATAGGATACTTTTTTTGCGGGAAAATATCTCATCTCTGAGAAATCTATACTAAACTTTAAAACTGAAGTAGGGTCGAACCCGAGCGGAGCGAGGGTGAGTCGCTAGTAATTTATAATAATAAAGCGAAATCTGTTTATGGGGTTTTTGTAATAACAATAACTGTTACGTATTGTTACAGAATACGGACTATATTTCATTTCATGGACATTCAACAATTTTTGACTAATAGTGTTCTATATATTACTAAAAAAACTTAGTTAAATCGTCAGTTATTTGACTCTACTTTTTAATAAAAATATAATAAATCGTGATAATACTGATATTACTTTACATTTTATAATGTCATAAAGATTCTTAGTAACAGACCAATAATAACATGTCTCTTAGATGACAAACGTACCAGATAACGCGTACGTGATGTTCATAGACATCGAGATAATAATCAATACACCAATAGATTTAAATAGCTATCTATATTTTAAATAAAACTATCTTTTCGTATTATTTCTAGGAATTATTTGGATTTTTGGTTCCCGACGTTTCGAATGCTTTACAGCATCCATGGTCACGGGAGAAACTGAGGTGTTAGATGTCTCTAAGGTATAGTTGTTACAGACAGCCTACCGACAAATAAATCCGCCAAAAAGTCCGAAAAGATAGTTTTATTCAAAATCTCAAATATTTGCGTAAATTTAAGAATCGCTATCTATAGTGACAGTCTATAAAATATATAAACCCAGTTAAAGCCGTATTAAATCTATACATATAATAAAATTGTAACTAAGCCGAATCTGTACATTAAACATTTTTTGGAAAATCTTATTTAAATAGACATTATTATTTATTATCGATACAGAGGCCGAATCTATAGTTTTTAGAATTTTTGTCTGTCTGTTTGTTACCGCATCACAGAAAAACCACTGGAGGGATTTTGATGAAATTTGGTATGGTGATAGCTGGTTATCCGGGTCAACATATAGGATACTTTTTACTGCGGGAAAAAATCTCATCTCTGAGAAATCTAAGCGTTAAAACGTAAGTAGGGACGAACCCGAGCGGAGCCAGGGTGAGTCGCTAGTTGGGTATAGAATATAAATATTATGAGCGAGGGGTTTTTTACTGGCATGGTGCTAATCCTTAACTAAATATGTTAGACAACTTAAGCACTTAATCTAGATCAAAACTGGCCTTTACACCATTTAAATTAGCGGCAGTAGAATTACATACTGTGTGAAAAATTCAACTCTCTATCTATTACGGTTCATGAGATACAGCCCGCTATTACAAACGGACGGACGGATAGCAGAGGATTAGTAATAGGGTTCCATTGGTGCCCTTTGGGTACGGACTACGGAACCCTAAAAAGCGCAATTCAATTTCGAATTGTGTATTTCTATTTGAATATACTTTAGAGACTAATTGTGTATTTTGAGTTTTAGTATAACAACTAGCATTGCCCGCGGCTCCGCCCGCGTTCAGATGACCAAAAACCAAATTCTTAGATTTTACATATTAGTATACTTACATTGCATCTTACATTGCAGTTTTTGTTATTTTTTCTCAGAAGTGAGATATTTTGCCGCGGTAAAAAGTAGCCTATACGTTGACCCGGATAACCAGCTATCACCATACAAAATTTCATCAAAATCCCTCCAGTGGGTTTTCTGTGATGCGGTAACAGACAGACAGACAGAAATTCTAAAAACTAGATTCGATCTCTGTATCGATAATAATGTATATTTTAATAAGATTTTTCAACAAATATTTAATGCACAGATTCGGCTTAGTTACAATTTTATTATATGTGTAGATATTGTAACGAACACACAAAAATTGAACGTGCACATATTCAAATTTTACCACTCTCGGGCATGCGCAGAAAATTCTAGATAGGCGAGAGAGAGACAGCCGCTTGTCTGCATCAAAACGATTTTTTCATCATAAGCGATTCTCATTATAACATTTCAATATATCGACATATAATATATTCTAGTACTTTTTAAAGATATAAATGAATTTCACACTTATTAGTTAAGTAAAACTTGTAGATATAGTTAGTTACATAAAAACGAAATTTAATTAGCGATTACGTCTCGCTTCACTCAGTTTCGTCCCTAGGTGATTTTTTAAATTGATCGTTTAGGCCGTTTCTGAGATTAGCACGCATAAACGCACAGACAAACACACAAAAGATCATTGTTTTGGGCTGTATTGTGATAAAAAAGACTCCTAATAATAGTTTTTCTTAAATATCTTCCATGTACAGACTGCGATCAGTTACAATTTTATGTATAAATATGTAAACAATGTAAAAGTTTGTGAGCATGTATGGATGTTTGTTACACGTTTCATGTTTCACGCCAGTACGGCTGCACGGATCTGGATGAATTTAGGCACAGAGATAGATTATAGCCTGGAATAATACATAGGCTACTTTTTATCCCGGAAAAATGTACGGTTCCCGTGGGATAGGTCTGTTTTTGTTTTCCGAGAGGTAAGCCCGAGCGAAGCTAGGGTGAGCCGCTATTTTTATTATACATTTATAGAATAGATATTGGAAATCGATAAGACCTATTTTTAATTTATGCAAAATGAAAGTTGAGCCAGGATTCCGTTAGGAACAGGGTTCCATAGTTCTGTTTGGTTTAAGTGGGTAGAATTGGCTTAATTGGTCCCACATAACTTCCTGTATGTATATAGGTGGTATGCGTAATTGCAGTTCTCAACATTAAAAAAAGGGGGCGGATAGTTGTTATTGTACAAATCCAAAAACAGATATTAATGAATATACATATGTAATCTAAAAATGGCATTCAAATACAAAATAATAAGTTCAATCTGGAATAAAAATTGAATAAAATTTTAATAACAAGTGGGCTGTGACTATTAAACATTCATTTAAAACCTAAACTATATTCATTTTTTTAACCTAATTAAATAATAATTAAATTTTATCTAACTAGGTTAAAGAAATAAAAAAAAATATTTCATCTATTAGATTGTGTCTCTATAGGAAGTAATATTATGTTTATAAATATTGACAAAATCATCTATACATAACAAATAAAATTGCAGTGTCTGTTTGTATGTCAAAATAACAGCTTCTTACTAAATGCATATGGATTTATATATGGTACTTATAAGAAAAACACAATTTTTAAAATTTATCTGGCTGTTTATCTGTGTTTGTTCTGGATAATCTCCTAAACGGCTGGACTGATTTTGACGGGACTTTCATTGAAAGATAGCTGATGTTATAAGGAGTAACTTAGACTGCCTTTATTTTAGAAAATGAATTAGGGTCCCGCTCAAAAAAATAAGTACCTAGAGACGCACCCGAGTCAAGGTAAGTTTAAGTCACTAGTAATAACTATTAATAAATATATATTTATTTCATTATAAATAATACTTTAAATATCTATTAATGAATAATGTGGTTAAAGCAGACTAAATAAAAATCAATTCTAGTAAATCAGAAAATATTGTTTTTTATTATTTTGTTTGAAAATCACTGGCAACATCAATTAATAAATAAAAACAAAATTATAAACAATGGATAAACAATATACTTTATATAGGTATACTTAAAAAAACCATTGCTCTTAGATTTTTTATGAGTTATAGATATAAAAAAAATAAAAAATATTTTATAATAAAGTTACACATTGATAGCTTTAACTGGAAGATAACAGAAATAAACACAAAAGGTATGGATAAAGCAACAGTTCATTTTATCAGCATACTTCCATATTGTTTATTTATGTAAAAGCCAAATCATTGTTATTTTGTGATGAATCATATTTGGCTTTGTGATAATTTTTGCACCATTTTATTCAATAAATATTGGTGTAGATTATAGAATATTACAACTACCATAACTCTTAAAAAATCATTATTACAACAGACTCCTTTTTCTATTAAATTGCTTTGTGACTGTTCGTAAATCACAACAAATAAATATTATAAATAAGTAGGTATAATGGCAATTTATGATGTCCAACATATAAATTGTTATTCCAATAGATGTTCAACTTCAAGGTGTCTATCACATATTATTACATATTTAAAATGTTTCTTATATATACTCAAAAGACATTACTGTACACTCAAAAAATAATTATTTTTCCAAGTTCTCCATATTGAATTTAGTTTTTTGTTATGTTCTTCCATTATGTGAAATTAAACAATTATTAATAAAAATAATTGATAATACTTGTTAAATATATTATATACTAATAGTTTTGAAATTATAGATTTCAGTACATTGATATTTTACATTAATTAAAGTAATACTGACTCCACTAAGAATTTAAAATATTAACTCGACTTCATTATAATAATATTACAGGTATAAATTGATAAATGAAATGTAAAGATTCTCATATATTTTAAAATAATTCTGATTTAAAACTACTTGCGGGTACTTGTGTGAATTATTTTTATTACTTAAATAGATTTCATAGAGAATTTATAACAGTTTAAGAGTTTCTAAAATTATAATTAATACCAAAACACTCCCACACTATTACTGTTAATAATGAAAATTGGAATTTGGAGCAACAAAATTAAATTTACATTGTATTGACATTTTCATTGAAAATACAAAAAATCATTACCGTTGCGATTTGCGCATATACTAAATGAAATTCTATTGTATTCTAATTAGGTTGATATTCTATTGACAGAAACGTTAATGGCCAATGACCATAACCTGTGTACGGAAAAATTAATAATTAAAAAAAAAATACTCACATTGTGTGCCGAATGCTGAAGAACAAACAGCCAGGATTACAAGGAAGGGCAGAAAGGTCTTCATGTTTCTATAATAAAATCACAGATACTTTGACGAGGGTATATTTTAGGAATTTAATGATTTCACAGTAACGACTAACGTCCTATTGAAAAGTGCCTTTACACTCACTGGTGCAGAAGGCAACTTATCAATATAAAATAAAGTTTTAGACAAAAATGAATGAGTACCACACTTTAAATACACGATTATATTGAACTACGCAGCGATAACGAGCATCTCGATGAGTACGTACGTAGTGTTTGTGTTCCAACTTTCAATGACTTTGTTAAAAGAGCGAGCGAGATAGGTTTATAGAGGTTGTTATGTAAGAGTGAGTGAGAAAGAACAACTGAGGTTTTGAGTTTCGAGAGTTACATGGAATATTTTTTTCCTTTAAACCGGTTATTGAGGCAGTTTTGGCAACATTTTTTCAATTTTTAACTCGTTTTTAATTTCATTTTTTTGTATTCATAAAAGGAAGACATGAAACCATCTCGAAGATGATTTTTAATTATGATGAAAGCATTTGGAACACAAAACCTCAACGATACAGCTGCAAGATAAACGTCATTGCTTGGGAAGGGGAGGGATAGTATTAAATTACCAGTCTTGTCTGTTTTTCCTATATTTTGGGAAATTTTTTATCACGTATCACACACAAACGTACGATTAATTACGAAAATATATAAATAAAATATTTTCACTCTACATTAAAAACTATTTTACACACTATATAATTTTTAACACTCATATTTGGATAAAAAACGTGATAATTTGGGTAATGAAAATTAATAACCTGGTCACACTGATGTGAACATCAGATAAAATTTTATTTTACCTTTGAATTGGTTGCTACTTGCTGTCACTCACAATACTACGCGGAAAAACAGTGATAATTCGATATATATTTTGTTTTGCCGTTCGAGAATCGCGACACAGGGTTTATCGTTACGGTCTTTGTTGGAAGTCGCCTTCTGCGCCAGTGAGTGTAAAGGCTGCACTTTCAGCGGATCTATTTCCAATAACCAAGCTTTATACAAAATAATTACGTCGCAATATTGTTTTTGGTAAGTAATTAAATTAAACTATACTTTATAACTACCCATCTTTTTAACATTTTTATTATTTATGTAATCTTTTGCTATCAGCAATTTATGATTATCAAGCTAATACCCAATAAATCACAGTTTTAACATCAATAAAGATTAATTGGTCATGTATTGTTTTTATCACTTTGTGATTAATGCCAAGGGGAGGATGAATATTAATACACATTGTCATTTGGTTTGCCTAATATTTAGTTATTGTAATTTATTGTTATTTTTCTAAAGCAATGTGTAAGTAAGGTTTTGGAATGAGATTGCTCTTTTGTTATTGACATAAATTACATTTAAATATTGTTTGTCAATAATATTCTAATTAAAAACTAATTAAAGTTTACAATATTTGATGAATATTGTTCTTTTTATTGGACAATTGTGACTTATATGTGATTAATTATATTTAATCATTGTTTAAATATATTATGTCATTATTCTAATATTACAACTTGTATTGTCTTTTATATTATACTATTTGATATAGTATTAGGCTTGCCACTCATGCTATATTATAGTAAATTGTACTATATATTTTAGAAAAATAATACGGTATGAAAAATGAATAAATTGCTAATTTCTTTTAATATGGATCTAAATTGGTCAGATTCCTATTATTATTTTAAAAATAATAAAATCTTGATGGACAAAGCACAGAGTAATAACAAATACAAATGGAAAAATAAATAATGATTAGAAATAAATGTGTACTATTTTTTTCCCTAAATTTTACAAAAATACTATATTTTTGCAAGTTTTTGGGAAAAATGGTATTTTTCTTTAAAAAAAAGGTGGCAATCCTAAATGGTATGTAGTAAGGTACCCAATAAAACAAAAAATTATAAACAAGTTGTTCAAGTCGTCTTTAACAGTTCATTGTTTTGTTTTACACTGATCATATCCTCTTTTTGATGTATGTTTGTTTTTTAGCAAAATGAAGGCTGTGATTGCTTTTACCTGCCTCCTGGCACTGTCCGCTGTATCCGCAGACGTTTGTTACAATGAAGTATCCATGGAATGTGGCCGGGATACTAATAGCTTAGGTAAGTTTTTCAATATTTCACTTAAACTTTTTAGAGAAAATTTTATGACATTTTCTCCCTTCTTTGTTGGTTTACACAAAACGAATATTTATTTAATATATTGAATTGTAGTAACAATGGTGGATTTGAAATAAAATATAATATTTTCTGGTATTACTAATAATTACCAATTATAGATATATAGAAATGTAAGTACAGTAACAAATAAAAAATATTGATAAAAAAAAAATCTGTCAAAATATTTTACTACAAAGTGAAGCGGATTCAAATTTTGGGTCTCTCTGATATTTTCATGTGCGAATCATCATTTCTGACTTACGGATCAAATGCGACCAAGTGTGGCAAATGAGACCACTTTATCATTACTGAAATGAATCTTACTTGTCTTACGGTGAAGGAAAACATTGTAAAGAAGCTGCATATCCAGCTTGGCTACTTGGCCAGCGTGGTGGACAATGGCCTGATCCCCCTCGTATTGAAGGGAGGCACGTGTCCAGCTGTGGGACGTTAAAAAGGGTTGTTTACAGCTGTTATTCAGTAACATAAATTTTGCTTGTCTTTCACAATTATATTAATAGATAAAATTTCTTATACTACAAATATATATGATCAGTGCCATAATATGTAGTTCGTAATATTATCTTTCAAATATACTTAATTATTTAAACAAAACAAATGTACACTTAATTATTACTGTACAAGTCATGTCCGCGTGGTATATATATATATATACTAGCGGACCCGACAGACGTTGTCCTGTCTACACGTCTTTAATTTGAAAATTTCAAACTTTTTGGACAAAATTGTGAATCTAAACCATTCCCAGATCCCCTTGAACACACACAAAAAATTTCATCAAAATCGGTCCAGTCGTTTGAGAGAAGTTCAGTGACATACACACTCACAGAAGAATTATATATATAAAAGATATATATATATATATATATATATATATATATATATATATATATATATATATATATATATATATATATATATATATAGTGGCAAGAATGCTAGCCGCATTCCCCCGCATTCCCTCGCTGAATGGCATTGCCAATTCTTTGGGCGAAAAATGCACCAGCTCTCCTGTCACCAGTAGAGGCGATAAGACGAGGTGTTATGTCATTGTAACTCCGTCTAAATTGTTTCATTTTAGAGATCACAAAAATATTCTTTCAAGTTGGTGGTTCACTGACAATTTTAATACTTCTTTCCGAACTGGTAGTAGACTCGTGACGTTCAGTAGAAAATTGTAATAATTTAATGCTGAATATAATATTTTAAATTTGAATTTGAATTAATCTAATGTAATATGGGATACTTGTGACTCACCCTAGCTTCGCTCGGCTACGTCCCTAGCTTGATTCCCAATACAAACTTTCATCCTTATTTTCACCCCCATAAGGGATGATTTACGGGATGAAAAGTATCCTATGTCCTTCCCAGGGTCTCAAGCTATCTTATTACCAAATTCATCTAAATCGGTTCAGTAGATCCAGATATAACCCCCCTAGAACGTTACAAACTCACAAACTTTACCTCTTCATAATATTAGTATAGATTACATTATCAACATGCTTAGCACAGGTTATAGTTAATATCCACGGTGCATGTAAGAGTGCCAAGTATCGGAAACTATAAAGTAAACGCGAAACATGATAAATATCATGTTTTAAGTGTCTGCTTGTAATTTCAAAATATCTTTTCACTAAATCTATATGATATTATATACGGTACTTATATGAAAAACACAGTTTTTAGAATTTTCATCTCTCTGTCTGTTTGTTCCGGCTAATCTACGAAACGGCTAGACTGATAATGACGAGATTTTCACTGGCACTTTCACTTATTTTGAAATTAATTAATTAAAAAAGAATTAGGGTTCCGCTCAAAAAAATTCCATCAAGGGACGCACCTGAGCGAAGCTTCTAGTAAACCCTGTATTTAGAATACACTGCCAAGTACCAACAAACAAAAAAAAGTATGAACAACTAGCATTGCCCGCGGCTCCGCCCGCGTTCAGATGACCAAAAATCAAATTCTTAGGTTTTACATATTAGTATACTCTTACATTGCAGTTTTTGTATTTTTTCTCAGAAATGAGATATTTTCCCGCGGTAAAAAGTATCCTATATGTTGACCCGGACAACCAGCTATCACCATACCAAATTTCATCAAAATCCCTCCAGTGGTTTTTCTGTGATGCGGTAACAGACAGACAGACAAAAATTCTAAAAACTATAGATTCGGCCTCTGTATCGATAATAATGTCTATTTCAATAAGATTGCCCAAAAAATACTTAATGTACAGATTCGACTTAGTTGGAATTTTATTATTTGTATAGATTTTAGTTGTGATATAAATAGAGCAATAACAAAGTGATTTTCGCACGGCTTTGTACTATCATAGATCAATATTTGTTGTTATTTAACCTACATCAGACGCCTGCGGGATGCAAGCTATGAACTACATTAGTAAAATGGCTAGCGGTTCACTCGAGTGCGTAGTTAGGTGAATTTTAATTCTTTTGTACGGAACCCTAATTCTTTTTCTAAAATAAAAGTAGCCTAAGTCACTCCTTATAATATAAGCTATCTGCTAGTAAAAGTCCCGTCAAAATCAGTCCAGCCGTTTCGGAGGTAAGCCGAAACGAACAAACAGATAGAGACAAAAAAATTAAAATCGTATTTTCCTTATAAGTACCGTTTATAATTTCATATGCATTTATTAAAAAGCTGTTATTTTGACATTACAAACAGATATTTCAATTTTATTTATCTGTATGGATTAGGGTTGTCACAATATATTTTTAATCACTACATAGTAGAAAACAAAGTCGCTTTCCGCTGTCTGTCTGTCCGTATGTATGCTTAGATATTTAAAACGACGCAACGGATTTTGATGCGGTTTTTTTAATAGATAGAGTGATTCAAGAGGAAGGTCTTAGTTTATAATTTGTTAAGTTTTTGTATACATTGGCTAAAATATAACGATATTTGTTGGAGGTGTCGGAAAAAAATAAGCCGTCTGGGAGCTTTCAACGTAAACGCTGCCTAAACCCTTTGAGATAGAACAAAATAATGTATCGTGGAATTGTGTATCTTATATAGGTCTACAGAAAAGCCCGCGATGGCATATGTCTATCTCTTAAGGATAACATACTATATCCATTTCAATTTAAAACGTGCCTAGTGACGAACCCGAGGAACGCGGGGGTGAGTCGCTAGTACTCAATATAAATATTATGTGACAAAATGACTATATCTAAAAAAAGGAGGGTAAAAAGGCAAAAATATGATATAGCAATAGGTTAGTTAGAAATAATAATGAAACAAAAAAATCTTGTTGGCATTCTATATGGATTTTCATCAGTTATTTTGAGTAATGTACAGTCTACAGTTTATTTGTATTCCACTGATATACTAAAATAATACTACTTATCAGAACTTACTAAAGTTTTCCTGATCTTTTAGGATATTATAAATGAATTAAAAAATTGTAAATTTTTCTTTGTATTCAGCCTTTTTTAATGTCCCACTGCTGGGGTGGGCCTCCCTTCAATACGAGGGGGATCAGGCCATAGCCCACCACGCTGGACAAGTGCGGGTTGGCGGACTTCACATGTCTTTCGAAAACTTTTAAAGTTCTCTCAAACTTGTTGATTTCCTCACGATTTTTTCCTTCCACGTAATCATGTTGGAAATGATTAGCACATGAAAGCTTCAGAGGTGCGAGATTCGAGATTTGAACCCACGTCATTCGGTTTCCCAAGTGAGCACGTTACCGCTGAGCTACCAATGCCTTATATATGATTATATATTTCGTAAAATGTCTGACCTTTCATTGTCTCCGAGTAAAGGAAAGCAATTGTTAAATAAGTTACTAACTAAAATAAATATCGATTTGTTTTACATTTAGATATTTTATTATAGCCTATGACAGTCACGTGTACAGCCGAGTTCAATTATAATATGTTTGTACATTGTATCGTTTATGTAAGCCATGAACGCAGTCGAAACACTTTCTTTTATTTTTTAACTAGCATTGTCCGCGGCTCCGCTCGCGTTCGTATGACCAAAAAGCAAATTCTTAGGTTTTACATATTAGTCTAATCTTACAATGCAGTTTTTGTTACTTTTCTCAGAAATGAGATATTTTCCCGCGGTAAAAAGTATCCTATATGTTGACCCGGATAACCAGCTATCATCATACTAAATTTCATCAAAATCTGTCCAGTAGTTTTCTCGTGATGCGGTAACAGACGGAATAAATACCTAATCAGATATTTTCGAAGTCGGTGCCAGCCGACAATATTTTAAGATAGGAATATCTTATATGTAAATATGTATTTACTTATCGAAGTATATTAGATTCTCTTTGCGTCGGCTGGCTCCGACTTCGAAAATATCTGATTAGGTATCTATTCTAAATGAAAACCTCCGTTTAGTTATTTTTTACATTTTAGTGCCTGGAAGTCGGTTTTTTTTATTGTAACTGGCAATACTTCCTTCTTATCTTGGCATATCATGCGTTCACTGAAAATTGTAAAAAATGGGTCACGTACTATGAACGGAACGGAACGTGCCCGTTCCATAAGCTTCTAGATGCTTTTAGAATCTGTGACATAGATAAGATAAAAGATACTCAACTCGTAAGACAGTTGGCACGATAATATGTTGTTTGTTATTTCTATATAATATCAAACAGTCGCGTATTTCTGGCGGTTTGTTTACGCATTAACTTTTATTCTAATAAAAGTATTTTTCGTATATTTTCAATTTTTATTTTTTTTTATTCTCGGAGGAAATAAAATAGTTTATTACATGTTAAATTTTGTATCGATAATAATGTCTATTTCAATAAGATTTTCCAAAAAATATTTAATGTACAGATTCGGCTTAGTTACAATTTTATTATTTATTTCTATTCTACTTTTACTATACTTATCTGTACTATAATATACATGCATAATATATTTAAATATTATAATTAAATAATATCCTTTGGGACATTACACACGGCACCATCTAGTCCCATGGTAAGCTACGAGGCCTGTGTTACGGATACCACATAGTTGATACACTACACATATATAACTTTAAATACATACACATTATAAATATAAACACCCATGACTGTAGTACAAACATTCGTCATCAAACAAATGAATGCCCCCAGCGGGACTCGAACCCGCGACCGTTGGCACAGCAAGTAGGGTCACTACAAACTGAGCCAAACGTGTCGTCGAAATATGCATTAAAAAACCATGACCTATATGAAAACACTTTGCCCTCAGCCCTGCCGAGCTGTAACGCAGTGTACGGCAACTTCGGCCGCCAAGGGAACGTGGCGAATGAACTACAGGCATACGCCAATCTACATCTGCGCAGATCATACGAATACCTTCTGTCTGCTTCGTATTACAACAATTACCAAACAAACCGCGCTGGCTTCAGCAAACTCTTCAGGAAGCTGTCTGATGATGCGTGGGCGAAGACCATCGATCTCATCAAACATGTCACGATGAGAGGTGAGTGGAGCAGAATAATTAGATATACGCATGGTGTTTATATCTATACTACTATACTAATATTATAAAGAGGTAAGGTTTGTGAGTTTGTGACGTTGTACGGGGTAATTTCTGGATCTGCTGAACCGATTTATATGGAATTTTGGTAAGGAGATAGCTTGAGAGCCTGGGAAGGACATAGGATACTTTTTATCCCGATAAACAATCCTTAAGGAGGTGAAAATTGGCATGAAAGTTTGTATTGGGAAGCAAGCTAGGGAAGAACCCGAGTGAAGGAAGGGTGAGAAGGATTTGTAAACTGTGAAAATTTAATTGATGTATGTAATTTTCTTATTGAAATAGACATTATTATCGATAAAGAGGTCAAATCTATAGTTTTTTTAAATTTCTGTCTGTCTGTCTGTCTGTCTGTTAGCGTATCACGGAAAAACCACTGGAGGGATTTTGATGAAATTTGGTATGATGGTAGCTGGTTATCCGAGTCAACATGTAGGATACTTTTTAAAAATACAAAAAGTGCATTGTAAGAGTATACTAATATGTAAAACCTAAGAATTTGGTTTTTGGTCTTGTGAACGCGGGCGGAGCCGCGGGCAATGCTAGTATGTTCTATATAAAACAAAAATAAGTTATACTCTTACTAATGTTTACAGTTCTACTGAATAAATCCAATAATTACGTCTAGCTGTAAGTTTCTCATGTAAAAGACTTGTTCATAATGAGAAATAAAGTTTTTTAAACCGAATCCTTCCACCATTTCACAGGTGGTACCATGGACTTCCGTGCACGCAGCTCTCAGGAGGTGGACGGTAAGAACGGTACCATTGAGCTCCAAGAGCTGGAGTCTCTCGCTCATGCCCTGGATGTGGAGAAGGAGATGGCAGAAAGAGCTTTCTTCATTCACCAGGAAGCGACCAGGAACAACCATAAGACTCATGATGCCGAGGTGAGATTTAATTTTATATATTTGTTATAATATGGTATTTGTATGTAAATGGTATTTTTATGGTTGTATGTTTGTAATTTTCTTAAAAGTGAATGCTTAAACAGTTTTACAAATGTTTTATAGTAAAATTCTAAGTCGAATCTGTACATTAAATATTTTTTGGAAAATCCTATTGAAATAGTCATTATTATCGAGACAGGGACGGAAATATATTGTTTTTAGAATTTTTATGTCTGTCTGTCTGTTACCGCACTCGAGAAAACTACTGAACAGATTTTGATGAAATTTGGTATGATGATAGCTGGTTATCCGGGTCAACATATAGGATACTTTTTACTGCGGGAAAAAATCTCATCTCTGAGAAATCTATACTAAACGTTAAAACGTAAGTAGAGACGAACCCGAGCAGAGCGAGAGTGAGTCGCTAGTTAATTACTAAATTTAATTTTACATCAACAGATCGCACAATATCTGGAGGAAGAGTTCATCGAAGACCACGCCAAGTTGGTGCGAGACCTCGCGGGATACACCACCGACCTCAAGCAGTTCATCACCAAGGAAGACGGAAAGGATCTATCCCTCTCCCTCTACCTCTTCGACGAATACCTACAAAAAGTCGTCTAAATCACAAATTCTACCAATTTCTACTATATTCTAATAAAAAATCTACCATTTTAGTAGAAATTGTAATTAATATATTATAGTGGTATCTTTCATTATGTAATGTTTTTATGTATAAATGATCAATATTATGAATAAAAAAAATTAAATCTGCTTTTTTTTATTGAAATAAAAATTAATTTAATTTATGCCAATAAAAGAAAATGTTTAGCGTTTTCGAATACAAATAAGATTTTGAGTTCAAATTTGTAATAGGCTGTTAAAATGTGATTTTTTTTTAATGGAAATTGTATTTTAAGTCTATTTAGTTAAGGGTAGAAATTTCAACATTGAAATAAAAATTAATAACCACCGTTTTATATCTTTTATTTACCTTATCACCTTTTTTTTTATAAGAAACTAGCATTGCCCGCGGCTCCGCTCGCGTTCAGATAACCAAAAACTAAATTCTTAGTTTTTACAGATTAGTATACTCTTACATTGCGGTTTTTGTATTTTTTCACAGAAATGAGATATTTTCCCGCGGTAAAAAGTATCCTATATGTTGACCCGGACAACCAGCTGTCACCATACCAAATTTCATCAAAATCCCTACAGTGGTTTTTCTGTGATGCGGTGACAGACAGGCAGACGGACAAAGATTCTAAAAACTATAGATTCGGCCTCTATATCGATAATAATGTTTATTTCAATAAGATTTTCCAAAAAATATTAAATGTACAGATTCGACTTAGTTACAATTTTATTATATGTATAGGTTTATTAATGAAATTGAAATTAAAAAGTAAAATTATTTTTTAACGTTGGGAAATGCGTTTCCGCACGAGGTGTGGGACTCACCGGCGTAATAAAGCCAGTACTACCCACTAAAACCCAACAAAACCTTCCCCCGTCTTAACGGGGCGTCGCAGGATCGCTTACGCATTCAACTACGATGCCCCGACGGCAGGTCTGCCGAAGCAGATCACAACAACCATGGGGTTGCTCCAAAGTGCACTCTGTTATCAGAGAAGTACCAGGCGCAACCCACATGGTACACTGCCCACCGAAGTGGGCCACCTCCCTGTGCGTTTCTTGGCTTCGCGCCCGGCTGGATTGCCGGGCACTACTGAGCCCCCCCACCACGACAAGGTGAACGCACGTTGGAGAGGTCTCCTCACACACCTGCCGCAGGGGCAATCTAGGGTGTAAAAGTGGGGATGACGCTTAATTGTCACCTAAATTGTGACGTGTATAGGCAAGCAGGAGCAATTCATTACATTTTCTGCCACAGTATGCATTATGTTGCCTAATTCATAATTTTAATTCATAAGTCCGTGTGCCGCCCGATGTACAAACATCCAAACCAACATGGCTATATAAGTTTTCACTTTAAAAAAAAAACAAAAACCTTCAAAAGGTCATTAACCCTGAATAATTTCTCAACATATAGTAACATTTCAAATTACTCATACATCAAAATTTATCTCACAGCTATAATCTTGAGAGAGATATATTTTTACTATCAGAACCCGCGGCTTCGCTCGCGCTAAAACTACAAAGAAAACTAAAAAGGTACTTTCATACAAACTTTCATCCCCTATTCTACCCCCTTATAGGACGAATTTTGAAAAATGCTAAAACACATATTTAATTTTATTGAAGAGCAATAATACCAAGTTTCAAGTAATTCTGACCACAATTTCTTTTGGATTGTATTATAAAGTGTATTCCCGTGGGAATTAGATAATCTCCCGCGATAAAAATTAGCCTATGTCACTCTCCAGCCCTCCAACTATCTACACACAAAAAATCACGCCAATCCGTCGCTCCGTTTCAACGTGAAAGAAGGACAAACAAACAAACACACTTTCACATTTATAATATTATTAGTATTAATATAGATTTCTTTATTTCTTTGTTTCTATCGAGATCCACTGATGGATTGACGTTATCCGCATTTACGTGACAGATAACGCGTCTGACCTACGACGTGTACAATGTACAGTCCCATTGACCTCGGGCTAAGGTAACTAATAATATTATTAAAACTAGCACTGCCCGCGGCTCCGCCCGCGTTCAGATGACCAAAAACCAAGTTCTTAGGTTTTACATATTAGTATTCTCTTACATTGCAGTTTTTGCATTTTTTCTCAGAAATGAGATATTTTCCCGCGGTAAAAAGTATCCTATATGTTGACCCGAAGAACCAGCTATCATCATACCAAATTTGATCAAAATCTGTCCAGTGGTTTTCTCGTGATGCGGTAACAGACAGACAGACAAACAGACAAAAATTCTAAAAACTATAGATTCGGACTCTGTATAGATAATAATCTTTATTTCAATAAGATTTTCCAAAAAATATTTAATGTACAGATTCGACTTAGTTACAATTTTATTATATGTATAGATAAATATTTAACAGATCAGGCATCATAGCTTGTTACAAGGTTTGTTTAAGCCGGCATTGATTGTTGGTTCGAATCCAGCGGGTGGATTTTCTGTGTCAATTATTATGTGGTCCGCCATTGTTTTTTTCAGACTGGTCTTTTATTATTAGATATTTAAAGTAACTTTTCATATAGAAATCTTTTTGTCTTTTGAGATGAGAAATAGTCTATGTCGCTTTTGTGTCTAAAAATTTTATATGCGAAAAACACGCCAATCAGGTGCCAAGTTATTGCTGAAAAGAAAGATAAACTAACAAATACACGAATTCAATTACACTTAATATAATTATAATATGTACTAGCGGCTCACGCTCGCTTCGCTCGGGTTCGTCGCTAGGTACGTTTTAAATACAGATAAATAGTTATTAGCCAGCGCTAGCCATATAATTTATTTTCGTTAATTTTTCTGATGTTTTAACACTTATTATCCTATTCCGGACTAAGAGAAATCCAAAAATTCAAATATCATAAAAATTGGTCCAGCCGTTCTTGAATTTTATGTCACGTCACACGGGAACGCAATCGAACGGGATAAAAAGTATCCCATGTCCGTCTCCTGGGTCTAAGCTACTTCCCCACCAATTTTCAGCCAAATCGGTTCAGCCGTTGTTGAGTTATAAATAGTGTAACTAACACGACTTTCTTTTATATATATATATATATATATATATATATATATATATATATATATATATATATATATATATATATATATTATATAGATATTGTTTATATTTAAAGTTATATACGTGTAGTGTAACAACTATTTGGCCTCCATAACACAAGCCTCGTAGCTTACCATGGAACTAGATGGCGCTGTGTGTTAATGTTCCAACAAAAAAACTGAAACAATTTTCTATCTCTCGTTATAAGTAAATATCAGTCTTCAAAAATGTTAGTAATGGACGATTCACAAGCATTATACACATTTGTACTAAAATTTCTGTACTTGGATCAATGTTAGATGCCGGTTTTACTTCCTGATGGCTGTTTTTTTATAGTTGTTTTAAATACACACGGCTACGACAGCCGAAGGTCGAAGGTTCGATTTCCGCACGAACAGTTTGTATTGAATGTAAGCAGACCGGAACAAATTTTTAATTTATCGACATTTTAATTTTGGAGACGGAATAATATTGAGTGAAATATTTAACGTGCGAAAGAATGAGATAGAGTACATTAGTGTTTTTTGTATTTTCTTCTGTTAAAATTTGGAGTCTATTGATAATTGATTTCTCAGAAATGAGATATTTTCCCGCAGTAAAAGTATCTTATACGTTGACCCGGATAACCAGCTATCATCATACCAAGTTTCATCAAAATCCCTCCAGTGGTTTTTCTGTGATGCGGTAATAGATAGACAGACAAAATTTCTAAAAACTATAGATTCGGCCTCTGTATCTATAATAATATTTATTTCAATAAGATTTTCCAAAAAATATTTAATGTACAGATTCGACTTAGTTATAATTTTATTATTATGTATGTATAGTTCGTATGCATGTATATTATGTGACTAAAATGTAAAATAATTTTTAAACTTGGTATCAATAATTATTTATTTTAACACGTTTTATGAAGTTATACTCCTTTTGGGATTTTGGAAAAAATTATAACTAAAATTTTTACGATGCGCGCGCACACCGACAGCCAAAAAGCGACATGATGAAGTTAGCTACATTCCCTTTACAAACAGAGAGTTGTGACATACGGGATGAAATGTTCAGCTATTTTTGTTCTGTTACGCCAAAGAAGTATAACTTCTTACGTGCGTACACATACATTTTTTTTATTTTTATTATAAGTTACTATATTTCTCTATAAAATACTAGCGACTCACCCTCGCTTCACTTAGGTTAGTCTCTAGAAAAACAAAAACAAATCTATCCCACGGGAACCGTACATTTTTCCGGGATAAAAAAATAGTCTGTGTTATTCTGATGTATGAGCTATATTATTGTAAAGTTTCATCAAAATCCATTCAGTAGTTTTTGGGTGAAAGAGTAACAAATATACATACATTCTTACAAGCTTTCGCGTTTATAATATTAGGGTAGGATATAAAAAATAAAACTAAATCAAATTCTTTGAAACAGCATACTGTTTATTTTAATATTACATATTATTCTTATTACACAATGAATGAAGCATTTCTAATAATGGACTATTTCTAAAGAAAAAAGTGATAGTTTCTAAGTAAAAATCTCAAAAACTTTCTTAGATTTACGCGAATATTTGACATTTTAAATTAAACTATCTTTTCGGATTTTTTCGCGGATTTATTTAGATTTTTGGTTCCCGACGTTTCGAATGCTTTACAGCATCCATGGTCACGGGAGAGACTGAGGTGTTAGATGTCTCTAAGGTATTATATAGTTGTTACAGACATCCTACCCACAAATAACAACAAAATGAATTCAAAAAATTGAAAAATGGCACCAAAGTACCTTACAATATTTGTTAATTTAATTTTAAAACATTTTTATAATTTTAATTATTTTTATAATTATAATTGAATATGTAATATTATTATTTACTTAGAGACATGTAACACCTCAGTCTCTCCCGTGACCATGATTGCGGTAAAGCATTCGAAACGTCGGGAACCAAAAATCTAAATAAATCCGCGAAAAAATCCGAAAAGATACGTTTTATTTATATGATAGTTTAATATTTACTCTTATTAAAGACACAAAATATCACGTTTTAGCTTATTTATGTTTTATTGAAAAAAAACGTAATAAAATTCTTGCTATTACTAATTATATGTAAATATGTAATGTTTTTCATTCATCTATACTAATATTATAAAGAGGTAAGTTTGTGACGTTGTAGGGGGTAATCTCTGGATCTACTGAACCGATTTAGATGAAATTTGGTAAGAAGATAGTTTGAGACCCTGGGAAGGTCACAGGATACCTTTTATCCCGGAAATCATCCCTTAAGGGGGTGAAAATGGGGGTGAAAGTTTGTATTGGGTAGCAACCTAGGGACGAACCCGAGCGAAGCGAGAGCGAGTCGCTAGTGTATATATATAAAGTTAGATACTGACTAAAATGAATGAAGTTGCTAAAATATTAAAATATTAAATTATTCATATATTTTTTCTTTTTATTATACTAACACGACACCCTCGCTTTGGCCGGGTTCGTTCCCAATTTTCGCAGCGCACGCCAAATAATAATAATATATTATAGGCAAATTTTTGATACCTCAGATTACATTATTGCAATTTTCGTGGGGATCTCTAATATTTTTGAAAATAAAATATGGCCCATGTGTCTCGCTGATAATGTAGCTTTTGATATGTGAAAGAATTTTTTAAATTTTTTCCAGCAGTTTTTTAGTTTATTCATTACAAACAAATATACAAAAAATCTCTTTATAATATTAGTATAGATTATTTTACTTAATATATCCACTTAGAAACCATCATGACAATATGAAAACCACTCCACATAACACTAGCACATACAAAACTTCAGTCCGAGTCACTTGACTCGGAGGCAGCTTCTTCAACTTCCACGTTGAACTTGTACTCCTGATCAGCGCCGAGGTATGCGTCTGACATGAAGTAGAGGGTGTAGGTGTGCCTTCCAGGAGACCCGCAGACGAAATCCAGCCGAACTTTGGCTGACCTTCCTAGAGAAACCCGCTTGATTGATAGGAGTGTGTTGGTTTTTGGGTCTCCGATGACCACCCACCAGCCTTCTTCGCGTTTCTGTGGATTTTTATTATTATTTATTATATACTAATTGTTAGATCTAAGATTACAAAAATAAATCTAAAGAAAACTATCAATATCAGAAAAAGTAACAAATATCAAACAGTCTCCGAGTGAAATTACTGACATACGAATAGACAAACAGACAGAATAATAAATTGCCGTTTTTGTCTTATGGATACGGAACCTTAAAATTTTCAATAAAAACAACTAGATATTACTAGTAAAAAAACAACATATTTAGTTGAATAAAAAAACATAGACAATACTCTCTCCATTTTAAAATCCATAGACAAGGGCATCTATAACTTTACCTGCGGGAAAAATGGCGCGATGACGGGTCCCACGATCTCGTCCTCCCTCTCGAGGGACACCTCCACCACGATGGGCTTGCCGGCGCGCAGGCGGCGCTCGTTCATCACCTGTGAGATACATTAAAGTTAATAAAATTACAGATTAATAATAAATAAATAAATATGTTGGTACATTAACACACAGCACCATCTAGTTCCATGGTAAGCTACGAAGCCTGTGTTGCGGATACCAGATAGTTGATACACTACACATATATAACTTTAAATACATACATATTATAAATATAAACACCCATGACCGGAGTACAAACATTCGTGCTCATCACACAAATGAATGCCCCCAGCGGGACTGGAACCCGCGACCGCTGGCACAGCAAGTAGGGTCACTTCAAACTGAGCCAAACGTGTCGTCATATTATATAATAAAATAACATTAAACAAGTATAGATGTTCCATCCCAAACAAAGAAGCAAGATGGCTCTAATTCGAGCCTTATATTTCTCAAATTAGACAATAGATGGCGTTGATCCAAAAGATGGCAAAAATATTTACCTAAAAATGTATGGATTAGGATGTGTTCAATAAAACAAAATGGATTTTAATTAAAAAAAGCAGTGCGTGTGTGCAAATCACACACGGTAGAAGTGAAACATCAGAAACCCACGAGAGAATGAGATGAGTATAGAGTATCAGGAGTGAGAAAATTGTAAGGTTTATTTATGTTATAATATTTTTGCCAAGTTTAAAAGTTATTTAACATTTACTTGACATAAATATATATTAAATATTATTCACTAATTAATTTTATTATTTTTCACTTCCTGTGTAAGCTCTATCTCAAATAACAACGGTTACCATGGCAACATGGCAATGTATTCTATCTCATTCTCTCGCCGGCTTAATTCTATATATTTATTTGTTTGTCTCTTTTTACTTTCGCATTAACATTTCATCGAGTTTCAAATCACAACGATTCTAAAGAAGTTTCACTCCAAAAAAAAAATTTTTTTCCCATCCATCAACGCCATCTATTGACACAAAATTAAAACGTCTCTTGTCATCTCCCATACATACATACCTTTTGTAACTCGTAGGTAAACATATTATATATACGAACATTTTATAACTTTTATTTAAAATTAAGAATTCCTTTGATATATACATACATACATATTACTTTTTGATTGATATTAAAAGAAATATCTAATAAATATAAAAAAAATGTCTCCGTTTGTCTGTCCCTTCCGCCTAATCTAAAAACGGCTGGACCGATTTTGACGGGATTTTTACTGGCAGATAGCTGATGTTATAAGGAGTAACTTAGGCTATACTATTATATTAGAAAAAGAATTAGGGGTTTTCGCAAAAAAAAAAAAAATTAAAGTCCATGAAATTGTGAAAAAAAAACCTAGCTGCTAATTGACCATACGACTAAAAAGAACACAAAGCTGACGCACCTCATACGTGAGCTCCACGTTGGGGTACCGGTTGCAGAACCTGGCCACGTCCGCCATCTCCGCCGGCGACAGCTGCAGCAGCTTGGCGCGCGCCGAGTCCTCCAGCTCCATCACGTCGAACACCGTCTCCACGCCCTGGGGTTGCCATACGATTATGTACAGTGTTAGCGATACTACTCGATTCCCCCATACAAACTTTCATACCCATTTTTACCCTTTTACGGGATGATTTCCGGGATAAATATACCCTATGTCCTTCCCAGGATCTCAAACTATCTTCTTACCCAAATTTCATCTAAATTGGTTCAGTAGGTCCAGAGATTACCTCACTTCGTCTCTAATATAATAATGAAAAAAAAACATTTTTAATTTTAGTATAGGTGCAAAGAAAAATTTCGTCAAATTTCGTTGTCATACAATTATGTGTGTTCGTTCCCATTGAGGTTTGTTAACCCGCTCAATTTTTAAACCGGTTTTTCGGTTTATACTTACGGTAACGTTTTTAAACCGGTTTTAAAACCCAAAAAACGGTTTGTGACGAATTCAGATTTCATGACAGAAATTAACTGGTCAAATAGATTTTTTTAACATTTATTTACATTTGGCGAATCTTTGCTAATAGTGAAGTGTATTGTAAAGAAAGGTTTGATTTCGTTTATTGTTAACTGTAATTTGTACAAAATCATGTCATGTTTGATCTTTCAAATAAAAACTGGCCAAGTGTGTGTCGGGTCACGCGCATTGTAGGGTTCCGTAGCTATTAATTTAGGAAATTAACATTCTATTTTACCACATCGTCGGCGTGATTAATATGTATATCCAAGCCAACAGCTCTCTAGTACTAAGAGTCACTGAGCTAAACGGACAGACGGACATGGCGATACTTTAAGGGTACTTCGTCGACAACGGAACTCTAAAAACGTGTTTGATCAAGCATCGGTGGCATTACCTTGTCGGCGCAGCGCTGCACCAACTCCGGCGTGAAGTGCGGCAGCTGGCGCAGGTACGAGTCCTTGGCCCACATGGCCTGCGTCACCATCTGCGCCAGCTCCATGGCCGCCACGGCCGGCGACAGCCAGCCGCTGCTCGACACCACGTCCACGCACGCCTGGATCAGCCGGATCGCCTGCGGACGAGGGGGTCCATTCGTTAAATAATTCATTAAATATATATATATACAGGATAATCGATAGAAAAAATAAAGAGATAAAATTAATTAAATTGATAAAAAAAACAACTTCCGACATCATATATATTTCAAATAAAAAGTTTAAAATCGATTTGACATTTAAATCGATTCCCGAAATTCGCTTAAATAGGTGTAATAAGTGAAGACACGAGCTTTCAAATCAATACGTAAACTAGGTTAAAATAGATATCCAAAATATAATTCTTTTCAAATTATATCAATCAAAATTAATTATCAAAACCCGATTAAAATCTATACAACTAAAACTATACTGAAATCGATTCCCAAAACCTGATTAAAATACTACTAAAACCGACTCCCAAACTCGGTGAGCCAGTGTGTGAGTGTGTGAGTGTGTGAGTGTGTGTGTGTGAGTGTGTGAGTGTGTGTGTGTGTGTGTGTGTGTGAGTGTGAGAGTGTGAGTGTGTGAGTGTGTGTGAGTGTGTGAGTGTGTGTGCGTGTGTGCGTGTGTGCGTGTGTGAGTGTGTGAGTGAGTGAGTGAGTGAGTGAGTGAGTGAGTGAGTGAGTGAGTGAGTGAGTGAGTGAGTGAGTGAGTGAGTGAGTGAGTGAGTGAGTGAGTGAGTGAGTGAGCGAGACCTTGGTGAGCACGAGCTGCGTGTCGGCCTGCAGCTCGGCGGGCAGCTGCGCGCGCGACAGGTGCGCCTGCAGCAGCACGTGCGCCTTCACGTGCGGCTCGTTGTACTTGGCCGACGTCGGCTTGTGCGGCACCCTGCGGGGCACACCATGTTACACAGTCATCATCACTTTGTTCAAATACTTTTACAAAGTTATATTATAATACTAGCAGAACCCGCGCTCGTGCTAAAACTACAAAAAAGCGGTAGTTTCATACAAAGTTTCGTTCCATATTTTACCCCGCTTATAGGATGAATTATGAAAAATGTTAAAACACGTATTTATTTAATTTTATTGAAGAGCATTTATACCGAGTTTCAAGTAATTCTGGTAATAATATATAATAGAAGAACTAAAATAAATATTTTTTTTGGATTGTATTACGAGAAAACACAAAACACGAGAAAACACATTATAACACAAACCAAAAATTATTTATGATCAGAATTACTTGAAACTTTATATTAATACCCTACAATACAATTAAATAAATACGTTTTTCTCAAAATTCATCCCTTAAAGGGGTAAAGTAGGGGATGAAAGTTTGTATGAAACTTATTTTTTTTAAATTGTATTTCAAGCGCGAACGAATCCACGGATTCTGCTGGTTTTAAATAAAACATATCTTTTCGGATTCTTAGACAATAATTGTAATGGTAAGTCACTCACTTGGCTGCTAGATTCTTTATGATGTTCTCCTCCCGATGCCTGATGCAGAGGTCCGAGTACTCCGCAGCGGACGAGATGATCTCCAGCAGACCGCGGATCTTGGTCTTCGATGTCAATGATAAACTGAATAATTCTGCAAAAAAAAAAAAAAAACATCACAGAAAAGTGCGAATTACAAACCCTCCTTCATTTAAAATCGGTCAAAAATGATTACACGAGCAAATAAAACCACTCACCAATAGTGGTATAGTTGATGTAGTAGTATGAGGCGATCATGCCCAAGTTGAGGGGCTGCACGTCCATGTCGTCCTCTATGGCTATGCACTTGGACTGCTCCAGGTCCGACAGCGTGGTCTCCACCAGCTCTGACAGGTGGTCTGACAGGTGTCTGGAACAGGTGTTTAGATTTAAAAAAAAACTCAATATATTATTGTTTTTTTTTTAGGGTTCCGTATCGAAAGGGTAAAACGGTACTCTATTACTAAGACTCCGCTGACCGTCAGTCTCTGTCTGTCTGTCCGTCTGTCACCTGGCTGTATATCATGAACCGTGATAGACGGTTGAAATTTTCACAGATGATGTATTTCTGTTGCCGCTATAACAACAAATACTAAAAAAAAAACAGAATAAAATAAATATTTAAGGGGGCTCCCATAAAACTGACATGATTTTTTGCCGTTTTTATAGATAATGGTACGGAACCCTTCGAGCGCGAGTCAGACTCGCACTTGGCCGGTTTTTTTATTTTACGTGACATTAGCAAAATAAATTATGCCCGATTGGCACTTCTAGAAGCCACGAAATAAAAAAATAGAATTGAATTGATTTTTTTTAAGTCGTCTTAGCGTTTATTACTTCAAGCGACCAATACTTGTTGTATTCTACAGTAGAGAGCTTTCGATGTTAAACATCTATTGGTGCGCCCTCGTAATACCGACTCGTGTATAATTGCGGTATTGCAATTTTAAAAAATGTTAATAAAATAACATGGTACTTTTTTTTCTATTACAGTGAAATTTGAGTAGAAAATTACTATATTCGTCAATTCTTGAGTGCTTTCAAAGATGATCAGTCAAAAAAAGAATTTCATTCAAAACAAAAATTTAAATTAATTATTTATTTTAAAAATCAATGGGCCACCTCAAAATGTTGTGAATTTTTTTTTTCAAAAATTTTGTTTTTTTATAAGCTACAAAATCTACCCCCAAGCAATGAAAAAAAATTTTTTTTTCGCACCACCGTACTGCGTAATGTTTCTTTATTTTACTCCATATTTCGTTATAGATTTTTATTAATTATTCTATATCTATTTTAAAAGCAAATCTTCATTTCTAAGATTTATATACATATATAGATAAAATTCATCTTTTCGGCGTTTTAAAGTAAAACGTGTATTTAATACTAATAGACTTTACATTTATAAATCAATAATTCCAAACTACAAACTCTTTCGGTAAATTGGTCGTTTGGACAAATAAGCACTAAGATGACGTATTGTTTTTTTTTTTAATTTTAAAATTACAGGCTATATTTCTAAAGACATACGAATTACGACCAAAAATAATGAATAAATAAATAAATAACACAAAAAAGGGAAAGGGAGAAGGAAAAAGAGAAAAGGGAAGATAGAGAGGGAAATTGTAACAGGAGAGAGAGAGAGAGAGAGAGAGAGAGAGAGAGATAAAGAAGTACTACATATCCCATACCTGTGAGTAACACCTTGCAGATTATAATAATTGGGGTTCTGTGTCAGACGTCGGTAGAGGAAGGTCCACGTGAGATAGTCCACAGCATCCTGCTTGTTCTCGATGGTCTTGGTCACTATCTCTGCATTCATGTGATCGTGGAGACGGTGGTCCAAGTGACTCTGTAGACGGGTAAAAATATTTTATTTAGGTAATTTATTTTAATTATCTATATTTATTTTAAGCATTTATTAAAATTAACGTTTTATTTTTAATTAATTTTAATATTATCTATACATACTAATATTATAAAGAGGAAAGATTTTTTGTTTGTTTGTATCGAATAAGCTCCGAAACTACAGAACCGATTTAGTTGAAATATGGTACAAAGATAATTTGAGACCCTGGGAAAGTCATAGGATAGTTTTAATGCCAGAAATCATCCTTTAAGGTGGTGAAAATGGGGGTGAAAGATTGTATGGGGAAGCAACTTAGGGACGAACCCGAGCGGAGCAAGAGTGAGTCGCTAGTTTGTAATATATTTGTATCGTGATTTAGATTGGTGATTTTGAAGGTACGCCAAATGGGAATCATGTAACACCTTTTCCTTTTATCGCTCTTGACTAATTTTCATTCTTTTTTCTACCACGAAATAATATTATATAGAATTTGAGTGAGTCAATGCGTTTACTTCTTAACATAATAACTACTTTAGCGGTTGGATAGTTTAGATCGTGTATTTTTTTAACTTGTTTATATATACATACATACATTTGAGTGTTATGTGTATATTAGGATGGCACAAAAAATCTTTTTTTTCGAGTCACTTACGAAAATATGTTAGCTTATTATGTTTTAAGAGCCCCCTCCAAAGTGCAGTTCAAAAAAAAAAATTTAAGAGGTCACTCAAGTTTTTAAAAATGTCCAAAAATCGTTAAATTTTTTTTTCTCGTTATTTCAATATTTTTTACTATAAAAATGATTAGGATTCTGAAATTTTCAAGTCGATATTTTAATATTTAAAGGTCACTCAAGATTTTTTTGAATTTCCAAGTAGTGTACCTTAGACCTTTTCGAGCAACTTTTGAACATGAATATTTACAGCTTTTTTTATTTTTTTTTCTTCAAATTGACGTACTAAAGGATAGAAATAAAGCTAGAGAGATGCAAAAAAAAGCGAGACCATTTTTCACTATTAAACTTTTGAACGTGAACATTATTCATGTTCAGAAGTTTTTGTAACAACTTTATGAGCTCAAAAAAATTTTTTTTAACTGCTCTTTGGAGGGGACTCTTAAAACATGATAAAGTAACATATTTTCGTAACATACTCGCAATAAACTTTTTTTTTTTGGGCCACCTATAGTATATGTGTGCGTGTGCGTGTGTGTGTGTGTGTGTGTGTGTGTGTGTGTGCGTGTGTGTGTGTGTGTGTATATACGTGTGTGTGACGGACCTCGAGCGGCAGGCAGTCGTTGAGCAGCTTGGTGAAGAAGGTCTTGTGGTGCTGCGCGCACATGAGCACGGCCACGGCGTGCTCGTCCTGCAGCGGGCGGCACGCGCGCCCCAGCATCTGCTGCACCGTCGTGATCGGGTACTGCTCGTAGCTGTGCAGCTTGCCGTTGTATCTGCACCATACCACACACATACATATATCTACACTGATTCATGTTTTTTCACGTTTATGTACCGATTTTTTTATATTTTTTCCGATTTCTTTGTTTTTTAATTTCTTATTTTTCATTTAAAATACACAGACAAAAATATAGCGTAGAAGTCAGGGACAGCACAGTGCAGCACAGTGTAATGACACAGTCGAAGAGTAGTGCAGCACAGTGTAATGCACCACAGTGACACAGTAGTGCAGCACAGGGTACTGCACCACAGTCACTGAGTAGTGCAGCACAGTGTAACGCATAGCACAGAGTAGTGCAGCACAGAGCGGTATACTGACACGTGTGTGTCGGCGACGATGACGGTGTGCACGTGCGCGGCGAAGGCGAAGGCCAGCTCGGCGGCCACCACGCACAGCTGCGCCGCGCCCGACTCCAGCAGCTGCTGCGCCGCGCGCCGGTCGCCGCCCGCCACGCCCGCGTGCAGGTACGCCACGCCCAGCGACAGCGTCTCGCGGAGCATCTGCCGCACACACACACATTAACAAAATAAATATGTTGGGACATTAACACACAGCGCCATCTAGTTCCATGGTGAGCTACGAGGCTTGTGTTATGGATACCAGATAGTTGATACACTACACATATGTAACTTTAAATACATACATATTAGAAATATAAACACCCATGACTGGAGTACAAACATTTGTGTTCATCACAAATAATTGCCCTCAGCGGGACTCGAACCCGCGACCTCTGGCACAGCAAGTAGGGTCACTACAAACTGAGCCACACGTGTCGTCAAATCACACATACATTAACATGTCACTAACAACAATACTAAATCTTAACAATGTACTTCGCTTATTAAAATTTTCTATTTTTTAGCATCTCATCGAAATGTAACACATTCTCCAGTAATGTTTCAAGACACATTTTACATGGAGATTTTGTGTTTAGAGACAGTTTGTACTCAAACTTCTTTTATATTTTTTATCTATTATAATAACGAATTTATAATAAAAATTAAAAAAAAAATGTATATAAAATTCAAATACTTGTATGAATCTAAGAAACTATAAATTCAAGGAAACTTTAAGATGGTATATATTATATGGTAATACCAGATTAAGAAATAATATACACAGTACGGTAGAAGCAAATAATAATAGTATAATATTAAAAATAAAATAGTTTTTACTTTGATAATTAAATAAATATTAATAAATAAAAATAGTAGGCTAATTTTATTATAATAAAGAAAAAAAAGCCAATGTAATGATTTCTGCTTTGTATTAAGAGAAAGAGAACTAACGCTTAAAAACATACAAAAAAAATATAGTATTTTATTATCTATACTAATATTATAAAGAGGTAAAGTTTGTGAGTTTGTGACGTTGTAGGGGGTGATCTCTGGATCTACTGAACCGATTTAGATGAAATTTGGCAAGAAGATAGTTCGAGACCCTGGGAAGGACATAGGATACTTTTCATCCCGGAAATCATCCCTTAACGGGATGAAAATAGGGATGAAAGTTTACATACGGAATTAAGCTAGGGACGAACCCGAGCGAATATTTCCCAAATTCCCGTCACTCTTCGAAGCGACCAAAGGAGGTACGGGACGCACCTTGTCCTGTATCTTGTCGAGGAAGGGGCGCACGTGGTCGGGCTTGGCGCGGAGGAAGCGCGCGGGCGCGCCGTGGGCCGCGGCCAGCGCCAGCAGGTCGGCGGCCAGCAGGCGCGCGTGGCGGCGCGACGGCACGAACACGGCGGCGGGGCGCGCGCCCGCGTGCCGCACCACCGCGCTGTACACGGGCTTCGTCATGGCCGCCAGCCGCGACGCCGCGTGCGAGATGTTGAAGCCCTGCCGGAGACGCGTTATCGATCGGTCGCTCTTTATTGTAATCTTACAAAACCGTAAAAGTTTAATTCGGCCACGGAACCCGTGAAGTTGACCCAATACCGTCTCTCGATCGAAAGAGAGACGTCAATCAAAAGAGTACTACTAGACACACGATCCGATGCAAAAGTTCTCGTAAAAACTGTCACCGATTGTGCTAAGTTAATTGTTCCAGTTGAAATAAATATATAATAATGTAATTTCAATGTAAATACTCAAAAGTTGTTTTCACAACGAAAAATAAAAAGCGCGCTCGAATGCTCAAACGGGCGCTCGTTCGGTGAGGGCATTTTTTGTCGCTAATTGTTATATGTAATAGTTCCGCCGTCACCTGCACGTGGAGCTCCAGCGGCAGGGGGCGCACGCTCGGGTGGAAGTTGAAGGCGCAGTTGGCGTTGCAGCCGAGCCACTGCCACACGTCGCGCGCGTCCGCCAGCGGCAGCGACAGCGCCACTATGCGGATGGGGCGCCCTGCGGGGAGGCGGGACGGACGGTTACACACACTGGATACTGTCTTGTTCGTGTCGTGGGTTGGTGTGGTAATAGCAGATAGTCCTAGGTTCGATATATACGACTGTGTTATCTATCTATACGTATAATAAAATTGTAACTGAGCCGGATCTGTACATTAAATATTTTTTGGAAAATCTTATTGAAATAAACTTTATTATCGATGCAGAGGCCGAATCTGTAGTTTTTAGAATTTTTGTGTCTGTCTGTCTGTTACCGCATCAAAGAAAAACCACTAGTGGGATTTTGATGAAATTTAGTATAGTGATAGCTGGTTATCCTGGTCAACATATAGGATACGTTTTACCGCGGGAAAATATCTCATTTCTGAGAAAAAATACAAAAACTGCAATGTAAGAGTATACTAATATGTAAAACCTAAGAGTTTGGTTTTTGGTCATCTGAACGCGGGCGGAGCCGCGGGCAATGCTAGTAATTATATATATGTCATGAATTGAAGTGAAACTTCTTTGCGCGCGTGAGAGTAAAACTTCAAGGCCGTGTCAGAAATCGATACAAAAAAAAACCGTTATGCCCGTGACGCTTGCATTAAGTTGCCATGGTGACCGTTGTTATTGTTTAAAAAATTATATAATAATATTCTTTCCATAGCTATCTTCAAAAATTATTATATTTAATAATTTGTTTTTAAATATGTCTGCATATTTATAACTAGCGCGAAGGAGGTTCGTCCTTTAGAGTATATGTGATAGATGTATGAAACCAGCTAATTAGAAAGAGATAGACTATTATTTTTTATTCTTTGTATATAATATATTATAGTAGATGATATATTTTTATTTTATTTATTTATTTCTTTTGGGACGTTTGTAAAAAAATATATTAGAGTAAAATATTTACGATGCGCGCGCACACTGTCAGTCAAAAAGCGACACGACGAAGTTGTGACATTCGGGATGAAATCTTTAGCTATTTTTGTTTTGAACTTCTTACGTGCGTACATAAGTACACACACACACGTTTTTTTGTGGTACATTATAAATAAATAAAGCAGCATATATGCATTTGACTGTACGTGCGCGTGTACGTGTGTGTGTGTGTGTGTGTGTGTGTGTGTGTGCGTGTGCGCGTGCGCAGGACCGACCGATCTGCGAGGCGATGTAGCGCATGCGCGAGCACACCACCTCGAGCACGGGCCCCTCCTCGCCGCCCAGCAGCTGCAGCGCGTCCACGATGAACAGCGACACGCTCTGCACGCTCTTGCGCACCTTCCATCTGACGACGGTCCATGTGCCAAATATGAGTATCCAATAGGGGTTTCATTAAAAAAAAACTATACAGATAAATAAAATTTAAGTGCCTGTTTGTAATGTCAAAATAATAATAGAGCTTTTACTGAATGCATATAAAATTATATACTGTATTTATAAGAAAAAAACAATTTTTAAAATGTTCAGATCTGTCTGTTCCGATTAATCTCTGAAACTGCTGGACTGATTTTAACGGAATTTTCACTGGCAGATAACTGATGTTATAAGAAGTAAAAAAGGCTACTTTTATTGAGGAAAAAGAATTTAGGTTTCGTTCAACAAAAATTAAAACATCAAACCAACGGAACGCTCCCAAGCGAAGCAAGGTAAAGTCGCTAATTTATAATAAATAATATTAACCTAAAAATTATGTATTATTTTCAATAGCACCATAACTTTTTATATTTGATATTTAAATTTCACGTATTTTACATATATACAAACAAAATACTTCATAAAAATAACCAAACATGCTTTATTTAAGCATTCCATCTCTTTCCTTCCCATACATCGTTACAATTTCCATCTCTCTCTCACACTTTTCTCCTATCCAATCCGTACTAACCTTCTAGAAAGAACATCCCACTTCTCCGCCGTCGTGATGATGATCTGCCCCTTGTTCAGAAGCTTGTGGTCTGTTGCCGTCTCGCCGGTCAGTTGCACGACCTGATGGTGTAAGGTTTATTATTTATATATATATTTATATACACACGACACGTTTGGCTCAGATTGTAGTGACGCTACATGCTGTGTCAGCTGGACTGCTGGACACGGGCCTCCCTTCAGTACGAGGAGGATCGGACCATAGTCCACCGCGCTGGACGAGTGCGGGTCGGCGGACTCTACATATCTTTAGAAAATTTGCGAGGGCCGTGACATTCGCTCGATCGACAAAACTTTAGCACACAGACGGGAAGAGCGACATCAGACTCGAACCCGGGCCCTCATATAGAGCGTAGACCGACGAGAGCGAGGTACCTTCAAATTGAACCTGGTGCCGAACTTGTGGTACCAGTCGGCGAAGACGATGTCGGCCAGCGCGTCCTTGGGCAGCAGGTACACGGCGCGCGCGGCGGCGCCGGCGGTGGCCAGCAGCCGCAGCAGCGCCAGCTCCGCCACCACGGACTTGCCCGAGCCCGCCGGCGCGCCCACGAACACGTTGTCGTCCGAGTTGTACACCGCGTTGAACACCTGCCACCGATATATACATACATATTAATACATAGGACTGGTACTTGTTTTTTTTAAGTGAAAATTTCTATAGGCAGGTTTGGTTGGGGAGTAAATTCATGTGAGTCGTCATCGACACGGACACGTGACGTGTTAACGCTAACACTCGAGAGTGCCGATAGATGTCGAAACCAGATAAATGTGAACAATTTTAATTAACAAATTTTAATTTAACAACAAACAATTAATTTGAATATCCGAAAATAACAACTGTTTGTTTATATGTAGTTTTAAGTTTTCACTTCTACCTGCAGTCAATTATATGAAAAAAAACACAATTTTAGATTTTTTTCTCTGTCCGTTTGTTCCGGCTAATCTCAGAAACGACTGGACTGATTTTGACGGGACTTTCACTGGCAGTTAGCTGATATTATAAAGAGTAACTTAGGCTACTTTTATTTTGGATAAAGATTTTGGGTCCTGCTCAAAAAAAAAATAATTAAAACGTACCTAGGGACGCACCCAAGCAAAATGCGGTTAAGGTTCGCTAATATGAAATAAAAAGGTACGCCTTATACTTTTGCTCTTGAATATTTAAAAAAATATATATATAAATGCAAAATTTTGTCAGTATATTTGTTACTTCTTTACGCTGTAACGCCTCAACTTTCCTAACGATGTTTTTCTCCTCACATAATTGTCAAGCAGTCGTCATATTGACAAATAATCACGTATACGAATATCATAGGTTCGACGTTCGGAGTTTGAACCAACATAACCACTGGACTATGCTAGATATTTTACAATCAACATACATAAAGATAAAAATATAACTTTATATAATACATCGGAGGGTAATTGTTACTCGCGTCCGTAGGAACTACTACCTTTCCTAGGCCCACCCTACACGTGCCCTCTGGGTGGTGCTAAATGAGTAACAACGCCGAGTCACAGGCGGCGGTTAAATAACCTGTTCTTGAGCTTCCACTAGCCAAGAGGCATTAAATCCCCTCTAAAAGCGTGGACATGATGCCTTGGGAAAGCACCATGTTTATTCTCCCAACCCCCCTTTTTTATGAAATATGGAAAATAATGAGATTGTGATGTCATGCGATCCGGCTAACCCCCGGCACTTGCAGGTATCCGGGCCCGCAAGTGTGAAATCTGTTACCGAAGACCGCACAGGGGTGGGCGACCAGGCCCCTGTTCCGGTAAATGCGTCTGGCAGCAGCAGCAGTAGCAGTAGTAGCAGCAGCAACAAGAAACTTGTCCAACAGGCCTTCCATCCAGCCCTGTTCATGAGAACAAGATCTTCCTCCCTAGGGAGCATCCAACAACCCGGGGTAATCCCGGCAGACCTGGCCCAATTTCCCCCTGAGTGGCAACGAGTGCCGACAAATAAAAAACGTAAAATACGCCAGCAGACTCCACCTTTGCCTCCACCTGCGCAAACAAGGAATAAATTTGATGGCCTTCCTCTGGACCCTGACGACGACTCAAGCCCTTCTGGTGATCGTCAAAACAAACCACCTCCCATAGTTTTATATGGAATAGAGGATGTTAACGAGCTTACTAAATTAATCGAATCAGTTATCTCCGCGACTGAATTTAAATTCAAGATAGTCAACAAGAATCTTCTGCGCTTGATGGTGAACTCAACAGACAGCTATAAAAAAGTAATCAACCTAATAAGGCAGAAAGGCCTCATAGGACACACCTTTACTAGAAAAGAAAATAAGCCCTATAGAATCGTCATCAAAAATCTTCACCACACAAAGCCCCTTGAAGCAATAGTGGAAGAAATAGAAAAAACTGGTAACAAAGTTCGCGGTGAGATTATAAATGCTCGATTTGGAATTGACAAAAAACCCTCGTATACATTTTTCGTAAACCTGGAACCTAACGCTAGCAACAAATTCGTTAAAGATATTCAATACATCTTTCACCAACGGGTTAAAATTGAAAACCCCCATAAATCTAAATCCATAGTTCAGTGTCATCGGTGTCAACAGTATGGCCACTCAAAAAATAACTGTATGCGTCCTTACCGCTGTGTCAAATGTGGAGAAGGGCACAGCACATCAGAGTGCCCCAAAAAAGACAGGAACACCCCTGCAAAATGTGCTCTCTGTGACAGCGACCATCCTGCCAACTACAAGGGCTGCCAGGTCTACAAAGAAATCCTAGCCAGGAAAACCAAGCGAAGAAGCCCTATTCTTACAAACGTCTTTAGTCACTCTAACAAACCTGGGGCTGCAGAAATCCTTGATGACCCATTACCGAAGACCTCACTCAACATAGCAAATGCTACAACTTACGCAACCATCACCAAAACCTCTAAAAACCATATCGAACTAAAGAACCAAAGTGATCACAGTCGCAGCCAACAAAACACTACAAGTGTTAGTAACCCCACCCAACAAAATATCAAAAGTGATTATAAATCACAGTCAACAATCTACTTCAGTAGAAGAGATATTAATCAGGCAATCAGGAAAGATAGATCAGCTCTTGCAACAAATCAACACATTGCTTGGTCTCCTCACTGTCATCATCCCTAAGCTAATGAAGTAAACAATGGCGTCGCTTAGGATTGCAACTTGGAACATAAATGGACTATCATCTAGCATTAATGAACTTGAAGCTTTGATTATTTCCAACAAACTGATGAGATGTGGTGTTGATCTTTGAGTCACATGCTACTACCAAAAGTTCCTTCCGCCTCAAAGGATTTCAAATTTATTATACCCCCCATCCTGATGGAGGCGCTCACGCAGGGTCTGCACTGGTGATCAAATCAAGCTTGAAACATTGCCTTCTCGAAGCCTTCTCTACTAACCATTTACAGGCTACCAGTGTACGACTGGAAGACCGCGCAGGACCTATCATCCTGTCAGCGATCTACTGCCCGCCTAAATATAACATAACGGACAACATGTTCTTGGAATACTTTGAAACCCTGGGCAACAGATTTATATCTGGTGGAGACTGAAATGCTAAGCATACGCTTTGGGGCTCTAGACTATCTACCACAAGGGGTAGACAGTTAAAAAATTGTATCGACAGACATCATTATCATTCTCTTTCATCCGGAGAACCAACTTACTGGCCTTCAGACCCAAAAAAAGTGCCAGACCTGTTGGACTTCTTCGTGACTAAAGGGCAAAGCCAACTTTTCACTGATGTTGAATCCTGTCTGGATGGTTCATCGGACCATACTCCAGTGTTGCTAACTTTGGCCTCGTCCATATTGAGCCGTGGAGGACCTTTAGTACTACACAATAGGAAAACTGACTGGGACGGCTTCCGCTCATACCTTGATGCCCATATCAACCTGCGTATTCCATTGAAAACAACCGAGGATGTAGAGGAAGCTTGCAATCACATCACAAACACCATTCAGGTAGCAGCATGGGTAAACACCCCCCCAACAAACATAGCCACAAATTTCACATTAACCCAGCCCAAGGAAATTCGAAATAAAATAGCTGAGAAGCGGCGCCTGAGGCGTATCTGGCAGCAATCACGGCATCAGTCAGACAGAACCATACTTAACAAAGCAATAAAAGATCTAAAGTCAGCTCTTGAGGAACATACTAACACAAACCTAAGAACAACCCTTGAACTAATGTCACCCTCCGAATGCGGAGAGTTCTCGTTGTGGAAGGCCACTAAACACCTAAACAGACCCCAGCAGTCGTGCTATCCTATAAAAAGCCAGTCGTCCTGGGCGCGCACCGATGCAGAGAAATCCGAGGCTTTTGCTAAACACCTAGCCGAAGTATTTAAACCAAACGAGGGTAATGAGCAAGAGACAGATTTGGATTCCATACTTAAACAAGATATCCAAATGTGTCCACCCGTCAAGCCAGTATCGCCCAGAGAAATCGTGAGAGAAATTAAATCACTCAATTCCAAGAAGTCGCCGGGTTTTGACCTAATTACTACCAGGATCCTGAAAGAGCTGCCAAAAAAATGTGTTACGTTTCTGACCAGCTTGTTTAATGACACCTATCGAATCTCCTATTTCCCAAATTTGTGGAAGGTGTCAGAGATTGTGATGATTCATAAAGACGGCAAACCGCCACACGAGTGCTCTTCATACCGGCCGATAAGTCTCACTACGACCCTATCAAAGCTATGGGAAAGGATCTTTCTCAAAAGACTGAGCGAGCTAATGATGAACAACCACGAAATTGTTCCCAACCACCAATTTGGATTCCGCAAGGCACACTCGACCACCGAACAAGTTCATCGCGTATACCATACTATCAGACAATGTTTCGAGACTAAAAAATACTGCTCTGCCGCATTCTTGGATGTACAGCAGGCCTTCGATCGGTTCTGGCACAAAGGACTGCTTTGTAAAATTAAGGAGAGATTACCACACTCAGTGTTCCACATCCTAGAGTCCTATCTTGCTGACAGATTGTTTCAAGTCAGAGTGGGTGAGGCCACATCCTCTCTGTTTCCAGTCGAGGCCGGTGTACCCCAAGGCTCGGTGCTAGGACCAGTTTTATATAACATCTACACATCTGATCTCCCAACCCCAATGATGTTACAGTTGCCACATACGCCGATGATATCGCTCTTCTTGCTGTGGACGCAGAGCCCACGTCAGCAAGTGGAAAATTGCAACGACTTCTCGACGACACATCAGACTGGCTCAAAAAATGGCGAATTAGAGCCAGTGCTCAGAAATCCAGTCATATTACATTCACACTGAGAAAAGAAAACTGTCACCGAGTATACTTAATGAATAACATCTTGCCTCAAAGTAACTGCGTAAAATATCTTGGCTTCCACTTAGATAGACGCCTAACATGGAAAACCCACATAAAAGCAAAAAGAGATCAAATCAACCACAAATTTAGAAGTCTATACTGGATGATGGGCAGAAACTCAGTTCTCTGTCTGGACAACAAAATACTTATATACAACTCCATTCTGAAACCCATTTGGACCTGCGGCATTCAGCTGTGGGGAACGGCCAGCAAGAGTAATGTCATGTGCTTGCAGAGAGTACAAAATAACATACCGAGGAGTATCGCAAATGCCCCCTGGTTCACGAGGAACGACGAGATACATGAGTATCTGAATATTGCAATAGTAGCCTCTGAAATAGAACGCTTTAAAAAACTGTACAGCGAACGTCTTGCCCATCATCCCAATCCACTTGCTTCTGGTTTTTTTGCTTGACAACGCCAACGTGGTTAAGAGGCTGAAAAGAAACCACGTACTTTGAGTAGACAGCGAGGCATTGGCCCTGCTGCTCTATCACTCATTACCTACCGCACAACCTACCTGCTTATAGTTTGGCGACTGATTGCAGGGGACTACCACAAAACATATATATATATATATATATATATATATATATATATATATATATATATATATATATATATATATATATATATATATATATATATATATAATACATAAAGATATCTATACTTATAAAAAAATAATTATTTATTTATTTTATACTAGCGATATTTTATACGTACGTTTTAAATGAAAATGGATATAGTATGTTATCCTTTAGAGATAGACATATGCCATCGCGGACTTTTCTGTAGACCTATATAAGATACACAATTCCACCATACATTATTTTGTTATATCTCAAAGGGTTTAGGCAGCGTTTTCGTTGAAAGCTCCCAGACGTCTTATTTTTTCCGACACCTCCAACAAATATCGTTATATTTTAGCCAATGTATACAAAAACTTAACAAATTATATACTAAAACCTTCCTCTTGAATCACTCTATCTATTAAAAAAAACCGCATCAAAATCCGTTGCGTAGTTTTAAAGATTTGAACATACATAGGGATATAGGGACAGAGAAACCGACTTTGTTTTATACTATGTAGTGATAAAGATAAACAACAGAACCCCACCTGCGTCTGCACTGGATTGAACTGAGGGAACACATCGGCGTACAGCTCCTCGTATTTGGCGTTCCGCAGCGCCGATATGGGCAGGGGCTGGAGGTCCAGGAGTTCCGTGGGCGGCAAGTTCTTCTCCGGCAGGATCAGGTGTCTGAACGAGACCGGCAGCTGGGTCTCTGCTGCTATCCATCTGTGATATATTACAAAATATTATCGGACTATTATCTATACTAATATTATAAAGAGGTAAAGTTTGTGATATTGTGAGTTTGTGATGTTGTAGGGGGTAATCTCTGGATCTACTGAACCGATTTAGATGAAATTTGGTAACAATAAGATAGTTTGAGACCCTGGGATATTTATTTAGGAAATAGGATACTTTTTATCCCTGAAATCGTCCCTTAAGGGGGTGAAAATGGGGATGACAGTTTGTATTTGGAAGCAAGTTCTCGCTAGTTAATAATACGTTCCTTTTTCACGCTTAATCTGCTGAATCGATTTAGATGACATTTGGTATCGAGATAGTTTGAGACCATGGAAAGGACTTATGATAGTTTTTATCCTGGAAATTATCCCTAAAGGGAATGAAAAGATAGACTACGTACAATAGTACATAGGTATGATGAGTTTTACATCCCTTATTTGAGAAATGATTGATACCAACTTCCGTCCCCTTTTTCATCACCTGGGATGATTTTTGGGATAAAAACTTCATCTAAATCGATTCAGCGGATTTAACGTGGAAAGGTTATAGACAGACAGAGTTACTTTCACATTTATAATATTAAGTATAGATAGTGTATATTATCTCACCTATCAGAGACCACTCTCAAGAAGTACTGAGGAGGCAGCGGTTCGAAGACCGGCACGAACAGCTTCACATGGTGCTCGTCTCTGCAGTATTTCTGCTTCAGCAAGAAATACTCGTGATGGAGGATCACCTCTGAGTCGACGTCTTCCACTAGAATCCAAAAGGCTTCCGATTGGCCGTGGACCTGGAATACAAAAAAAATTAATTCCATCATCACTTAGGTTTTGAGTTTGAGTGACCAACAAATACAGTTCCGCAATTATATTGATATTAGTAAATAGTAACCAAATTTATTTATTACAATAGATTAAATCACTGTTTTAGTGTAATAATAAAAAACAACTCCATGTTGAAAAAATTATGATAATTAACGAAAATTAAAAATTATTATCAACAAATTATTTATTCAAAAAATATAATAATTTAGATGTCTCAAAAGTCAAAAAAATAAATAACGAAAATGACAAATTTTATCAACAAATTATTTATTAAATAAATTATTATAATTTAGATCTATCTCCAAGGCCATTATATATCGTTCAAAATTTCGCGAACCAAAAATCAAAATAAATCCAAAAAGATAGTTTTATTTTAAAAAATATCAAATGTTCGCGTAAATCTAAGAAAATGATACCACTCGTCACCTTCTCATCCCACTGGAAGTCGGGCGTGATGGTGAGCTCGACGCGGAGCGTGGAGCGGGTGACGGGCTGGATGTGCGTGCTGAGCTCCAGCTTGGGGAACTGGTGCACGTACTTGTGGATCATCTTGCCCAGCTTCGGGGCCCTCACCAGCTCGCCGATCTCGTTGGGCCCCAGCTCGTACAGCTTCTCCCACGGGAAGTTCTTCTTTTCCAGCTTCTTTATTACCTGCGGTGGAAAAAAATATATTAACTTTCAACATTCACATACAAAAATATACATTCAATTTAGATAACAGAAAAATCATCACGTAGAATAAGTACAAAAAATTTTCAATAGAGCAACAGTTGAGGTCCTCTTGAGTGCTTCTTAACAAAACTGCCATTACCGAAATTTCGAGCTTCATCACTAACTCCGAACTATATATTATAGACATTAAATTTAAAAATGAAACATAAAAATTTACAATTAAAAATGTCTATATAAATAAATTATATTTAGATTTGACTGCTATTTCAATATAATATCAAGTGGCCTTCAACTTTACTATTTTGGACACAGCGTTAAAATTTAGTACACATATATAACTTTAAATACATACATATTATAAATATAAACACCCATGACTGGAGTGCAAACATTCGTGCTCATCTCACAAATGAACGCCCCGAGCGGGACTCGAACCCGCGACCGCTGGCACAGCGAGTACAAACTACAAACTGAGCCAAACGTATCGTCTTCAAAATTTGATTGTTATTTCAATATATTGTCAGTTTTTTTACACTTCGCACGTTCACCATTTTGAATATTGCGTTACAATTTAGTACCAACCTAACAAACAAAAATCACAAACTAGAAAAAAACAAAAGCATACAAACGTTTAACACAAAATATTAATAATAAAATAATAAATGAATCAAAATTACCTCTTCCGGCATTTTTCTGAACTGCCTCAACGGCGACATGGACTGCCACATGCGGCGGTCCACCATCTTGCACAGCGCCAGCGTTTTGTCCACGAGCTGAGCCCAGCCTGTGAGAAATCAACATCCATTATAAATGTGAAAGTGTGTTTGTTTGTTTGTCCATCTTTCGCGTCGAAACGGAGTGACGGATCGGTGTGATTTTTTGTGTGACATAGGCTACTTTTTACCGCTGTAGATTATCTCATTCCCACGGAAAAAGACGTCATAATAAAATCCAAAAAAATATTTATGATCAGAGTTACTTGGAACTTGGTATTAATGCTCTTGAATAAAATTACCTACATATGCGTTTTAGTATTTTTCGAAATTCATCCTATAAGGGTAACCCTTTTTAAATAGGGGATGAAAGTTTGTATGAAACTGTTCAGATGAACAAAAACCAAATTCTTAGGTTTTACATATTGGTATACTCTTACGTTGCAGTTTTTGTACATTTTCTCAGAAATGAGACATTTTCCTGCGGTAAAAAGTATCCTATATTTTGACCCGGATAACCGGTTATCATCATACCAAATTTCATCAAAATCCCTTCAGTGGCTTTTCTGTGATGCGATAACAGACAGACAGACAAGAATTCTAAAAACTATAGATTCGGCCTCTGTATCGATAATAATGTCAATAAGATTTTCCAAAAAATATTTAATGTACAGATTCGGCTCAGTTACAATTTTATAATATCAATAGAATATTTGAATACAATGAAATATATTTAAATTAAATTTCTACTCCCAATTTGTATACACCCTTACCTGCCGTTGCACTTGATGACTCAATATTTCCTTAACACGAATGAACTATAATACAAACTCACCCCTGTGCAGAACAATCTCGAATATGGCCCTGAGCAGGCGGCAGGCGGACTGCGTGACGTACACCATGTCGGCCATCAGCGCGAACCCCTCCAGCTTCAGCTGCGAGATGTACGCCTGCAGCAGCACGTTGATCTTCGCGGAGGGCTCCTCTATGCTTTCCTTTATTGGGATCGGCACCTGGTGAATGGTTTAGGGTTTGGTTAATGTAAGACCAATTTTATTACTGTACTAGCATCGCCCGCGGCTCCGCCCGCGTTCAGATGAACAAAAACCAAATTCTTAGGTTTCACATGTTAGTATACTCTTACAATGCAGTTTTTGTATTTTTTCTCAGAAATGAGATATTTTCTCGCGATAAAAAGTATCCTATATGTTATCCCGGATAACCAACTATCAACATACCAAATTTCATCAAAATCACTCCAGTGGTTTTTCTGTGATGCGGTAACAGACAGACAGACAGACAAAAATTCTAAGAACTATAGATTCGGCCTCTGTATCGATAATAATGTCTATTTCAATTAAATTTTCCTAAAAATATTTAATGTACAGATTCGGCTTCGTTACAATTTTATTATATGTATAGACAGTGTATAGTATATATATAGTTTCCATGTACACTACTATTATAAAGAGGAAAGATTTGTATTTTTGTATGTTTGCAACGAATACACTAAAAAACTACTGGACCGATTTAGATGAAATTTGGTAAGATGATAGTTGGAGACCCTGGGAAGGACATAGGATATTTTTAATTCCGTAGAAAGTTTGTGCGGAGAATCAACTGTATATTATATTCTAAAAGAAAAACATGAAAAATAAAAATACGTAAAAATGGAATAGTTATTTTATAGATTATTCAAAATAAATTTCATATTTGACATTCATTATTTACAAGAAAAAATATGGCACATATGCGAGTGTGGCTTACACACTGAGGGTTCCGTAGCATCAAACATTAAAATTAGTTAATCGTTCGTTAGATAATCGCAAAAGAATTTTTTTTGTGATGTAACTACAAATTGACTTTTATTAATATTAATTTCATCATATTTGATACCTACACGCGTTCCACAGAAAAAGAATTTTGACAGACAGACAAACAACAAAGTGATCCTTAAATGGTTCCTTTTTTATTTGAGTATGGAACCCTAAAAATAATATGTAAGTTCTACCTAAATAATATAGGGCTATGATAAAACTATTATATGTAATACATAGTTTTCTTATATCCGAGTGTCTCGAGTGACAGACAGACAAACAAAGTGACCGCATAAAGGTTCCTTTTCTCCTATTTAGATACGGAACCCTAAACGTCCCGTAGGACACCAACAAAGCCACAACAAAACCAACCCTCTCCATGAGCTTGTGCAGCTCCAGCTTCTCCTCGTCGCGCACGGCGATGTGCTTGAACTCGGAGGAGAGACTGAACACGCGGAACAGCTCGATCTCGGCCAGCGTGGGCTTCAGCAGCTGGTTGTAGGTCTGCATGGTCTCGTGCGTGCAGTAGTAGTGCGACGCGATGCGGCCCAGCTCCGTGGCCTGGAAGTGCCCCGACTTGCGCTCGTACTTGATCAGCCCCGCCCTGGGTTTGTTAGAGGATTGTATTATACACTATGTTTTATCCGACAGCGACGAAGCCCGAAGGAGGGTCATGTGTTTGATCTGTATGTATGTTTGTATGTTCTATAGTAATTACTAAACGGCTTAACCGATTTTTATTAAGGGAATTGTGTTAAACACTATGTTTCACCCAACTGCGACGAAGTCCGAAGGAGGGTTATGTGTTTGATCTGTATGTATGTTTGTATGTTCTATAGTAATCACTAAACGTCTTATCTGAATTTGATAATTCAAACGTCGTTAGATACGTCTTATCATTAAAAATAACAATGGCGGATCCTAAGCTTTAATTAAATCTTGAATAAAAAAGAAACATCCGATTTTTTAAAGAGGCGATTACTAAAATAAATACGAATTATATATTTAAAAATAATTTAACATAATTTTATCTTACTTATCCAACAAACACGCAGCAGTATGGACGAGATCAGCTCTATGCAGCTCCAAAAGTGGATCCTCTTGTAACTTCTCCGGGGAAATCCCATACAGTGCTGGCTGACGCAGCATCCTTATGTACAGATATGTATATCCTGTGAATTAGATATATATACATTAATATATGTAAATGTGTTTATTATTTTATTTATTTAGATAAACATCTAAGAATATAGAGCTCACGTTGTATTTTGGGATATAATATTGATTTGTATAACATTGTTTAGGTTATTAAATAGGTATAAATAACATTAAACATAAAAAAAAACATATTTATAATTCTACATTTGGATTCAACTACAATAAAAATACCCTATTTAAAATAAAATCAAAAATTACAGATATATGAACTAAGCCTCTTTTTTGGACATGTACAATAAATATAAAAAAAAAACAATGCAAACCTAATTTAACCATACATATACTTACTAAAACGGTCACCCATCCAAATCACAACAGCTCACAAAACATCACTTAACTTTCTATCGACTTACCCAACCAAGTGACAGCATCGCGTACACTCTGCACTGAACCCAGGACTATCTCCGCATTGAGAGTGTCCGGCAGCTTGCTAATGAGCTGGGACTCTATGGGCAGTTGCTGGTTGAGGAGGGAGAGGTAGTACTGCAGTTCGGAGTGGTTCGTTATGAGGATACCTGAAAGTTATAGTACATTGTTACAGTGTTTAATTTACACCATTCGGGTGTTTATACACATTAGGTAAAATCTTTTTATTTAAAAACTGTGCTTATTAAAAACTGCGTTTTAACATTTAGTACAGATTTCTCAGAAATGAGATAATTTCCCGCGGTAAAAAGTATCCTATATGTTGATCTGGATAACCAGCTATCACCATACCAAATTTCATCAAGATTCGTCCGGTGGTTTTTCTGTGATGCGGTAACAGACAGACAGACAGACAAAAATTTTAAAAACTACAGATTCGGCCTCTGTATCGATAATAATGTCTATATCAATAAGATTCTCCAAAAAATATTTAATGTACAGATTCGGCTTAGTTATGATTTTATTACATGTATAGAAAAAATGACGTTGTTCAAATTTACGCGAATGTTTGACATTTTAAAGGAATCTTTACAGATATTGTCATGTTTTTATTTTACATATTTGCTCCAGATGTTTCGAATGCTTTACAGCAAGCACGGTCACGAGAGTCATTCCCATAAATTTGAAAAGATATTAAAAATAAATGTTGGGACATGAACACACAGCACCATCTAGTTCTATGGTAAGCTAGGAGGTCTGAGTTATGGATACTAGGTTAGTTGATACATTACACATATATAACTTTAAATACATACATATTATAAATATAAACACCTATGATTGTAGTACAAACATTCGTGTTCATCACACAAATGAATGCGGGACTCGAACCCGCGGTCGCCGGAACAGCAAGTAGGGTCACTACAAACTGAGCCAAACGTGTCGTCTAAATGAAATTTAACATTATTAGTCGATTCATCATATGGAGTGGATTCTGGAGGTAAGTCTATTTTGATCCACATTGGTCTTTGCACTATTTATATAATATGACTAGCGGACCCGACAGACGTTGTCCTGTCTACACGTCTTTAATTTAAAAAATTTCAAACTTTTTGGACAAAATTGTGAATCTAAACCATTCCCAGATCCCCTTGAACACACACAAAAAATTTCATCAAAATCGGACCAGTCGTTTGAGAGAAGTTCAGTGACATACACACTCACAGAAGAATTATATATATAAAGATATATATTAATAGAATATAATACGTCGACGTATCGGAGAGGCACGCACCCTCGCCCTTGGTGTCGTACTGCGGGCGGCCGGCGCGGCCCAGCATCTGCAGCACGTCGAGCGCGCCCAGCTCCGCCCAGCGCCCGCGCTCCGCCGCGTACACCTGCGTGCCCTTCACCACCACCGTGTGCGCCGGCAGGTTCACGCCCCACGCCAGCGTCGCCGTCGACACCAGCACCTGCACACGCCGCACACTACTCATTCCGACCTACGTACGCTTTCGCTTATTTGAGCGGAAACATTATTATTTTTCTAAAATAAAATTAGCCTACGTCGCTCCCCATGACGTCGGCTATCTTCCACTGAAAGTCCCGTCGAAATCGGCCCAGCCGTTTCAGAGATTATACGGAACAAACAGACGGACAAAAATTAAAAAAAAAGTGGTTTTCTTACAAGTATCATATATAATTTCGTATACATTTAGTAAAACGCTGTTACTTTAACATTATAAACGGACACTTGAATTTTATTTATCTGTATAGATTAATACATGAAGAAATATATCTACAGAATCATCTAGAACAAGACACAAAAGTGTCCCTAAAGTGTCCCTTTGAAGGAACAAAGCATTGTACAATCATAATCTACTAAAACCTCAGACTAATGAATTATGTAGATGAAATCCGCCAAAGTAACCAAATTTGCTGTTTATTTTTTTGCTACCACTACTTTTGCCATAGAAAAATTGAATTACAATTAATACATTTGTAAAGAAATTAATATTAATTAATTTGTAAAGAAATTAATAATTAAAATTTTCTATTCTTTTACAATATTAATACCTACATAAAAAAAACCTAAAACCTTCGATAGTTCTTAACGGGTGTATGTCACTATTAATTTGATTATGTAATTTTTCGACAACCATTACATTTTCCGGGATTTCCGTTAACATTGTAGACCATCACCTACTACATACATACTTAAACTATACTGCAATAGGGTTACCATACGACCCTTAAGATAAAATCTAAGGAAAACCTAATAACAGAACAATAAAAAACCTGTATATGCCTATCAGCGAACAAGTCCTCGACCAGGGTCCTGTCCACGCGGCTCATGCCGGCGTGGTGGATGGCGAAGCCGTACGGCAGCAGCTCCCGGAGCTCGGGGTTCTTCACCTGCTCCGCTTCTGTTCTTAGCACTTCTACACTAGCCGAGCCCTCTCTGGAATTGAAAACGGGTTTGTGTTGTTATAAACGCCTAAATAGGGATCGGTTTGTTTGAAATAAAACCATTTTTTTGGGATTTTTTCGCAGATTTATTTAGATTTTCGTTTCCCGACATTGCGAACGCTTTACATAGTCACGGAAGAGACTCAGTGTAGTCGTCTCAAAGGTTGTTACAGACAGCACCTACCCACAAAATTATACAACGATTTTCAAAAATACAAAAATGGCTCTGATTAATTTTTATTTTTAAATTACGCTATGATTACATTGAATACGATTTAAAAAATATATTAATTAATAATCTTGCTTAGTGTTGTTATTTTAATATTTAAATAATTTAAAATAATAAACAATATTATCATCCTATGTTTCATACAAAAAGTGAAAAATTAAAAAAAAAAAAGATTAATTCGGTTTGCTGTTAAAAATAAAACCGCAAAAAAAAGCCAAAAAGATCGTCTTATTTTAAAATGTCAAATATAAGCATAAATCCAAGAAAGCATTATCGTTATCTATGGTCACAGTCAAATCTAAAAACTTGGCTGTGGTTCATATCAAATGTTCTCAAGTCATATTATGTAAAATAACTTGAAATATAAGCGAAATAACATTAAAGTCCATTGGGATATATGTTTTTAAATTGAAAATAAATCGTAAATATATACTTTATTATCTATTTTAAAAATAAGAACATTTATAGATTTTTTTTTATTTTTAATTATTATACTAACTCGTATAGACTAAAAAAGTGTTTTTTTTTTTAAATAAAATTACGCAGACGAAAAATATGCATACGATGCCACACATAATTATAAATAATAATTAATTATATATATCAAAGATAGGTAGATATTTAACCTCAAAAACTGTCCGAGCGTGTCCTTCTCGAGGCACATGTCGCGTATGGCGCGCGCCGTCTTGCCCGTCTCCTTGCGGGAGTGCACGAACACCAAGATCTGTTAACAATTTTATATATTTATTATTATTTTTTATATGTAACCAGCAGTACCCGCTAAACTGAAGGTTGACTGAAAATTTCATCAAAATCGCCCCAGCCGTTTTGGAGTCCATATGGAATATACATAAATATGTGAATTTTGGCGTTTTTTTGTTTATTTTTCGTTCTTTCTGTAGTTCCGCCGCAGTTCAGTAAAGTGCCGCTTATTTTTTGAAGTGTTATATTTGTTGAAACCTTGTGAAAAAATTACAAACACACCTACTTGCTCACTCGAAAACGTTTGAATATACATATAATATAGGTGCGATATATATCAATATTTGAAAAGTTTTAAGCTTATATTACTATACTACACACTACACTAGATTTTGGGAGTTTGACAACTGTGTGCTTTCCATATGAAATAATAAAAAGTAAATAGAAATTATATGTATATATTCAGACCCTTTTAACGTCCCACTGCTGGGCACGAGTCTCCCTTCTCTACTAGAGGAATCAGGCCATAATCCACCATGTCTATGTGATTGAGCATGTATTTCGATAACTTGCTAAGTTCTCTCAAACATGCAGGTTTCCTCGCGAGAACCTCGTGCCCTTCACCGTGAGATAAGCGGTAATCGTGTAGAAAATGATACGCACATGAGAATATCAGAGGTGCGAGACCCGGGATTTGAACCCGCTTCACTCGGTTACCACTGCATAGCAATTATTTGTGTGCAATGACCTGATTCCTTCCGGCGTGTTCCATCGCCTTCTCGTACACGATGTCATTCATCACCTGGAACCTCTTGAGCGCCTTCTTCTCCGTCACACCTATATACTGTTGCTCCAGGGCTACCGGTCTGAAGATATGAAAAAACATAAAATTTAATAATACTTTGTTAGATTTACGCGAATATTTGACAATTTAAATAAAACTATCTTTTCGGACGGGAGAGACTCCAGGTGACCATGATTGCTGTAAAAGCATTCGAAACGCCGGGTACCAAAGATTAAAATAAATCCGGGGGAAAAAACCTAAAAGATAGTTTTATTTAAAACATTTTTAATTTTATTTATTGTCAATACTGGTAGTTCTGCGAACAGTAAGTAGACCTCGCGAGCACAAACTACATTTTCAACAGCTATTCTGCTCATCAAGCCGAAGATCCTCATCAGATCTTCACCATATTTTTATGAGACTAACTTAATGTTACTACATTTCATAATACTTTCTTAGATTTACGCGAATATTTGACATTTTAAATAAATAAATAAATAAATTTATTTGGATTTTTGGTTCCCGACGTTTCGAATGCTTTACAGCATTCATGGTCCGCATAAATCCGTGAAAAAAACGAAAAGATAGTTTTATTTAAAATACTACTTTTCATATAAAAAAAAACCATCGAAATCGGATCTCATAAAGCGGAGATATCCACTAGCCCCCCTTTTGCCCTTTTTTGGACGAAGTACCCCTCTAATGAAATATCCCCAATGACAAAAAAATCTATAAATTCATAAAACCCGTTTGTTGGTACATATATGGTTTCGTCCAGATCGGTTGTTAAACACGACCTGTAAAGGGATTACCAATAAACTGACAGATACACTACACATATATAACTTTAAATACATACATATTATAAATATAAACACCCATGACTGGAGTACAAATATTCGTGCTCATCACACAAATGAATGCCCCCAGCGGGACTCGAGCCCACGACCGCTGGCACATCAAGTAGGGTCACTACAAACTGAACCAAGCGTGTCGTCATATAAAATAAATTCAACAAAATGCGAAAATCACATCAATAATGTAACAGCCAAAGTATTTATTTATTTAAATGTATTTTTTCATACCTGAACGAGTTATCGAAATAGAACAATCCTTTCTCCGGTTTGACTCTCAAAAATGCGGCTACGTCCGTGTAGTTGGGGAGTGTAGCTGAGAGTCCCACCAGACGCACCTGTAGATAATATATATAAAAAATATAATATTATAAGTTAATACTTTCTTAGATTTACGCGAATAATTGATATCTATATTTATACTAATATTATAAAGAGGAAAAATTTTTTTGTTTGTTTGTTTGTACCGAATAAGTTCTTAACTACTGGACAGATGAAATTTGGTAAAAAGATAGTTTGAGATCATGGATATAGGATAGTTTCTATCCCAGGAATCATCCTTGAAGGGGATAAAAATGGGAATGAAAGTCCGAGCGAAGCAAGGGTGAGTCGCTAGTTTTAAATAAAACTATATTTTCGAAATTTTTCGCGGATTTATTTAGATTTTTGGTTCCCGACGTTTCGAATGCTTTACAGCATCCATGGTCACGGGAGAGACTGAGGTTATAGACGTCTCAAACGTCATTATATAGTTGTTACAAACAATGTTTGTTCTGTTTTCAGATATTAAAATGATCAATACGATCAGATGCACCAGGTTCTGAAAAGACCTACCATGTTTGATGATTGATCGATTGATTGATTGAACGATTGAACTATTAATTGATTGAACGATTGATTGATTGAAAGATTGATCGAACGATTGATCGATCGAACGATTGGTCGATTGAAAGATTGATCGATTGAAAGATTAATTAATTGATTAAAAGACCGAGAGATCGATCAACCGATCGCCCGGGGCCGCACCTGCTCCTGCGTGTGCTCGACGGTGCGCAGCGTGCGCGCCACCAGCGCCTCCAGCACCGGCCCGCGCTCGTCGTGCAGGAGGTGGATCTCGTCGATGATGATGAGCCGCACCAGGTTCGTGAACGACCTCTCGCCACCTGGCGGAAGTTAAAAGTTAGAACCTATGTCACATTACCAAACTCTCGACATTTTTATCTTATTTTTTTTTCCAAACTTGAAGCAAACTACTAATAAGGCAGTATCAGAAATATGGTATAATGTAATATGTGGAAATTTTAAAGATAAAAACTGCCATATGAAAACAATGACAATAATTAAAAATGAACACATTACATATATACTTTTATATACTTTTGTTTTATTCATGTAATTCCATAATCTTCACCGACTTCAACACAACTCGGAACAGTTACACCATATTGATTTGTTTTTTGTTTTCATATCCTCCATACTTACGAGTACATACTAACTGAACTGAAAAAAAATATCAAATTTTTCCTTAATCCCTCCACAACCGCGGACACGCCAGCGTGTCAGTTAACAATAGATTTCTTAGCAATTTAATAATTTTTTTAGAAATTTACATGGAGGTGTTAATTAATACGTCTTCTGACATATGGACACTGAGACACCTAATGGCTATTACAAGAGCTAGCGACAGCAGTTTAGATATAATTAGAAAATTGTCCACACTATCAATTTAAAAAAATAAAAAAAAGTTATAAAATAGGCAGTCTCTAATAGACTTTGGAATAACTGTTTTTTTTTTAAATTGTAATTATAGTTAGTCTGATGTTCTAAATCCATTGGTTCTCCGAGCAATAATTATATACATTTTCATATAGTTTATTTATTAATCAAAACATATGACGCTGCGTTACGGCACGTCGCACATGTCACACATGGCGTATCGGTGACGGGTACCCATGAGTTTTCCCACTACCACAAAACCGCTTAACGCGACTTAAGAATTTTTCACATCAAAAATTCTCATGGGAATCGAACGTACAACCCATAATCTCACATACCTTTCCGTGTAACAATATCCCACTTCTCCGGTGTGCACACAATGAGTTGTGAGGCATCGATCTGTTCCCTGGTGAGCTGGTGGTCTCCGGTCAGCTCTGACACCTTAATGTTGTAGGCAGCCAGGCGTTTGCTGAAGTTGCCCACCTGTTCGGGAGGGACATTAAATTCGTTGATTTAACCAACTTTTTAAAAAGGGGTACATAACTTGCATGTATTTTCATGTAAGTTATGATTATAGATTTTTTTTTAATTCTTTTAAATAATTTTTTTTGCTATGACAAATTATTATTACGGTTTAGCAAATTGGATTAAAATATGAACGCTTTTAATTAGTATATGTGTAAGTTTGTCGTAGACCATTTTTCTTTAGTAATTTAATAGAATTTTTAGGGATGAATTTTAGAGTGGCATTTTTTTTAACGTTTTGTCAATTATGTTGTATCGAATGATACAAATATGGTAAAAAATTTTAGCTTCCAAGTTCAAAAATAAGAAGTCCGAAACCCAAGTTTTTTTTTACCGACGCGGACGTTGCTGAGCGTGTTTTTTTTCATCATAAAACTCTTTTTTTGTTATTTTTAACAAACAATACATATACATTTTTCATGTGCATAAATATTATAGTTAGAAAATAAAATCTGTTTAAATAATTTAGAATTTTTTTTCATCACAAATTTAAGCTATAAAGCGGCATAAAACAAAAGGGTCGTAACCCAAAATTTGTTCATCAAAAAAAAAAAAAAACCAAAACGATAAAACGGCATAAAACCAAAACGCGTACAACCCAATCGTTTTTTAACGATACAATATCAGGTAGAAGGAACGTGTCTCACCATCTCCTGCACGAGCGAGCGCATGGGCGCCACGTAGATGACCTTGAAGTCGTGCGCGCTGACGGAGCCGTCGGCGTTGACGTGGCGGCCGAGCTCGCGCAGCGCGCACAGCAGCGCCACGTTGGTCTTGCCGGCGCCCGTGGGCGCGCACACCAGCAGGTTCTCGTCCGACTCCAGCGCCGCCGGGCAGATGCGGCTCTGCAGAGCGAGTGAGTGAATGAGTGAATGTGTCTGTCGTTCTTATCATTCTAAGCCACCGGTTCGATCTTGATGATTTTTTGTGTCCCGTTTTATGATTCTAAGCAATAACGTAACTCGGTAAATGGCGCTGTTGTTTAGATAGAGTTTTTTTTTTAATTTATTCAATCAAATGAGTACAATATGGCGAGACATGCGTTTCAGACTCTTAAAGATTGCAAATGACGAGAATAAAAATGAAAATTAATATTAACTAAATAAAAAAATAAATTGTAGAAACAAAATTTGTTTAACTGAACAATAGCGTGATAATAGACTTCTTTTATAAACAGACTAATATATATATATATATATATATATATATATATATATATATATATATATATATATATATATATATGACCAAAACCCAAATTGTTAGGTTTTACATATTATAATATTCTTACATTGCTGTTTTTGTATTTTTTTTCAGAAATGAGATATTTCCCGCGGTAAAAAGTATCCTATATGTTGACCCGGATAACCAGCTATCATCATACCAAATTTCATCAAAATCCCTCCAGTGGTTTATCCGTGATACGATAACAGACAGACAGACTAAAATTCTATAAACTATAAATTCGGTCTCTCGTATCGATAATAATGTCTATTTCTATAAGATTTTCCAAAAAATATTTAATATACAGATTCGACTTAGTTACAATTTTATTATATGTATAGGTTTCATACCTGAATCCTATTCAAAGTCTTGAACCCCTCAAAAGCTGGCTGCACGTACTTGGGCAGCTTCTCTATAGGGACTAACGTCTCGTCATCCTCGAACGGTTTGGGTTTGAGAGCAGGCACGTGCACTTCTTCGTAGCCTGGAAATAATATAATAATTTATTAAATCTTCGATCAAACAAAAAGTACCAGATACACAATCCCATGCAAAAGTTCTCTTAAAACTGTCACCAATTGTGTTTAGGTAATTGTTCTAGTTGAAATATATAATATACGACAATGTAAATTGAATCTTAAATGCAATGATTAAAGTTGTTTTTACAAAGAAAAAAAAAATTAAAAGCGCGCTCAAATGTTCAAATGAACGCTCATTCGCCCATCACTAGGTGAGGACTTTTTTTGTCGCTGATTGTGTATCTACTTTTTTCTACTGTACTTTATCATCGATATATTAAATATATAATAAATGCGAAAGTTTGCATTTGTGTCTGTTTGTCCCTCCTTCGCATTGAAATGGCTGAACAAATTTAGATAAAATTATAATAATACAATTCGTATAATCGTAACACAAGTTCACTTAGTACGAGTGTCTTAGATTTGTATAAACTATTTCTTGTATTTAATAAATAAATAAAAATAAATTATATAATAAACAAACAATGACCTAAAGAAAACTGACACACTTGTATTTACCAACGTTATTTACAATGAAACCACGCACAACCCAACTTGTATGTATGTATGTATGTATGTATGTATGGATACATATATACAAAAAATATCAGCAATGTTATGTCTTAAGCTGTCACTTTCCCGAGAGTTAATATGTAGTGCCATTTTATTATTTATCGTTATTTGACTGCGGAATTGTCCAATCGTTCATAGAAAACCTCTTTATGGTTAGGCGTTAAAAAATAAATGAACAATTAGTATAAAAAAAATATAATATGTATATTCAATTAATAAAGACATGACAGAAAGACAAACGTATATCTTTATATATGTACATACCTTTCCTCTGTTTCCTGAACGAGCCAGGAGGCAGCTGACACCGCTTGTTGGCCATCAGGTGCGAGCCTGCCGCGAAGACCAGCTCCTCGAGCTGCAGCATCTTCCTGTTGCCACTCACATTGCCACCCCAGTTGGGCTGCTCTTGACCTGGCTTGTGACGCTTGCGGGGTTGCTCTGACTGTTCTGTCGTCTGCCGGGGATATTCAGATATTAGTAAGTAGCGACTCACCCTCGCATCGCTCAGGTTCGTCCCTGGCTTGATTCCCCATACAAACTTTCATCCTCTTAAGGGATGATTTCCGAGATAAAAAGTATCCTACGTCCTTCCCAGGGTCTCAAACTATCTTCTTACCAAATTTCATCTAAATCGGTTCAGTAGATCCAGAGATTACCCCCTACTAAGTCACAAGCTTTACCGCTTTATAATATTATTAGTACTACGGTCGCCATGAGCCTGAAAGTGGCCTATATGTTAGTCCAGCTCATAGCCAGTCACTCCAATCTTCAGGTCATACTCATTTGACGATACGTTTGGCTCAGTTTGTAGGGACCCTACTTGCTGTGCCAGCGGTCGCGGGTTCGAGTCCCGCTGGGGAGATTCATTTGTTTGATGAGCACGGTTGTTAGTTCATATTTTACGTTGTTTTTCGTTCCCGATGTTTTTGATGCTTTACAACAAACATGGTCATGAAAGAATAAAGTGTCTGACTCCATTACTATCATAACTTTTATGGACGGTCACAAAATTTGGATATCGTAGGTTCGAATTTATAATATTTCTTTTAAAAAAAAATCTGAGTTACGAGTAGTGTACGTGAAATGGATCGTTAGAATCACGGAAGGATGTCCGGTAACCGTCATCAGTGAACTGTAGCCATCTCACGGATGCGTCGGTTCCCCTTTGCCCCCGGGTTATGTTCGATGCGCTTGTGTGTGCGTGCGCGTGTGCGTGTGCGTGTGCGCGCGTGCGTACCGCGTCGTGGGGCGCGTCGTCGCCGCGGCCGGTGTCGAGCTGCGCCAGCACGCGCTGCAGGCGCGGCGCGCGCGACATCTCCTCGCGGATGGCGGCGCGCTCGCTCTCCGACTGCGACGCCGCCAGCCGCGTGCAGTACAGCACTGTGGACACGCGACACATACACGTAGGTAATAGGTATGATTACTTTTATATACCTCGCTTGAGAAATGACCGAGTCCCCGTACAAACTTTCACTCCCTTGAGGGATCATTTATGGGAAGAAAAACCTATCCTATATCCTTCCCAAGGTCTCGAAGCAGATCGAGCGTGAAAAGGTAATAGACAGACAGACAGCTACTATCGCATTTATGAAAATATTATGAATCATAGCCAAATTCTAACTCCGGGCTGTTACTTAGATTTCCTAAACAAAAATACTCAGTACCGAAATAGGCCTGACCCAGGATTCGAACCCGGGACTTCGGGCGGCCGTACATGCTAACCACTACACCACCGAGACAAATATTATAAACATACAAACAATACCTATTAATATAACATATAAACCTCACCGGTATATCTATACTTGTTGAGCACTTTCACCAGGTCAAAGCAGTCATAGCCGAGCAGCAGCACCAGCCTGTTCTCCAGGTCCCTGTCATCCGCTGCCTCCGCTAATGCTTTTAACACTTCTGATGATTTTGCCTGGGAAAAAATTAAAATACTATTAAAATAACTCGACATATAAACAAATAATTTTATAAATATATATTATACTTTTTTACAAGTCTTTTTTCTATACAGGGTGGACCAAATCTATCGGACATGAAAAAAAAGTACTTTAAATATTGAAGTTATCAAGATTTACTCAAAGGAAAAATTTCATTATTTTTGAAAATAATAATAACTGCATTTTATTTTTAAACTAACCCAAACCGGGAATCGAACCAAATGAAAATGCAAAAAAGGACACCGTCACTATTTTATCGAATTAATCGATAGGTGTCTAATAATATCACTAACAATATCTATATAATTAAACAAAATTTAAAAAAAAAAACAACATATACGCCATATACCTGAGAAACCATCGCATCCGGAAAATGGCGGGACAGTCTCCTCTGTAGCCAGTAGGCATCTATGTCCATCGCGTGCAAAACCGTGTCACGTCGCTTGTTCATAGCCGACTGCTCTTCTGATAACTGAATAGGACAATAAAATTAATTATAAGCAAATAAACTTAAACAAAAACCTTCATTTTCTTAAAATAAAAAATAAAATAAAAAAAAAAAAGAAACAGATTTTGCGAATCCAAAGAGTTAGATATTTTCTTTAAATTGAAGATAGAAGTTACATTTAAAATTATAGATAAAGAGTTTTATTTAAATTGTCAAATATTCGCGTAAATCTAAGAAAGATTTTTTTTTTGTAATAATAATTTTATATGTCAAGGGTGGCAAATATCTCAACAAATTAAAAAGTTATGAGACTCTAAAGTTTGCGCTTGTAAGAATATAATATAATAGATAGTCGTGACGTCACACGACATTTATATTAATTTCTCAGTCATTTATTGATAGATTTAAAAAAAAAAACACTGATGTATGGTGCAACCGTACATATTGTAATTCATCATTCTACTAACTCTTGATCTATATTATAATTTCATTATGTTAAATATTATCATAGATATTATGTACATCAGCAAACTTCTCCAATAGAGAGTATGCGTGATTTTTTTTTAATTTGTTATACAATAGCTAACATCGTTATATGATTGTAAAAAAAAAATCCAGCTCCAAAAAACTAAAATTTTCCATATTTTTTTTTAAATATAATACCGATACGGATACTTTAAATGCCCGCCATTTCGCGCGCTTGGCGTGACGTCACAGTATCATACATAGAAAACAAACGATTATAGTTTGTAGCGACAAAATTGCTAATCGCTCTGTTATGATATACTCTGACGTCATATTCAATCTGACCAATGGCGTTCATTTCAATTACTTTGAATTTTTCACTTTTTAATAATTAATCATTTTCTTAATCAGAACGCAATTTTAATTCTAAAGCAATATATATTATAAAAAAAAATCACCTTTATTTAAACCACACGCATATTCTCTATTTAATTGTTTTACTTTCCTGTTCGTTTATATGTACACTAGCACTGCCCGCGGCTCCACCCGCGTTCAGATGATCAAAAACCAAATTCTTACGTTTTACATATAAGTATATTCTTACATTGCAGTTTTTGTATTTCTTCTCAGAAATGTGATATTTTCCCGCGGTAAAAAGTATTCTATATGTTGACCCGGATACAAGCTATCACCATATCAAAATTCCTCACCCTCCAGTGGTTTTTCTGTGATGCGGTAACAGACAGACAAACAGACAGACAAAAATTCTAAAAACTATAGATTCGGCCTCTGTATCGATAGTAATGTCTATTTCAATAAGATTTTCCAGAAAATATTGAATGTACAGATTAGACTTAGTTACAATTTTATTATATGTTTAGATATAAATAACAACTCACATTAGCATGTATAGCATTCTTCTTTCCTTCTCCGTCACTGTCCTCTCCGGAACTCTCCTTTCCACCTTCTGTCTCTGACACATCACCATCTTCCTTCTCTTCGTCATGGACCTGACAGAAATTACATTTAAATACAGCAAGAGTTAAATAGTATAGTATTGACAGCAGTGGTAGCTCAGTGGTAACGCGCTCGCTTGGGAAACCGAGTGAAGCGGGTTCAAATCCCGCGTCTCGCACCTCTGATATACTCATGTGTGAATCATTTCTAAAATGATTAATTACCACTTGTCTTCGGTGAAGGAAAACATCGTGAGGAAACCTGCACGTCTGAGATAACGGTTTTCGGATTTTTCCCTTTACTTTTGCCATAGAACATTGCTTTTCACCCAATTTTCTAATTCTAGAGCAACGGCAAGTACCCTATAGGTTTTGATTCACCTTGAGAGTGTCAAAATATGCGGCATAAATAGCCATATCTTTTGATTTCTCCACACCTCCAAGGTATATAAGACGTGAGTATTTAATATTAATTGCAACTTGATACGTCCAAGCGTTTCTGAGAAAAAGGTTCTCAACAGACAGACATACAGACATACAGATGGACAACAAAGTGATACTATAAGGTTTTTTGTTCCTTTTGAGGTACAGAACCATAAAAACAAATATTTACCTCTCCATACGCATCTTCATCATCTTCTTCAGAGGATTCTTCAAACTGCACATTGATGCCGTATGTCTCATCTATTTCACTGTTACCTTCACCCGATGTACTGATTGTGAAGTCTGTAATTTTCTTACCTAGGCACATAGATTAAAAAAATAAATAAATAAAATTTATTTTAAGAAGAATAAAAAAATTACTTATACATATAATAAAATTGTAACTAAGCCGAATCTGTACATTAAATATTTTTTTGGAAATTCTTATTGAAATAGACTTTATTATCGATTCAGAAGCCGAATCTAAAGTTTTTAGAATTTTTGTCTGTCTGTGTGTGTCTGACCGCATGATGGGAAAACCACTAGATAGATTTTGATGAAATTTGGTATGATATATATGATAATACTGGATATCTCCGCTTTATGAGATATGAAAGGTAGTAACATTAAGTTGGTCTCATAAAAATTTGGTAAAGATCTGATGAGCTTCTTCGGCGTGATGATTAATTAATAAATTACGGAATAGCTGTTCAAAATGCAATTTGTGTACGCGAGGTCTATTGTTATCAGAAATAGTAGTTACTTGGCAAAATATCTAATTATTTAATTTCCCAAAAGTTGCACACTTCTATCTCTATAACTTGAAGAAAAAAAACGGTCAAGTGCGAGTCGAATTCGCACACGAAGGGTATCATACCATCGTACATTTACTTTTTATTAATATGACTTTTATGTATGTAGTATATTATACTAACTTCTATGATCAATAATATGTAAAAAAAAATTTTTTAATTTGTTTTTATTATTTGTTGTTATAGCAGCAATAGAAATACATACTGTATGAAAATTTCAATTCTCTAACTATTACGGTTCATGAGATACAGATCCCTCTGACGGACGGACGGACAGCGGAGGCTTACTAACAGGGTTCCGTTGGCACCCTACTGGTACGGAACCCTAAAAAACTACAAACAAAACTTTATATCACTTGTAGTTAGCAACATTTATAAGTAGTCTTACCTAAATTAACTAATAATGCAAATCTTTCATCCGGAATGGGTCCCAGGAGCATTTCAATTTCCTTCTTCCGTTCAGGGTCCTTTAGTTTGTCATTCTTGAGAACCACTAATACCTGTTGAAAAATATGAATATTTAGTTTTTTATCAAAGATCCACACTGATGTCAAGTGCGAGACGTGTTTCTATACAGATAAATAAAAGTGAAGTGTCTGTTTGGAACGTCAAAATAGCAGCTTTTTACTAGATGAATATGAAATTATATATGGTACTTATAAGGAAAATACATTTTTTATTTGTCTGTCAGTTGGTTGTTATGGTTACGGTACCAAAACGACTGGATCCATTTTGATGGGACTCTCACTGGCAGATAGCGAATGTTAGAAGGTAACATAGGCTACTTTTATTTTAGGAAAAGAATTAGGGTTCCTGTCAAAAAAATTAAAACGTGCCTGAGCAAAGCTAGGGTGAGTCACTATTAAATAAATAAAAATTACAATACCCCTTAGGATACAACATACATACAGTGTTCATATATTATTATAGATTGTTTGCGTAAAAATATTTTTTTATACCACACCCAAATAAATATACCTAATGAATAGCTTCTTATCTCATATTTCTTTGATAATGAGGAAATGGCTATTAAAATTTATAGAATTACTTAAAATTGATAATTCAATACAATCTTTAAGAAATATATGAATCACCCTAGATCAAAACTTTTAAAATAAACCCGTGGAGTTCCATGAGCATATGACATAAAGTAGCTAATATTATATTTGTCTCATGCAGCACTTGAGTAAAAATCAAGTATAATGGAAGTCAAGTCTTAAAACAACTAATTCAATTCAATTTTCTTGTTAATGACTTCTAAACGTCAGTTGAGCACAGATTACATCTCCAATGTCACATAGAATGGAGAAGACATGAAGGAGATTGGTCCGTAATTTTTTTAAACAAAAACTGGATTTTGTGAACATCAATCAAAAATGTACTAGATACACAATACAATGCAAAAGTTCTCTTAAAACTGGCACCAATTGTGTTTAGGTAATTGTTCTAGTTGAAATAAATATACAACAATGTAAATTGAACCCTAAATGCAATGCTTAAAGTTGTTTTCACAAAATTAAAAACACACTCAAATGTTTGAATGAGCACTCATTCAGTGAGGACATATTTTGACAAAGACAAATAAACAAATAGTACTTTTTTATCTATGTTTGTGAACTATTTAATTAACCAGATGTAAATAAAATGTTAAAGTATTTTTTAAAAAAAAATCATCTAACCTCATCACAAGCTCCACACAATATATCTCTCGGTTGATCACCCAATGATCCTTGCATGAATGATAACAGCAGTTCATATGCATGCCTGGTGTGTTGGGCTCTTGGTCTGTACAACACACCTGCTGGGGTATCGTCTGCCCATGCCACTTTGGACTTTGATTTAGATAACTCATAGGAAGCTTCATCTCGCTTTTGACGTCTAAAGTGAAGAAATTAATATTATAATAAAATTAGATAGCAGGGATAAAATATAGCCTGTTCTACTACAGGATGCATTCTAACTCAGTTAATATTTATTGAAATCAGTTCAGCAGTTTATGTGTGAAAACAAAACAGAAAGACAGCCATTTTCATATTTATAATTTTAGTATGGAGTTGTGATTTGCCCTCGCTTCGCTTGGGTGTGTCCCTATGTATGTTTTAAATAGATATGAATAGGTATTTGTTATTGCAAGTGTATCTTAGGAAAAAGACTTATGCTATTGCAGGTTTTTCTGTAGGTCTTATTTAGACCTACAATATTCTAGTACACTGTTTTAATGTATCTCTTAAGGTTTAGCCAGACATTAGACATATAAATTTCTAAGAATGACTCGATAGAACCAATCACTTTCCCATGGGAATGGAAGATGTTCCTGTAGTTAAAGGTATTCTAAATGTTGACTTGAGTGATAAGTTATCACTACACACGACTATTTAGTTAAAATCGGTTTCGCTAAGTTTCTCTTTTATTATATGTATAGATTATATTCTTAACTATGGTGTAAGTTTAAAGCTTGTTTCATACTTAGCCTTCCTTTCTTCAGCTTTATCTGGTTTTGTTCTTTGTGCCCTATCTCCCATGCGCGTCCCAGTTAACTTCCCAGATAATGACAATACTTCACCAGTCGCCTCATCGCGACCACGACGTTCAATAAGACGAACATCAGCTTGTAATACGAGGTTTGAGTTCTAAAATTATTAAAAATTATAAAGCATCTTGTTATGAAATATATTGTACAAAACATAAAGCTAACGTTTTCGAAGCTATATTTTTTTCTGATGTTATATCGCATTACTATTACTTACATCGAGTTTTGCATAATATACATATAAGACAAGCAAATTTAAAAGGATTTAGCAATACGGTTTTAACATTTTGAATTACACCACAGGAAGAAATATCAAAACAAAATACTTACAGCTTTGTACTCGTATTGCAGCTGCCTAGCAGCCGCATCCGCCATGCTCACAAATTGTTTATGTTTTAATACACAATAATATACTAATTATTTAGATCTTTAACAGTTTATTATGAAAACCGCAGAAGCTTGAAAACACAATACGATAAAGAGGTTAGGCGGTTTCGCGTTTATTTGTGATCGATGGTCGCCATTTTTAGATGTCATTTATTGTCAATATGATTTTGAACGAATACAGATAAACAATAAACTTAGTTTATATATTATGTAAAATATTAAAATTAAAAAAATATTAATTTCTCAGTGGAAAATTAGTATCAAGTTAATCAATTATGTAAATTTAAATAATTTGGTAAATATAACCGAAAAAGTTGTGGTGATATGATATGAATAGTACAAACGTAGAGAGGGATTCATTTTTTGTGAACTTTTAAATAATACTTTTGGCGCTAATGGGGAAGAATTTTGCCCTATTCTCCCGTCAGATGTCACATTTACTATAGCCCTCGGTGTATTATAAAGCTCTATAGCGTGGATAGATTTTTTTCATTTTATTTAAAATTTAATTTTAGTGCTAGGATGCAAACAAAATTGATATCATTTGAAAAGACAAAATACGAAAACTGAAGACATTTTGGGCTAAAGCAATAAGATGACTGAAATTGGCGAAAACACAGTCCATATATTTAAGTATAAGTGGACATCATTTTAAAGAAATTGATTTTAAAACTCTTAAATCGTCTACAGGTGAACTTTTTTTTATTTTTTGTACTTTTTTACATATTAATTACAAAGTTTCATACAAACTTTCATCCCCCATTTTACCCCCTTATGGGATTGAGTTTCAAAAAATGCTAAAACATGTAATCATTTAATTGTATTGAGGAGCATTAACACCAAGTTTCAAATTATTCTGATAATAAATAGTTATTTGCCCATATAAACTTTACTACCCCTTTTACAGATTTAATAGATGAATTTCGAAAAAGATAAAATAAATGTATTTCTTATTTTTTATCTTAAAGCTAAACACCACTTTTTGTGTATTTTATATTAAAAATGACAGTTTCATACAATCTTTAATCCCCTATTTTAACCACTTACGGGATGAATTTCTAAAAATACTTTCTTAGCAGATGCCTACATTGTATAAGGAATATGTCCTCCAAATTTCACGTTTCTACGACCAGCGGTTTAGGCTGTGTGTTGATGCATTATTCAGTCAGGACCACCACAGGATGCACCTCTCCTTCTCAATTCTTCCTTCCAGATACAATATATTGCGCAGGTAAGATGCGAACACAATAGAAGCAAAAACCAGATATAAAAGAGAAATCATAATAAATTGCTTAACTTCAGACTGAATGTAAATAGGCTATACGTGTGGCGCCTTCCTTTCGAGAAATCTTCCCCATTACACTTTATTCCAATACAAAATGGTTCTCAAGTCTCAAATCTTTTATTTTAACGACGTTTTTTTATTAATATAACTCAGTAACATCATAAAAGTAATATCATCAAAACTGTGACAAACTAGTTTGTAACACTCATCTTACTAAATATTTTCAGGAAAACGTGACATATTTTTCCCTTTTTCTTGAATATGAATATTTTTTGCTCAATTTTCTAATAGTCAGATATTTTGATGTATTTATTGATGATTGATATATATTTGCTGTATTTACATTTTATCTACTAGCGACTCACCCTAGCTTCGCTCGGGTTCATCCCTAGGTTGCTTCCATATACAAATTTTCATCCCCATTTTCATCCTCTTATAAGATTATTTCCAGCGTAAAAACTATTCTATGTCCTTTCTAAGGTCTCAAACTATCTTCTTACTAAATTTCATCTTAATCGGTTCAGTAGTTTCGGAGCCTATTCATTACAAACAAACAAAGAAACAAACAAACAAACAAACAAACAAACAAACAAACAAACAAACAAACAAACAAACAAACAAACAAATCTTTCCTCTTTATAATGTTAGTATAGACTATCCAAAAGGGAGACCTAAAATTCGCATTTATGCGTATAATTATACTATACCTGGCTTTATTTATGCATTAAAACTATATTTCTTAGCGTAATGTTAAATGATAGATTTTTCAAATGCGATTGATAGTTCCAGATATAAGTGCGTTCTAAATTCTAATAGAGAAACGAACGAATGAACGAACAAATAAACAAACAAACTTAAAACTTTACTATATTATATTAAGTATAGCTTTTAATAAGGTATAAGTATAGTATAGTGAGCCTATAATATTTATTAGTCACATATAATTACACTATAAGGAAAAACGGACAAAAATTATTCCATGAATATATTTAGAACAGCGAAGTGTAAACACTAAAACGAGTCATTTTGATGATTTACTCATAACAAACTGTCTAATAACAAGCAATATAAAATTAATTTTTAACATGCTTTTATTTAGTTTCAGTTGTGTAACTGTAAAACGCCTAGTAGATGTATAAACAAAAAAAAACAATAAAATCTACAATATATTATATACTAGCAGAACCCGTGGCTTCTCTAATTAAGCTTTTGTTTTTTCTTTTTTTTTAATGCACTTATTGTAAATGCAAAATGAAACAAGCAATATTTTTATCTTTATAGTTTTTACATATCTATTTGTCATAATAATAACTTTTACTAGCACTGTTAACCGAGCAACAATATTTTATTTGTTAATCAAATTGTGGTACTCACGATACAGGGCTTTGCCTAGTGTGAGTTACCCTCAGGTATGAAATATATTGTAAACTAAACTTTTTGGACAATAAAGATTATTATTATATTATTATTCTCTCGCTTTAAAAGTACAAAAAATATTTTTTTTTTGTCTTTATTAGGGTTCCGTAACTCAAAAACTAAGAAAAGAAACCCTTATAAGATCACTCTCTTGTCCGTTCGTCCGTCTGTCTGTCCGTGTGTCACCACCGATTTTCTCAGGAACGGGTAGACTTAGCAAGTTGAAATTTATACCAGATACTAAAGTCTATAGTCCCTATTAGGTTTATAAAAAATTAGGGTCCTGAGTCCACACCATAAAAAGATATGAGTAAATTTAGATTTTCACGAAAACTTGTAAGTACCAAAATTTACCTTAATTTTCAACTTTTTTTACTTTTCGGAATTTTCCCTTTACTTGTGCTGTAATATCTTGATTTTAACCAAAATTGACAGTTCTAAGTCAACCGAAAGTACCCTATACGTTTTGGGTCGAATACCTATATAGTAGTTCCCGTTAACCTAGAATCACGAAATTTGGCAAAAAGCAAGATCTTACAGCACAAATAAAAAAAAATCCAAAAAATAAAAAAAAGTTGAAAATTAAAGTTTTTAAATAGATTTCTTACAAATTTGTACGGAACCTTCGGATTAGCGCGCAGGAACGCACAGACAAAGAGAAAAAAAATTCTAAAAATCATTGTTTTGGATTCTATTGCCTTAATACAGACCTCCAATAATAGTTTTTCTCAGATATCTTCCATGTACAGACAGCGGCCATTATATGTATAGATATATATGATGCATATTGTAATTTGTAACGTATAATATATGAATAAAATGAGCGCAAAGCACAACACAAATTGTCGTTGAGAGGTACGGACGTTAAGTAAAACATATTAAAATGTATGTAAAATATTATTAATAAATCAATAAGAACTTGTTGTGTATTTTGTGTTTATTTGTGTTAAATATGTATAAGCTGTGTGTTTTTGTGTTTTTGTGCTTTTTCGGTAATATTTTGTGTCTGGAAATAGGTATGAAACCAGTTTCTTTATTTTCCTCAATGCTTTTTGTTAATTTAAGAAATAGTCTTACTAAAGTTGATGGTCATTTGGACGATACTTTGGTTATTATTTTATGCTTAGAAACTACCTATACTTTTTTGTCATTCTATGAGAAAAGCTGGTCCGATTATAATAGGATTTTAATATTATCAAATTAATAATCTATACTTTAATATTATAAAGAGGAAAGATTTGTTTGTTGGTTTGTACCGAATAGACTCCGGAATTACTGCACCGATTAAGATGAAGTTTGATAAGAAGATAGTTTGAGACTCTGGAAAGGACATAGGATAGTTTTTATCCTGGAAATAATTCCTTTAGTGGGTTAAAACGGGGATGAAAGTTTGTATGGGGAAGCAACCTATAAGTATTCAGTATAAAACTAGAAAATAGTAAATACACGATTTGGAGCTTGATTATAATTAACTAGTGTCAATAAACTCGCTTCGCTTGGAGACAATGGCTTTTCCATTCATTATATACAACTAGCATTGCCCGCGGCTCCGCCCGCGTTCAGATGACCAAAAACCAAATTCTTAGGCTTTACATATTAGTTATACTCTTAAAATTAAGTTTTTGTATTTTTTCTCAGAAATGAGATATTTTCCCGCGGTAAAAAGTATCCTATATGTTGACCCGGATAACCAGCTATCACCATACCAAACTTCATCAAAATCCCTCCAGTGGGTTTTCTGTGATGCGGTAACAGACAGACAGGCAAAAATTCTAAAAACTATAGATTCGGCCTCTGTATCGGTAATAATGTTTATTTCAATTAGATTTTCCAAAAAATATTTAATGTACAGATTCGACTCTATTACAATTCTATTATAAGTATATATAGATTAGCACCACCTTTTGGCAAATTGTGCAACTAACAGTAGCCTCGGCATTGTATAGACTGTCTGTGTACTAATTTTGACCAAAGTCGTATCAGCGTCTAGGAGTTATAATCTTTTCATAAAAAAAAACACACATCTATCTTAATACATACTTACCTATTTATAATATTCATCTGCACGTGTGTTATGCCCGATTTCACCAACAACCCATAAGCTACCACCTAAGTATGGGATCCCTAGCTTAAAAGTTCCCCTAAACTAGCCCCTAAATTAAATTTCGTTTTAACATCGTCTTTAGGCCCATATTTCGAGCACCTAAATTTAGAGGGCCTTTTAATATTTAGGTGACCCCTAACTGTCGGTGAAACAGAAACTGTCCCCTAACAGCCCCCTAACCATGCTTAGGGGATCCCTCAAACTTAGGTGGCGTTGGTGAAATCGGGCATTAATCACATTACACATAACTCCTCCTAAACGATTGGACCGATTTAGTTGAAATTTTGTGTATATATTTCAATGGGTTTCTGGGTGGTTTGAAAACACAAATGGACCCGGTAGGTGGCTCTGCAGTCGGCGTGCCACTGATCATCTAAGCGGCAGGGACGATTTTAAGGATATTTTTTGTGTATGTCTGAGTGGTCAGGGTCCCTGTAACAAAACAGCTGGACCGATTTTAATGAAATTTTCAGGCAATCTTCAGATTAGCCCAGCGGGTGATCCTGTGAATTTTCTTAGCGACCGGAAGTTTGGACACGGGCGAAGCTGCGGGTACTGCTAGTACATATAGCAAAATTAAGACATGCCGGCGTTACAGTTAATAATAGATTTCGTAGAAATTTAATTAATTTGTTATCAATTTACCTGGAGGTGCTAAATTTTTAGAAAATCTTATTGAAATAGACATTATTATCGATACAGTGGTCGAATCTACAGTTTTTAGTATTTTTGTCTGTCTGTGACCGCTTCACGGAAAAACCACTAGAGGGATTTTGATGAAATTTGGTATGATGATAGCTGGTTATCCGGGTCAACATATAGGATATTTTTTACCGCGGAAAAATGTGTGTATGTGTGTGAATGTGAATTGATTTTCATGTCATTTTACTTCTTAAGGTATCTTAATCTAATCTTAATTATATTTAACCGTTTTAGTAAATAGTAGTTTTATGTGTATTTACAGGTAGTCCTTGCAACGTTGGAAATGTTACAGGCGTATGTAAAAGTATATTAGAATGTCCATACGCAATCAAGCTTGTCAATGATGATGAAAAAAAGCCTCCCGTAAGTGTTTTAACTCTCTGACTTATGAATAAATCATTCAATTTGAATGAATAATGAATATACTTTTCAAATAAAACCATTTTTCCCGTATGGTCTCACCCGTGATGTACCCGTATTGTAGAGCATTCTCTCGAGGGTTTCGCATTCGTTGGGAAAAAAATCAAAAACACTTCGAGAAAAATTCCGAAAAGATTGTTTTATTTAAAATGTCAAATATTCGCGTAAATCAAAGAAAATATTATCGATACCTTAATTGGCAAACCAGCTAACTCCATATGAGGAAATTTTTCAGAAGACACTTAAAACTTTATAAATATTTTTTTGGTATACTTATTAAAAAATCTTAAATACCGTTAGTAGATAATATGGTTAGCTGTTATTTTTGATACTGTAAGATCCTACTAAAATAATTCTAATAAAATACTGTTGCGTACAATCTAAACCAAAAAATATTTTTTGACGAAATATGGAGTTAGCTGGTTTGCCAATTAAGATATTATCGTTATATAACTGTTATACATAATATACTTAAAAATCAATTTTCATTTGGCGAATTCATTACTTTTCATACAAAAACTCATACAAGCGAGTTAGTACTTTTTGAAGTCGGTCAAAAATAGTATTGTCATCTCTCGCTGAAAGGATGGCAACAATGAAATCAACCCATAGGAATATGTCAATAGATGTATATTATTATATACTAGCAGAACCCGTGGGTTCGCTCGTGCTAAGACTACAAAAAAATACTCTAAAAAGATAGGTTACATACCTATTTTGCGATTTATGAGATGATCCCCCGCGGTAAAAAGTAGCCCATGTCACTCTCCAACCCCACAAAAAATTCACACAAAAAATCACGCCAATCCGTCATTCTGTCTCAACGTAAAGAAGGACAAACGAACAAACACACTTTAACATTTATATTTATATTTTAACTTTAACTTTTAACACCACACCTGACACACCTTTAACAAGAAAAAAATATTCACGTCGGTCCAGCCGTTTTTGAGTTTTAGCGAGACTAACGAACAGCATTTAATTTTTATATGTATAGATTAAAAAGATAAAGCTGAAGATGTTTGTTTGTGTTTTTGTTTAACGCGGTAATCTCTGGAACTACCGGTCGAATTTGAAAAATATTTTTTGCATTTGATAGCACAATTCTTGAGGAAGCTAACATCAAGCTGCGACTTGTAGGATCAAAAAAATTATATATAAATAGACTACGCGATCGGAGTCGCGAGAAAAACTAATATTATATATATTTTTTTTTTACTTCAGATGTGCTTTTGGAAAGAAACTCTACGTATAGTATGCTGTCCCACCCAAAACCTACTTTACCGGACGGGCGTTTTCGAGAAGTACTTTGAGGGATCAAATGAAGGAGTGTTAAGGTCTCAGAATATGGTAAGCTTCATAATATTGTCCTCCTGTCCGTTTCCGGCCAATCTCATTGAGACTAGCCATCTGCGCAGGAGATATTATAGTGTACTAGTGACTCGGGTTCGAACCCAGGGCCTCCGATCTTCGAACGTACATTCTAGCCACTAGACCACCGAGGCAGTTGTTTCGATGGTCTAGTAGTAATGAAAAGTTTATAATACTTGTGAAGTGCCGTTGCTTTACTCAAGCGTGCGAAACTTTGTAAAAAAGGTACGACGAGAATGCTTTCGACTTTAGAAGCTACTAGCGACTCACCCTCGCTCCGCTCGGGTTCGTCCCTAGACCCTAGATTGATTTCCCATACAAAATTTCATCCCGATTTTCATCCCTTTAAGGGATCATTTCCGGGATAAAAAGTATCCTATGTCCTTCCCAGTGTCTCAAACTATCTTCTCACCAAATTTCACTAAAAAACCCCCTTAAACGTCACAAACTCTCAAACTCACAAACTTTACCTCTTTATAATATTAGTATAGACATTACCCGGCAAATTACTCGGACAAAAATTAGATACCCTAAGTAACCCTAAGGTTAGGGTTCCATTTTTGTCTTTTGGCTCGGAGCCCTAAATATGCGCTAAATATCTTAGTGGGATTTTAACTCGGCAAAAGCCGATTTGTTATTTACGAGTATACACGGGTTCAATCTTCAGACACATGTACGTATCGTATAAAGCCTCGGTCACACAATTCTTGCGGCGATAATGGCGGAATATGCGTGAATTTTTTTTATTTCTTTATACAATAGCTTACATCGTTATATAATTGTAAATAAATATCCAGCTCAAAAAAACTAATATTTAGTATGTATTCAGCACTTTTTAATGTCCCACTGCAGGGCACGGGCTTCCCTTCAATATGATCAGGGATCAGGCCATAGTCCACCACGCTGGCCAAATGCGGGTTGGCAATATTTAGTATGATTCTTTTTATATATCATATCGATATGGATACTTTAAGCGCCCGCGATTTCGCGCGATTGCGTGACGTCACAGTATGATATACACAGAAAAATGACGACGCAATTTGTAGCGATAAAATCGCTAATCGCTCTGTTATGATGTACTCTGACGTCATATTCAGTCTGACCAATGGCGTGCGTTTCAACTACTTTGAATTTACCACCTATATTTGCACTGTTTAATAATTATTTTATTAATCAAAAAAAAAAATCATTAAAAATGTTAATATAGACTCAATTTAGAAGCAATAAAGATTATTAAAAAAATATTTCACCTTTATTTAAATCACACACATATACCCTATTCAACTCGCACAGAATAAATCTATTCGCAGCGAATAGCCACACACAGCGAGTTCTCGCTGCAAGCCACTTATTTGTACTTGGCAGCTGTATGTGACCGAGGCTTAAGTGCCTTAATCACAATAATAAATTTAGTATTTATCTCGTCATTTACAAAAAACCAGTTATTGCGACCTTGATCGAACAAGATTGTATGACCACTTCGGTTCTAACTCATGTCAAGACAGAGATTTGTATATACGGGCTTATATCTTACTAGCATTGCCCGCGGCTCCGCTCGCGTTCAAATGACCAAAAACCAAATTCTTAGGTTTTATATATTAGTATACTCTTACATCGCAGTTTTTGTATGTTTTCTCAGAAATGAGACATTTTCCCGCGGTAAAAAGTATCCTATATGTTGACCCGGATAAGCAGCTATCACTATACCAAATTTCACCAAAATCTCTCCAGTGGTTTTTCAGTGATGCGGTAACAGACAGACAGACAGAAAAAAATTCTAATAACTATAGATTCGGCTTCTGTATGGATAATAATGTTTATTTCAATAAGATTTTCCAAAAAATATTTAATGTACAGATTCGGCTTAGTTACAATTTTATTATATGTATGGACTAGCTTTGCCCGCGATTGCGTGTCGACAATAGTAATTTGAAATGAAAGAAATCATAGAAAACACAGATAAATAAAATTGAAGTGTCAGTTTATACTGCCAAAATAACAGCTTTTTACTAAATGCATATGAAATTATATACGGTACTTATAAGAAAGACACAATTTTTAAAATTTTTGTCTATTTGTGTGTCTGTCGGTCTGTATGTCTGTCTGTTCCGGCTAATCTCTGAAACAGCTGGGCTGATTTTGACGGAAATTTCACTGGCAGATAGCTGTTGTTGTGATATTATAAGGAGTAACTTAGGCTACTTTTATTTTAGAAAAAGAGTTAAGATTCTGCGCAAAAAAAATGAACAAAATCCGCGTTCTAGGATACCACGTACCCGAGCAAAGCGATGGTCTGTCGCTAGTTATCCGACTGTGCCAGAAGGAGTGTTATTTATCTACATCTAAACTCCCAAATTTAACCGCTTATAATATTTGTGTTATATGTTTAATTAAATAATGCAAAAAAGACCAAAATAGTAGAGACACGAGACACGACCGGTGAGACCGGTTTTACGTGCTCTCCAAGGCACGGGGGTGAAACACCGCCAACTTCCCAACTCCGGGCTGTTACTGAGACTTACTATACAGCCAGACTCAATAACTAAACTTGGCCCGACCCGGGACTCGAACCCAGGACCTTCGGGTGTGCAGCCGTACATGCTAGCCACTACACCACAGAGGCAGTAAGATAAAAGAAATTGTCAGTTAAAATAATAGCAGTAAAAATGACAATAATTAAAGTTAATTATGACGAGTATGACGCCCCTTGACAAATATAAGAGCAACGATCCATACTAATATTATAAATGCTATCTGTCCGTCTGTTACGTTTCCACACCTAGACCGCTGAACCAATTGTGATGAAGTTTGGTATAGAAGGATGAGACCTTGGAGAAAGACAGGATACTTTTTATCCCAAAAATGAAACTTGAAAGGGAAGAAATGGGGGTTGAAATTTTATATTGGGAACAAATCATTTCTCCAGTTAATGAAAAAAAACATACATCCTATAGTATTGGTAAGAAATAAAGAATATTTCGGCGTTTTTGACCAATCAAGGTAAAATATGGGATGATTTCCAGTATTTTTAAAGTATTTACTTTTCTATATCTATGTACTAGCAACTCACCCTCGCTTCGCTCGGGTTCGTCCCTAGCTTGCTTCCCCATACAAATTTTCATCCCCATTTTCACCCCCTTAAGGGATAATTTCCGGGATAAAAAGTATTCTATGTCCTTCCCAGGGTCTCAAACTATCTTCTTACCAAACTTCATCTAAATCGGTTCAGTAGATCCAGAGATTACCCCCTACAACATCACAAACTCACAATATCACAAACTTTACCTCTTTATAATATTAGTATAGATTGGCACTGACCGTTAAAACGTACTAAGGGACGAAGACGACGTGAGTTGCTTGTACTCAATATTATAAATGTGGAAGAAACTCTGTCTCATATCTGTTATCTTTAACTTAAACTGCTGAACAGATTTCGATAAAATTTGGCAAGGACTTCAATTCCATTCTGGAGACGGACATATAAGGCTACCTTTGATTGCCGCATCACTTACCACGCGAGCGAAACCATAGGCAAAAACTAGTGTAATATATTTAATAATTACAATTATAACCAAAGGGTTAGTTATGATTAAGATATAATTAAAATTAAATAATTGATTAATAAAAAATATATTAGTAAGATAAAATAAAAAACAAATAATAAATAAAAAAATTGAATAAATAAAATAAACTAATCATAAATTTTCTCTAATTAATAAAGCTGAAATTATTCATCCTAAATTATTAATTGAAGAAAAAGCTAATAATTTACGTAACCAAAGTGTTAGTTACAATTAAGGTTTTCGATGAAGTTTAAATGTTTTTAATTATTAATATTTTGAAAATCGCAAAAAAAAATATAAATGATGTAAATTTTTCGAAAAAATCACGTACTAGTTAATAATTTCTTTTATTTTTCATTTTTTGAAAACTAAAAAAGCATTTTCGATAACGTAATGAAAATTTTGAACCCCCCCTCCGAATTTTGTAGCCCCTAAAAATTTGCCGCCCTGGGCACTAGCTCCGAGTGCTCCTAGTGTAAATCCAGCGCTGGATGATTATAATGATTATATTTGATTCCCCGTTCCAGACTTGCCGCTACGATGGCAAACAGCCGTTCTTGTGTTGCCATAACGTTCCAGACCTAGCTGTTGCTCCTGAACCTAGAAGATGCCCCACTTTACCAGCACCTAAGCTAAAAGCTCCATTGCACTTCGCTTGGACAAGTAAGCAATTTTTTTTTCATGTAGATAAATCTAAAAAAAAAATTATTACAAAAGTAAAAAAGAACCGACTGCGTAAAAAACTAACAATTTCTTATCCTAAATTACTTTTGAATGTATAAGTTGTATATATTTTTGTAATCGCCTTTGAAAAACCTGTGTTTTGATACCTTTATGAAAAAAATAAAAACTTTTTAACAAAAAAATAAAAACTGACTTCAAACAAAAGCACTAAAAAGTAAAAAATAACTGATTGGTAGTTTTCATTTACTATACATACCTAATCAAATATTTTCGAAGTCGGTGTGCTTTGCTTTGTATGGGCTGGCACCGATTTCGAAAATATTTGATTAGGTATGTATTTAATAGGTAGGCTTTAATTACTTAGCCAAAGCACACCGACTTCGAAAATATTTGATTAGGTATGTATAGTAAATGAAAACTACCAATCAGTTATTTTTTACTTTTTAGTGCTTTTGTTTGAAGTCGGTTTTTATTTTTTTGTTAAAAAGTTTTTATTTTTCCCTTTTTAGTGTATACAGTAGTAACGAAGTAAGAATTCTAACGTGTTAGGCTTGTCAAATCTGACAAAATAAGCTTATACTCAAAGTATCTACTATTAGCCGTTGAAGAGTTCCACCTATCCACCTTCTGGCCTTACCATCAGATCAGGTCAATAATACCGAACCACTGTACTATCAACGGAAATGGAAACACTTGCAAATTTAAAGTTAATATGACAATTAGAAGTAGGTTAAATTCAACATTAGCTATTTTTCCACCCTTAGGGGCGGTATTTTTTTTTTGAAATTTAAATGGGACCAATCTGGAAGTATACCCTTTCAAACAAAACAAAAATTGTCCAAATCCAAATCGGTTAATAAATGACGGAGTTCTGAGGTAACAAACATAAAAAAAAAACATACAGTCGAATTGAGAACCTCCTCCTTTTTGAAGTCGGTTGAAAATTCAAGACAAATTGGTGCTTAGGATCCGCCATTCTGATTTTTAATCTATATTTTTTACCCCATGATACGAGCGTTATCAAGACGAATCGAATGACGTATGAATCATCAAAATCAGTTAAGCCGTTTAGTAATTACGAGGGAACATAGGGTTGTACATACAAACATACGTACGTATACGAGTATTATACTTACAGGTCAAACACATAAATCGGGTGATTATTATTTTTACCCGACTGCTGCAAAGGCCAAAGGAAGGTTATGTGTTTGATTTGTTTGTATGTTCGAACCTATGTACCCCCGTAATTAATAAACGGCTTAACCAATTTTAAGTGCCGACAATACTAAGATATTTCTACAAGTAGTTTTTTTATTATTTTTTTAGTTTATTTTAATGCGGTGAGGAATTTGTTTTAAACTAGCATTGCCCGCGTCTTCGCCCGCGTTACGCGTTAGATGACCAAAAATCAAATTCTTTGGTTTTATATATTAGTTTACTCTTACATTGCAGTTTTTGTATTTTTTCTCAGAAAGGAGATATTTGCTCGCGGTAAAAAGTGTCCTATATGTTGACCTGGCTAACCAGCTATCATCATATCAAATTTCATCAAAATCCCTCCAGTGGTTCCTCCGTGATGCGGTAACAGACAGACAAACAGACCAAAATTCTAAAAACTATAAATTCGGCCTCCGCATCGATAATAAAGTCTATTTCAATAAGATTTAAAATAAAATTAATGTACAGATTCGGCTTAGTTACAATTTTATTATATGTATAGATAAAGCTTAAAAAATTATATATAAATTTTGCAGAATGCCTCGAATATCAGCGATATTTCAACGTATGCATAGAAGTTGGCGACCAAAACTATAAAAGATTCAATACGTGTCCAATGTCCCAAACGAGGATATCAGGAGGTAACCCTGCGTCGCCCAAGGAATTCCCTCATATGGTAAAATCTGTCCCACAGTTATAAAACATCGTGTTTTGATATCCTATTTTGACACCAGCTCGTTTTATTTTTATATATTTTTTTTATTGCACTAAACAAGTAATAAAAAAAAATACATAGAAAATGACGTGGACAAAGATGGATTATTATAACAGTTTTTGTATTTTTTCTCAGATGTGAGATATTTTACCGCTGTAAAAAGTATCCTATATGTTGACACGGATAACCAGTTATCACCATACCAAATTTTGGTTTTTCTGTGATGCGGTAACAGACAGACAGACAGATAAAAAATCTAAAAACTATAGATTCGGCCTCTGTATCGATAATAATGTCTATTTCGATAAGATTTTCCAAAAAATATTTAATGTACAGATTTGATTCAGTTCCAATTTTATTATATGTATAGATAAGCATAAGTAAAACAAAATTTATCTATAGGTATATGTATAGTTTTATTCATTACGCAGTGGTAGCCCAGTGGTAACGCGCTCGCTTGGGAAACCGAGTGAAGAGAGTTCAAATCCCGGATCTCGCACCTCTGATATTTTATGTCTGAATCATTTTCAACATGATTACCACCTGTCTTACGAACCGGAAGTGCCCTATACGTTTAGGATCGAAAGCCTATTTGGTAGTTCCCGTTGTCCTAAAATCACGAAATTTGGCAAAAAGCAAGTTTTATAGCACAAATAAAGGAAAAATACCGGTGGTAAGACTCTGTAAAGCCTGAGGAGTCCGACTGGATGGGTACCACCCCCTTATCTATTTCTGCCGCCAAGCAACAATGATTGCATTGTTGTGTTCCGGTTTGAAGGATAAGGTAGCCAGCGCAAGTACAGGCAATAGGCATATCATCTTAGTCCTCACAGTGACAACTTGCGGTTCTGCATTTTTGTTACATAAAACCTAAGTGCATGAACCGTAGATGTTATGGGCGACAGGTGCCGCTTCCCATCAGGTCGGCTGTCTGCTCGTTTGTCACAGAATACCATTAAAAAAATCCAAAAAATAAAAAAGTTGAAAATTAAAGTTAACGAGATTTCCTACAAATTTGTACGGAACCCTCGGTGGACGAGTCCGACTCGCACTTGCCCGGATTTTTTATTTATTTGTATAGATATAGATCATAAGTCATTCCATTTTCCAGGCAGTATTAGGTTGCCACAACACCGTCTCCACTGAGGAGGCCGATATTATATGGACAGGTGGAGGATCTCTTATAAGTGAGAAGTTTATACTCACTGCTGCACACGTTTTAGTGGATAATCGTTAGTAAGTTGACAATATTAATCACAAAGTTTGTCTGTATGTTTGTTGCTTATTTACGTTAAAACTGCTGAACGGATTTTGATAAAATTTTGCAAACAAATAGACTATGATTTAAATAAATAATATAATAATAATAAATCAATAAATTGGGACATTAACACACAGCACCATCTAGTTCCATGGTAAGCTACGAGGCTTGTGTTATGGATACCAGATAGTTGATACACTACACATACGAGTATATAACTGTAAATACATACATATTATACATATAAACACCCATGACTGGAGTACAAACATTCGTGCTCAACACACAAATGAATGTCTCCAGCGGGACTCGAACCCGCGACCGCTGGCACAGCAAGTAGGGTCACTACAAACTGAGCCAAACGTGTCGTCAAATAGACTATGATTTGGAATATCACTTAGGCCACTGTCAGACACCTAGAGGTGAAGAGAAGCTAAGTTGTTACTCGTTATTATAATATGTTACTAGCGACTTGATGTTCTCCTGACCGATTCAGGCCACGGCGACCAATCTCATTGAGACTAGCTAAGTGCGCAGGAGATATTATAGTGCAGCGCGTGTACGCGCAGACACAACGTGCACTCTCTGTTCCTGTCACTCTCATACTCCGGTGGGACGACGCGAGACACGACCAGTGAAAAAGAAGAAAATTAAAGTTATATATGTGTAGTGTATCAACTATCTGGTATCCATAACATAAGCCTCGTAGCTTACCATGGAACTAGATGATGGTGTGTGTTAATGTACCAACATATTTATATTATTACTAGCGGCTCACCCTCGCTTTGCTCGGGTTCGCTTGTAGAAAAACACTAATAGAGATCTATTAGTTCCCACGGGAACCGTTCATTTTTCCCGGATGAAAAATAACCTGTTGTTTGACCGGCAATATAAGATATCAGAATGTTAAATTTTACTAAATTAGGTGCATAAGTTGTATAAGTTATTATAGTTTTTTAACTATCCCACGGGAACTATTTAATTTTCCGGGGGGGTTGCCCGGGGATATAAGGCACAACCATGCAAAATTTCATTTACATCGGTCCAATAGATTCAGAGATTAGCCCGTACAAACAGACAAACAGACAGAGAAACAAAAAATCTGACAAAAAAATCTGGATTTGTTCTATTTGTCTTCTTACATCCCTTTGGTTTTTAGTACTTTTTTGTTATGTACAGACATTCGACTTCTACTGTGTTATTATAGTATAGATTATTTAATTTTTCCAGTGGTCTAACGCGTTACGCGTTATTGGGAACTCTAAATAAAACTGATATTAGATCTGGATTACTTTGCAACGTTGTAAGAACTATACCATATAAAGCGTATGTGAAGGGAGAGAAGAAACACGACATAGCATTGGTGGAGTTAAATGAAAGGTGAGCATTCGCCGTCATAATAAAGAAGGTACCAACAATAATTTGGTCAAAATGACCTAAATTTAGATGTGGAATTAGCAAAAAAATGCTACTTGATAGTGTTACTCTTTTTTTTTTTAATTTATCATTTATTTTAAGCAATATTTACAAAAAGATCTTAAATATGTAAACAGAGGCCCATAGCATAATATATATATATATATATATATATATATATATATATATATATATATATATATATATATATATATATATAGCTGGAATAACACATAGGCTACTTTTTATCCCGGAAAAATATACGGTTCCCGTGGGATAGATTTTTTTTATTTACTGCTTATACCGCATATTTATTACCGCTAGTACTGTGTATATTATTACTATGTAATGTAGAGTGAAGTTCAACGAGTTCATCCGTCCGGCGTGCCTGCCGGTGCCGGGCCGCGAGGTGCAGGTGCTGAGGATCATCGCTGGATGGGGAGAAATTGATGATAGAGGGAAAACCTCTGATGTACTTCTCACAGTAAGCTATCAAATTGATTTATAATAATCATTATAATGGCTATGGTAGCTGGGGTGGAGCGATGAGAAAAAAAAAATTTCTTAGCCCCTTATTCTGCCCCCAAGAATTTGTATAAAAAAAAAAATATTTTTTTTTAAATATTTTACACAACATTTTGAGTTGGCTCACTGATTTTTAAAATAAACAATTAATTTGAATTTTTAGTTTAAATGAAAAAAAATTCCCAGTGAACCTTGAAAGCATTCAAGAATTGATAAATATATTTATTATCTATTCAACTGTCACTGTAATAGAAAAAAGAAACTTGTTATTTTTTTTTCAAATTTTTTTTTTAAATTGCAATAATGCAATATTTTACTCATTTTCAAGACATTAGTCTTCAATGTCTTTCTCATAATTATCCTACTAATAATATAAATGCGAAAGATGCCCAGTCGAATTATACGAGTAGCTCAAGAAAGGGACAATCATAGCAAAAATTTTAACGGCAATTTTCCTTCGGAATTCTTTTGGGGGGTCACTGGAAGTCTAAATTTAGATTTCGGGGTACCAGACCCGTTGCGTCATCCGCCATCTTGAATTTAAGGGATGATTTTTGTTTATTGAATAACTCGTTTATTTTCAATTTTACGCGAAAAATTGTAATAAATAAAGTTGTTTAAAAACAAATTTACTACAATTTTGGTCTTTATCAATTACTATATATGTTTAGACAAAAGTTAACTGCTCGAGCGAAGTCACGTGAAAATAACAGTTTACTTATATTTTGTTTGTGTATTTTATGTTTGTAATAATTTATAATATATAATTTAGTTAATGTAAGTGGCGCCGCCGTTCTAATTGGATGTAAAAATAAATAAATAAATAATAAATAAATAAACAGTATGATAAATTTCTGTTTTAGACAACAGTGATTGAAGATCAGGGCTATTGCGAGAAAAAATTTGAACGTAGTGCATTCTTCCCCGACACCATGATATGCGCAAAAGGCAATGTTGGCAGTTTCACTAGTGATGCTTGCAAGGTAAAAATTTTAATCTATACAGATAAATAAAATTCTTCATTTTTGTCTGTCTGTCGGTTTGTTCCGGCTAATCTACGAAATGACTAGACTGATTTTGACGGGACTTTCACTGGAAGATACCTGATGGTTATAGGGAGTAACATATTAGGCTACTTTTATTTTAGAAAAAGAATTAGGGTTCCGCTCAAAAAAATTACAACGTACCTAGGGACGAACCCGAGCAAAGGGACGGTGAGTCGCTAGTCTATACAAATAAATAAAATTTAACTGTCTGTTTGTAATGCCAAAATAACAACTTTTTGATATATGCATATGAAATTATATACGGTACTTATAGGAAAAACACATTTTTTTTATTTTTCCTAATCTCCGAAATGACTGTACTGATTTTGACGGGACTTTCACTAGCAAATAGCTGATCTTATAAGAAGTACCTAACTTTTGTTTATTACTTTTGTTTTAGAAGAAGAATTGAGATTGCAAGTAAAAAAAATAAAACTCATGAAATTGTATCTGTAATACGCGTACCTAGAGACGCACCCGAGCGAAGCGAATTTATTTTGATTTTTGGTTCTCGACTTTTTACTAAAACCATAGATATTTTCTTTATTTTTTCAGGGCGACAGTGGAGGACCTTTGATGGCATTATTTTCCAATTTGAACTGTTCATATTCTATTGAAGGAGTAGTATCGTATGGACCTAGGTGCGGGAAGGCCGCAGGCGTGTATACTAATGTGTTTATATACCTTGATTGGATCGCTCAAATCGTGTGGCCGAATGAGTGGAAAGTTTATCAAAATAAATAAATATATATTAGTACCATAACTACTGACTTCTTTTTAATAAAAACGAGTGTCCGCCTAGTGGTCGAAAATTGAAAATTTGAGGAAAATATATATTAATGTAATCTACCTATATCTATACATATAATAAAATTGTAACTAAGCCGAATCTGTACATTAAATATTTTTTTTGGAAAATCTTATTGAAATAAGCATTATCGATACAGAGGCCGAATCTATAGTTTTTGGAATTTTTGTCTGTTTGTCTGTTACTGCACTACAGAAAAACCACTGGAGGGATTTTGATGAAATTTGGTATGGTGATAGCTGGTTATCCGGGTCAACATATAGGATACTTTCTACCGCGGAAAAATATCTCATTTCTGAGAAAAAATACAAAAAATGCAATGTAAGAGTATACTAATATGTAAAACCTAAGAATTTGGTTTTTGGCAAACTGAACGCGGGCAATGCTAGTTACATATAAATAATCCAAGGGTGTAGACTACTTTTTGTCATAAAAATGAAACTTAAAATGGTTGAAATTAGAGTTGAAAGTTTGTATTGGGAACAAATCATTCATTTTGAAGACAAAAAAATAATTTAATCTATAATTTTGGTACTAAACAAAAAAAAATCGGTGTTTATGACCAACCGAAGTAAAATAGAGAACGATTTTTAAAGTATTTACTAGTGTCCGACCGAAGCTTCGGCTTCGGCTTCGGCTTCGGCCACCTTCGGCCAAAAAATCCACCTTCGGCGAAACATTCGGCTTCGGCCCAAAACCCGGCCGAAGCAGAAGGTTTCGCCGAAGGTCCGAGCGACCGTCGAGATTGAACGAACTGTTACGAAAGTCATGAGGCGGCGGGGAGTCACTGTCAAAATATCACATTGCATGCATCAAAACAAGTTCGTACGTGTATTTAAACGAGTGTTTTTGAGAGAGAAGGTTAAGTACAAATATGCTTAGTAAAATAGAATATTATATTATTCTTATAACTTGTTGTTTGCAAAACAGTCATTACCTTATTAGTTCTATTGTTATTGTTACATTTATTTTGAAATTTCTAATATTTTCTAAACTGTGCATTTAATTGACCAACATTTAATTATTTACTAAGAAGTTAGTGTTTGTTTATTTTATTTATTAGTCTAGTTTTGGTCTAGTCGAGTAAAACAAAGACTGATTGGTCTAATTGTAATTTGTGAATTACATAATAAAGAAATGATTATTTTTTACCAGTAAGTAAATCACAAAATCACAAACTTTTATTTATCTCTAAACCAACCATATCTATGATATATCATCAACTTCTATATGAGACAGTCAATATAAACCTTCAATATTGAGGTTATTTGAGGTATTGATACAAAATTAATTACTGAGTGCTGAGAGAATATAAACCTTCGGCTTCGGCTTCGGCTTCGGCCGAAGGTTGTGGCGATAGCCGATTAATCGGCTTCGGCTTCGGCCAAAAAGAGACCTTCGGTCGGACACTAGTATTTACCTATTTTTCTATACCTATGTATGTATGTATAGTCTATCTATTCGATACCTACTAACCGTTAAAACGTATCTAGGGACGAACCCGAGCGAAGCGAGAGTGAGCTGTTAGTCTAAACTAATATTATAAAGATTTAAGTTTGTGACGTTGTAGGGGGTAATCTCTGGATCTACTGAACCGATTTAGATGAAATTTGGTAAGAAGATAGTTTAAGACCCTGGGAAGGACATAGGATACTTTTTATCCCGGAAAACATCCCTTAGGAGGGTAAAAATGGGGATGAAAGTTTGTATTGGGAAGAAAGCTAGGGATGAACAATTCGATCAACAATACTATCGTTAATCGAAGGACGAACCCGAGCGAATCGAGGGTGAGTCGCTGGTAACTTATAAATCACGTTAACACATAGGCCGTAATTTATAAAGATACATATCATCAGCTCTTTTTAACGTCCCACAGCTGGGGGTGGGCCTCCCTTCAATACGAGGGGGATCAGGCCATAGTCCACCACGCTGGACAAGTGCGGGTTGGCGGACTAATTTATAAAGATATATTTATACATAAATAAACTAAAAACACTTGTGTACAATAAAAAAACCATGCCAAAAAAACATTTATTTCCAACCAAAAACCTAAATATGTCCCAATATCTCTTTTTTCTTTTTCTCTTTCTCGTGTTTCTTTGAATGTAGAACCATTTTGCTTCTTGTTAAAAATCTCTTGCCGCAAACTTCACACTCGTGTGGTTTATCCCCTATATGCATTTTAAAATGCATGACTAAATTATTTTTTTGGGTGAAACTCTTCGAACATATCTCGCATTGATACGGTTTTTCCCCAGTGTGTATTTTCTCATGGCGATCTAAATCAGCTTTTCTATAAAACGACGACCCGCATTCTGTACAATTGAAATTCTTTATACCTGAAAATATTATTGATATAAATGTATGTATTCAGCCCTTTTATTAACGTCCCACTGCTGGGGGTGGGCCTTCTTTCAATATGAGGGGGATCAGTCCATAGTCCACCACGCTGGCCAAGTGCGGGTTGACGGACTATAGATATAAATATATAAACAAAAATGAACTATCGTTTGTTGGTAAGTGCATCATGGAGAACAGTTGGACCGATTTTTACCTTTAGCCCTTTTGAACTGCTGGGCAAAACATTGTGTAAATCTCTAGTAGTAAGTAAATAAATAAACAAAAGTTACCTTTATGTGATAAACTATGTATACTTAAATGGCCAAGCTGTGTGTATGTTTTTCCGCATGTAGTACACATATATGGCCTTTCACCAGTGTGCGTCCTTTTATGTTTCTTCAACTCATAACCAGTTTGAAAGGTTTTGCCACAAATATCACAGGGCTGTGGTTCCTTTGGTGTTAGACGTTTACGGCGCTTTCTGTAAAAATATTTACTCATTATTATAAAATGGTTGTGAATAAAGGAGTAGCACTTTGATGATGATTTAAAGGCAAATATAATAGAAAAATTAAACCCTTTTAAAATAATTTGGATAACCGTGAATCAATGTCTTATAGTCGGTTTTATCTAAATGTAGTAGAAGAAAATGGTTAATATTTCTATTCTTATCAACTTTTAATTCAGGATATATCTGTACAAAAAAAATGTTTTATTTATAATATTTGTATGAGAAATTGTACAAACTTTACTGGTTCTCCTTCTTCTTCATCAGATATTTCTATAACTTCACATTTTATCACTATTTCTTCAACTGGTTGCATAGCTAGATCTTCCATATTATTCCTACTAAAAATATATTATATTTGTTTTAATTTTTTTATTAATAAAATATAACAAATATTTCATTGGAAATAGGTTAAATTAATATATTTAATTCAACCTTAGCAATTTTACTAATGGACTTTAGATTTCTGAGCACAGAATTAATTTTAGATTTACAAAACTAAATAAAAGACGCTTTTGACATAAGATTATAATACTATACCTAATGGCTTAACTACATGTAGAAGAACTTATCCAATCTTATTATTGGCTTGTTTGCACATAACTAGTTAGACCACTTTTTAACAATTCATAACATTATCATTAAGTACATTTTATTAATTTAGCTTTTCTTCCACGATATTCATTTAGAACACAATATTAATGAATTATAATTTATATTGTACACATAAATGTGTATTAATTATTGATAAAATTAAATTGTTTACATGGACTCTGAAAAAAATTCGATATTTGTAAGCTGTCAAAATGACAGACTAAATACTAATTAGTGTTGCCAGGTGCTATTTTGTTTTATGTGAACTAGCTCTAGCCTACGTGTAACGTGTCGCTTGGTAAATTTTTCATTATAGTTTATTTCATTAGAAATCGATGACTCGCTATTTTCTTAATTCGAATAGACTATAGTAATCAATCATAGTAATTCAAAATTTGGTTTGTATAAGAAAAGCTCATGACTAAAAAAATACAGAGAGATGTTAAAAAATTATATTCAAATTATCATCTATGAAAACTTATTGCAATACAAGAGAATTGAACAAACACGGAAGAGTAAATAGTTTTGGTAAATAAAAATCGTTTAAGCAATATACGTTCGTTTTTAAATACCTCCGTTTGCTACTGCTCCGACTGCATTATATTATAATACTTAGTGAACTTTTTTCACCTTTTTAGTTAGCTATTATATTTTAGCAATATATTTTCATTATTTTATTTACAGCTTTTTAGTTTTTGCTAATTAGACATTTGAAGTAATATTTAGCAGCATTTGTATATATTGTTGTGATCGCCTCTTAAAAACCTTTATATTGATACCCCATTTGATTAGTTTGAAAGATATTTTAAAGGCACAAATTGGTACCTGAAATCGGCCATTTTAATTGTAAACTATTTTTATATAGCTTATGACACTCGCCTTATCATGACGAATCTAACGACGTATGATTCAAAAAAATACATATAGAAACAAACATACACATATAAACTGATAAACACATTACCCTCCTTACGGCGCGCAGTCGGGTAAATACCATGATATGGCAACATTACGACACCTGGGTCATATAAATAAAAATTTACATTACAATACATAAAACTAATCATTCTATTATGTGAATAAATATACATATTTACATAATAATTAATTTATATTTAATAATATCCAATATATAATGTGACTGAACATATAATTTAACAATTGAACTTAACAAGAAAGTTAAATATAACAATTATTACATTAGCTTCAAAACTAAAATTCAAATAAACAGCAAAATTATCAACATATTAACAAAATTTCGGGTAAATCAATAAAAAAAACGTTCTCACGCTATTAATTATTATAATACGACCAAGTTTAATACGCTTCGAACATACTATTTTTGTTCGTGTGTTTACATTTTCATCACAATACGATAGGGTTTTTGATAAACGGGTCGAATGGTGGAATGATGTCATAGATGCTTATTTTAAAAGTGACGTCGGTATTTCAACATTGAATATCTCGGCAGCAGTAACTCTGTGAAAGAAATATTTAATTAAAGTGAAATTCAAATACAAAAGTGCAATGGCGTATTACTCACGTAGATCAGCCGGTATGTACGGTATAAATATTATATTTATATTTATAAAGCACTAAATTTTAACACGTTTAATTTTATACTTAACACGTATTATAGTTTTGGCAAATTTTCTTATATTATCAATTAAAAATTGATTTGGTTATTCTATGCTTATTATTTACACGACCAATAAGGTTTTTTTAATGATTGATACGTTTTTTTTTTGCGCAGTGTTTGTTATTCTTAACAAAAGGTTTAAATAATAATGATTATTTATTTAATAAATTATTTTATTTTTAATTTAATTATTATATGTTAAAGAAAAAGTGTAAATATAAAACAGCTGTTTTAGGTGATGTCATCAGTAATCAGGATTACGGTGCAACGTTTCGTTTTTGCATTGAAAATGCATTTTGCGTTAATAATTTCATAAAATAAAATTCATCATTAATTTTCAATTAATAATATTCAATTAATTTTAAAAATATAATTAAATGTTTTGTTGTGTTTAAGTTATGTCTAAAATCTAAATAACCCAAATAACTCGCCATGTGACCAGTAACTAAGCAATGTACCTATAATACATATCTAAATACTTAATTATCTTTTATCTTTTTTACATCAATTATATTATACTTAATTTAATTAATTAATCATAAAAGATTTTCGATTTATTATAAATTGTTTCCATAGTAGCCATGACCTAGAATATCATGAATATTTAATTCGACGACGAAAGTTTCATGCAATTTTACAGTAGCAACCTACTATTGGTTTGTTCGTAGTTTGTTCTCGCTCTCACTATATCCTACACAATCTTCATAACATTTTTAACCCCCGACTCAAAAAGAGTGGTGTTATAAGTTTGACGTCGATGTCTGTCTGTCTGTCTGTGTGTGTGTGTGTGTGTGTCTGTCTGTGGCATCGTAGCTCTCAAACGGATGGACCGATTTCGATGCGGTTTTTTTTTTCATTTGAAAGCCAGTTTCCTTGCGGTGGTTCTTAGCTATGTTTGGTTAATATCGGTCCAGCAGTGTAAGAGTATCAGCTCTTTTCCAAAATGATGTAAGGCATTTTGGCGTTTGATTACTCGATTAAGTGCCTCGCGCGTACCAGTGTAATAGTTAAATGACAATTAGTTTGCGTTGGGGGTTATTTATATTCTTAATTATAAATTATTATTAAAATTATAATAATGTGCGTATATATTATCTATCAAAGGAGTTTCTGTCTGTATGTCGTACCTCCCTTAATACTTTAAGAATTTTAATGATTAAGTGAAAATTAAAATAGTGTAAGAGTTAATGTTTTCATTAATAAAACTTAAGTTTTTTTACCAATAATATAAAAGGCGCCATCTATTAGCATTGATTATGAATCTGCGCGAAGAACTTACACGGATTTTCTAGGATCTAAATCTAGTCCACACTCTCTATACATACAGATAAATAAAATTGAAGCGTCTGTTTGTAATGTCTAAGTAACAACTTTTTACAAAATGTAATTGAAAGTATAAACGATTCTTAAAAAAAAAACAGTTTCTGTGTGTAGGTATACCTGTTTGTTCCGGCTAATCTCCGAAACGGCTGGACCGATTTTGACGTGACTTTCAGTGGCAGATAGCTGATGTTATAAGGAATAATTTAGGCTACTTTTATTTTGGAAAAATATTAGGTTAAAATTAAAACCCATCTCATTTTCACGTTAAAACCTCTGAACAGATTTTTGTGACATTTAACATGGAGATAGATTATATCATGGGGACGAAGAAAGGTAACCTCTTATTCCCGCTCCTTTTTTTAACTTGCAAGTGAACCCGCGGGCAAAAACTAGTTATTACTAGCATTAAATAGGTCGACATTAATGGATACAGTGAATATTTATTTATAAATATCCTATTCATGCATGACACGCATCTAGAAATTCCACTATAAATATACTTGTATTATATGTATAGATATGTTGTATGTTTTTAATTTTCAAAAGTTGATATTTTTCGTTTGTTCCTTCTTCATGCTAAATAATAAAAATGATGCCGGCGATGAAATGTGAATGAAAGTTAATATATTGATCATATTATTATTTAACGAATATATATATATATATATATATATATATATATATATATATATATTAAAAATACTCTACGCTTACTCCCTATCACCTCTCCTATCCAAATACACCACCCACTCCCTCAGAGGCCGTGTCCCATATATTAAACTGCAGCCAAAACCCCTGAAATCTATACAGATAAATAAAATTGAAATGTCTATTTGTAAAGTCAAAATAACAGCGTTTTACTAAATGCACGTGGAATTATATACGGTATTTATAAGAAAAATACAATTTTTCAATTTTTTTTCTGTCTTAGAAAGAATTATAAAGAATATAATTAAATATGAACATGAATAGAATTATAAAAATTATAAAGAATTAGAGTTTCGCTCAAAAAAACTAAAATGTACCTAGTGACGAACCCGAATGAAGCTAGGGGAATGTCGTTAGTCTATACAATATAGTAAAATTCTAAGTAAGTCGAATCTGTACATTAAATATTTTTGGAGAATCTCATTGAAATAGTCATTATTATCGATACAGAGGCCTAATGTATAGTTTTTAGAATTTTTGTGTGTCTATGTGTCTGAGAATGCATCACGAGAAAACCATTGGACAGATTTTGATGAAATTTGGTATGATTTTTTACTGCGGGAAAATATCTAATATCTGAGAAATCTATACTAAACGTTAAAACGTAAGTAGGGACAAACCCGAGCGGAGCGAGAACGAGTCGCTAGTGATATTATACCTAAATACGAAAGTCGCGTAGGGACGCACCCGAGCGAAACGAGTGTAAGTGGCACATTACACAATAAACCTTGCGAGATAGAAAATGTCTGTATATATGTAAATAACTGGTAAATGCGCTCGCTTGGAAAGTCACGCGAAGCCTCTTCAAATCCCGGGTCATATGTCGGATACTTGAACGCGGGCGGAACCGCGGGCAATGCTAGTATTCTCTAAAATTACATACCTCATTTTATCATTTTATTTATTACTAGCATTGCCCGCGGCTCCGACCGCGTTCAGATGACCGAAGCCCAAATTATTAGGTTTTACATATTAGTATACTCTTACATTGCAATTTTTGTATTTTTTCTCAAAAATGAAATATTTTCCCGCGGTAAAAAGTATCCTATATGTTGGCCCGGATAACCAGCTATCATCATACCAAATTTCATCAAAATCTGTCCAGTGGTTTTCTCGTGATGCGGTAACAGACAGACAGACAGACAAAAATTCTAAAAACTATACATTCGGACTCTGTATCGATAATAATGTCTTTTTCAATAAGATTTTCCAAAAAATATTTAATGTACAGATTCGACTCAGTTACAACTTTATTATATGTATAGATTTATTATTTCATACGAAGAAATGCAAATTACTACTTCTTTATATTCTGTGGTAGGTAAGGATTTACAAAATTTACATATTAGGTTTGTTTAACGTTAGATAGGTGAGCATTTTTAGTGTATGACTCATCGATGACGATAATTAAGTACGTGTACCCGAAGATTGTCATATTTATTATATTTAAAATCTATATTATAATATTTTTTAACTTATTGTTTTTAATAAAATTGTTTATTTAAATAGAAACTTTTAAAAAAAAACCCGATTTCCAGGCACTAAAATGTAAAAAATAACTGAACGGGGGTTTTCATTTAGAATAGATACCTAATTAGATATTATTTTCGAAGTCAGTGCCATTAAAAAATGCATTGAAATTACAAAAGTGTATGCTTAATTACATATGTACAAATATATACTTAATTATTACTGTACAAGTTATGTATGTAGTTGCAGCACTATTACAGTTATCCGCATTCCTCGCTAAATGGCAATGCCGATTCAAAATTTGCCCAATTTCTCTTAAAAAATTGGTCAAAATATCTTAATATTTGCATATCCTTTAGATATAATCAAATTAAACAAAGTCGCGTCCGCGCTTTGCTCGTGTAAGTCCCTAGCTTGATTCCCCATACAAACTGTCATCCACATTTTCACACCCTTAAGGGATGATTTCCGGGATAAAAAGTATCCTATGTCCAGCTCAGGGTCTCAAACTATCTTCTTACCAAATTCCATCTAAAGCGGTTTAGTAGATTCAGAGATTACCCCCTACAACGTCACAAACTCACAAACTTTACCTCTTTATAATATTAGTATACACTAGGGACTTACGCTCGCTTCGCTCGGATGCGTCCGTAGGTACATTTTATTGAGCGGGACAATAAATTATTTTCTAAAATAAAAGTAGCCTATGTTACCTCTTATAACATTAGCTATCTGCCAGAGAAAGTTCCGTCAAAATCAGTCAAGCCGTTTCGTTCCGGAGTAACCTTTCTAGGTTACACCAAAGCGAAAACTTGTTAGGTTCTCTCAAACATGCAGGTTTTCTCACGATGTTTACCGTAAGGCAAGTGGTAATCATGTTAGAAATGATGCCCATATGAAAAATTAGAGGCGAGACCCGGGATTTGAACCCGCTTCACTCGGTTTCCCAAGCGAGCGCGTTACCACAACATAATTTTTTTTAAATATTTGTTACCCACACACAATAACCTTTGGTTTCTTTTGTTATGAAAGAAGATAAAATTTTACGTTTAATTATATATTTAAATTTTGATAAAAGAAAGTCAACAGCCTTAGTTGATGGAATGAACGATAAAAAAAATTATTATATCTATACCTATTATTCGTAATATTATAAAGAGGTAAAATTTGTGAGTTTGTGACGTTGTAGGGGGTAATCACCGGATCTACTGGACCGATTTAGATGGAATTTGGTAAGAAGATAGTTTGAGATCCTGGGAAGGACATAGGATACTTTTTATCCCGGAAATCATCTTTTAAGGGGGTAAAAATGGGGATGAAAGTTTGTACTGAGAATCAAGCTAGGGACGAACCAGAGAGAAGCGAGGATGAGTCGCTAATTATATTATAAATACACATTTTGAATATGTGTGTATACGTTATAGAAAACGTATAGTTTTGTTATTATTAAAAAACTGACGAACTTCCTTGAATTATTTACTCCGCACTAAGGGTTTATTTTGTTTTTTAGATATCATTTTGGATATTTTCTTTCTCTCGAGGAAACTAAAAGTAATCGTGTTTCTAAACTGTACGATTTATAGAATACTAGCATTGCCCGCGGCTCCGCCTGCGTTCAGATGACCAAAAACCAAATTCTTAGGTTTTATATATTAGTATACTCTTACATTATAGTTTTTGTATTTTTTCTGAAAAAGAGATATTTTCCAGCGGTAAAAAGTATTCTATATGTCGACCCGGATAACCAGCTATCATCATACCAAATTTCATCAAAACCTGTCCAGTGGTTTTCTCGTGATGCGGTAACAGACAGACAGACAGACAAAAATTCTAAAAACTAATAGATTCGGACTCTGTATCGATAATAATGTCTATTTCAATAAGATTTTCCAAAAAATATTTAATGTACAGATTCGGCTTAGTTACAATTTTATTATATGTATAGAATATAGATGTATACAAAAAATGTCTGTCGGAGTAAAACTTCTTAAAACTTGCTGTTATAACTATTTCGATGTAAAATGATCGATATAGAACTAAGCACGTCATATGTTTAGACTTTAGACACGTTTACAAACAATGCATTCAGGTCAAGGTGGTTGGACATCGATCACATTTGTACCTCCATCGATAGTTACTTACAGGTTAAACGTTTATTATATATATATACATATATATATATATATATATATATATATATATATATATATATATATATATATATATATATATATATATATAATGTACTACTCAATCAAATATTACTCGATTTATATTTAACACTAGCGGCTTATCTCGCTTCGCTCGGGTTCGTCGCTAGGTACATTTTAAATATACTTATATAAATAGTTATTACCCAGCGTGAGCTATATAAATTTTAATATGGTTGTTAAGTATTCTTAAATAAGTATTCTTAAATTTTGTAATTTTCCGCACAATTTTTTAATTTTTTTCTTTCATAAGAACCTTCTTCTAAAAACTATAGATTCGGCCTCTGTATCCATAATAATGTCTATTTCAATTAGATTTTCCAAAAAATATTTAATGTACAGATTCGACTTAGTTACAATTTTAGTATATATACATACATACATACATACATATATATATATATATATATATATATATATATATATATATATATATATATATATATATATATATATATATATATATAGACTAGCGACTCACCCTCGTTTACATTTTAAATTTCTTGAGCGGAAACTTCATTCTTTTTCTAAACTAAAAGTAGCCTAAGTTACTCCTTATAAAATCAGCTATCTGCCAGTAAAAGTCCCGTCAAAATCAGTCCAGCCGTTTCGGAGATTAGCCGGAACAAACAGATAGACAAAAAATTAAAAATTGTGTTATTCTTATAAGTACCGTATATAATTTCATATGCATTCAGTAAAATGCTGTTATTTTAACATTACAAACAGACACTTCAATTTTATTTATCTGTATGGATTTTAAAGTTTTTTTTAAACTTTTACTAGTTTCACTTATCATTTCTAAATAGAAATTGTAAATAAAGCCTCGAAGTCTAAGTTTATAGATTTTGATTCTACTTCTAGGTGTTAGATATCTCAAAGTAAATAATAATATTTTAAAATTAAATTAACAAATATTCTAAGGTACTTTGGTGCCATTTTTCAATTTTTTGAATCCATTTTGTTCATTTTTGGGCTCAATACATTTTTACAAGGTTTTGTTTTTAATTTTTCAGGTTCATCTTCACCTCCACCACTAATAGACAAACTTCGTCTATACCATGTCGATATGAATCCATATGGCCACCGAGTTCTTTTAATATTGGAAGCGAAAAAGGTAAAATATGAAGTTTACAAGCTGGACCCACTACACTTGCCCGAATGGTTCAGAGTGAAAAATCCAAGGCGTAAGTATACTAATAATAAGGTAAAGTAATATTAATACTATACAACTTTGGTCCCGCCGTTTTTTTTTTCAAAATTCAAAGCTTTATTGTAAAAAAACTGATTATACATTTATGTTTCAAAGTATCGTCCATTGTTTTCCACTACTTTTGCCCACCTTTCTGGCAACAATCGGATCCCGTGTTGAAAAAAACTGGTCATTTTTTGAAGCGATCCATGAATCGATCCAATTTTGGACTTCTTCATAAGACTGAAAGTACTAGTCCGTCAGGCCGTGTGCCATGGATTGGAATAGGTGATTGTCAGAGGGAGCAACGTCTCGAGAATACGGCGGGTAGGGTAATAACTAAATAAATAAAAACTGAAAAATGAATTGATAGTAAAAAATAATTTTTAAAAACAACCTTTTATTTAAATTTAAAAAAAAAAGAAAATGAACTTCGCGACAAGTTTTGGTAGCATATAAATTATTTTTACATATAATGTAATAATAGATATAATAATACAATATTATATCTATGGTTGTGACATACGGGATGAAATCTTTAGCTATTTTTGTTCTGTTACGCCAAAGAAGTATAACTTCTTACGTGCCTACATAAGTACACGCACACGCTTTTTTTTCTTTTTTCAGTAAAAATTCCAGTACTGGAAATACCAACGGACCAAGGTGACAAATATTTGTTCGAGAGTGTAGTTATATGTGACTACTTGGACGAGAAATACGGACGGAACCATCTACACTCCAGAGATCCGTATGTGAAGGCACAGGATAGATTGCTTATAGAGAGGTTTAATGAGGTATGGATTCTCCTCCAGGTAAATTTCTAAGAAATTAATTAAATTTCTAATAAATTTCTAAGAAATTAATTAAATTTCTAAGAAATTCATTGTCAACTGTAACGCCGGCGTGCCCGCGGTCGTTGAGGGAATAATTGACTGACTTCGAAAAAGTAGTATTTTTTGTGTATTTTATAAATAAGTCGATCGAAAAACTACTAGATACGCAATCTCATGGAAAAGTTCTCTTAAAACTGTCACCGAATGTGTTTAGGTAATTGTTCTAGTTGAAATATATATGCGACAACGTAAATTGAACCTTAAATGCAATGCTTAAAGTAGTTTTTACAAAAAAAATATAAGCGCGCTCAAATGTTCAAATGGGCGCTCATTCGGTGAGGACATTTTTGACCGATGATGTTATACGCTATTTTCGCTTATTCTGAATTGTGTTCTCTAATTCAGTCTAAGGAAGCAATATTAATAGCTAAGTCTGAGGGTAAACACACTTGTGCACTATCTCCCGCATAGTTGGTTCATGACGTTCATGACCGAATTCGTTTGTGCCCCTGACCGAATTACCAAAATATAATACACTAGCGACTCACCCTTGCTTCGCTCGGGTTTGCACCTAGTTATGTTTTAACGTTTAGTTTTATTAGAGATGAGATATTTTCTCCATAGTAAAAAGTATCCTAAATGTTGACCCGGATAACCAGCTCCCATCATACCGAATTTCATCAAAATCTTTCCGTTGGTTTTCTCGTGATGCGGTAACAGACAGACAGACAGACAGACAAAAATTCTAAAAACTATAGATTCGGACTCTGTATCGATAATAATGTCTATTTCCATTAGATTTTCCAAAAAATATTTAATGTACAGATTCGACTTAGTTACAATTTTATTATACGTACAGATAACTCAAATCGATATGTACGAGTATATATGTATTTTTTTTTCATTTTCAGTTAATAAAAGGCAGTTTAGAGTGTTTCGACACAAACTTCGCGTTCGGCAGCGAGCAAATTGTTCAGACTTTGGATATATTTGAAAAGGAGCTGGCTTTAAGAGGTATATAGTGTACATATTATTACTGAATTTGTCTAAATTAAAAAAAAATCAAAATATTTGAATAGTCAATTAAAAAAAAACTATTTTTTTTTATTCAAAAATAGTTAAAATAAAAAAATATGATGTGGTTCCATTATAAAGTGAAATCAACGTATAGTCTAGGAGCTAGTGTTGACCTGCAATAATGAATATTTAAAAGATATAACAATTATAAAGATTCAATAGTAAGTTCTGCATAGTATCTTTCTAGCTTTACACGAGCTTTAATGTATTTAATTGATGCATTTTTTTTTATTTAAACAAATCTATCCCACGGAAACTGTAAATTTTTCCGGGATAAAAAGTGGCAAATGTGTTATTCTGATGTTATTGTAAAGTTTCATTAAAATCCATTCAGTAGTTTTTGAGTGAAAGAGTAACAAACATCATCATCCATACATCCTCACCGACTTTTCTATAGTACTTTGATTATAATTTCTCTTGCAATTTTCAAGAGTTTAATTTAGATGATGTACGTTTTTCAACTAAGTTATCTTATTAACCTATTCCTCGCTTTAGTCTTTTGAGTCTTTCACGCACACAAAAATGTATATATTTTTTAATTTAATATTATACACTTAATGTTTAAATATCAAACTCAAAAAAAAAAAATTGAAACGGGTGACTTACTATCGTAACAAAATAAAACGGAGAGAAAAAATCGTTTGATGAGCTGCGAACGTCCCCTGAGCCCAATAATATAATGAACTAGCATTGCCCGCGGCTCCGCCCGCGTTCAGATTACCAAAAACCAAATTCTTAGGTTTTACATATTAGTATACTCTTATAAATGCAGTTTTTGTATTTTATCTCAGAAATAAGACATTTTTCCGCGGTAAAAAGTATCCTATATGTTGACCCGGATAATCAGCTATCATCCTACCAAATTTCATCAAAATCCCTCTAGTGGTTTTTCTGTGATGCGGTAACAGACAGACAGACAGACAAAATTCTAAAAACCATAGATTCGGCCTCTGTATCGATAATAACGTCTATTTCAATAAGATTTTCCAAAAAATATTTAATGTACAGATTCGGCTTAGTTACAATTTTATTATATAATTTATTATAATATTAATATTCTATTAATTATTTGTATTCTCCTTTAAATATTTGTCTGAAGTGGGATTCTAAAGCACTTGCACTGTACACGCAGTGATAACATATGTAAGTGTAAATAAACCATAACTATTATTCTTCTTCATCTCCGTGCCCATTCCCCAATCACTTGGTGTCGGCGCAGTACATCTTCTGTACTGCTGATAGGATTTGGCAAAAGTTTTCCGACCGGCCGCCTCACGCCTGCCTGACGTCAACCCTCCTTGGGAATGCTATCGTCTCTCTTTGTCTGAATGGTATTGCGGAAGTCTAGTAATATGCAGAAAAAAATATACTATTACTTCAATTTTTAAACCATAACTTTTATTATCAGGTACAAATTACTTCGGTGGTGACAAACCAGGTATGCTCGATTATATGATATGGCCGTGGGTGGAAAGGCTGTACCTTTTGCGATGCGTCAGTGAAAGAAAGTTTGATGAGAAGAAAACTTTATTCCCTAATTTTGTGAGTATGTTTTATGATATTTAGGCAGATATTTAGTTGTTATAGATATACTTGATGTATTTGTCGAAATACAAACACAAATTTTCGCATACGGTTCATCAATATGTGTAATAATGTAACTCTAAAACAATATTAAATGACGAAACGTGTAGCTCAATTTGTAGTGACCCTACTTGTTGTACCAACGGTCGCAGGTTCGAGTCCCGCTTGGGGCATACATTATAATATATAACCCCTATAGCCTCGCTCAATAAACGGGCTATCTAATGCAAAACGTTTTTTTCAAATCGGTTTAGTAATTTCTGAGATTAGCGCGTTCAATCAAACAAACATACAAACAAACAAACAAACAATGACTCTTTATAATATTAGTATAGATAGGATAAACTAAATAAAATATCATTTTCAGGCGGACTGGGGAGATCAGATGCAATTAGATGATGTTGTAAAAAAACACTCGCACTCACCTTCAGAATATTTTGATTATTACAAGAACGCCAGAACACATACTATGGGATATTATCTGTGAATAACTTGTAAAGTTATTTTTTTTTTATAAAGTTACAACTCAAGTTGGTTTTTTTGGTTCTTTATTATATAGTAAGATATAAAGATTTGATGCTGTAATACATAAGTACACATACTATTTCCTTTTTATACTAAAACTATGTTTTTGGATTTTTTCGCGGATTTATTTTGATTTTTGGTTCCCGACGTTTCGAATGTTTTACAGCAAGCGTTGTCACGGGAGAGGTCATGGAGATAGAAATCTCCCGTGAACATAATTTCTGTAAAGCATTCGAAACGTCGAGAACAAAAAATCTAAATCGATAAGCGAAAAAATCAAAAAATATTGTTTTATTTAAAATGTCGAATATTCGCGTAATTCTAAGAAAGTAACACTTTTTATACCCTTTTAGTTGACATTATTTTTGGAGGGTATACGTTTTTTTGAAATAACTCAATTTGTCTATGGAACGTAGAGGTAAGGAGGAGTCACTTAAATGTGGGTGAAGTTGAAAAAGTGTCCAGCTGTATGCTGAAAATAGATGGCGCTGGCGTACGAAAACTATGATATGAATTTAGCTGTTGTAGTCGTGAGTGAGATGAGTGCTGAGTCAAAAATTTCAAACTTTCATGACTGTAATTAATGAAATACCAGTATACAAAACCTCAACTATTTACGTAGTCTAACATAATTTAGTGAATATTAACATCCTTGTTTATTTCTCTATCTTACTCTAATTACTTTTGGCGCTTCCTTTAAAATGTATTCTACGCCACCGCAGCGCCACCATTATTGGACGCTTTTGACGGACACTTTTCATACACAGAGATTGTACTCCTTACTTCTAGGCTCCATAGATCTCATAATGATTTATCTTTTAATTATTCAGATATAAGTCTAGGTTATATGGAGCTAAAAGCGCATAATTGGCATATTTTTCAAATAAACGCAATTTAAATACATTTAAAAAATTGCAAAAGTTGTATACTTTTGCAAATACCATGAGGAAAAATTCATTTAAACTGCTTCTATATATATATATATACGTTTCAATGATAAACTCGTAAAGTTAGACCATTCTTGCGCTGATGGTTTATTTTGAATACAAATATGAAATAGAACAAAGTTGTAAAAATATGTCAATTTTTCATTTATGTCATATGATCTGCATTTAAAATATTATTAATGATATAAAGTTAGACCATTTTGGCTCTGAATCTTTATTTTAAAAACAAATATGAAATAGAACAAAACTTTAATAATATCACTATTTCTCATTATATTATATGATCTGCATTTAAAATGTGCATAATTAAAATATTCAAAACAAATATTTTGAATAACATCTGTGCTAGTATTTGAGATACCATAATATATAGGTAGTTATTTTATTTATTATTTATCTGTACAGAGTATTTTTATTTACATTACTTCGTTTTTTTTTTATTTTCGCAACGAAGTCTTAATGATTTGAATGTAATTTGCAAGATTTGCATTTTACTATTTAAGAAAACATTTATTTAAAATCGTTAAATTTAATTTGATGTGCTTCAAATCAGTGCACTAAAATTTTTTAGATTTTGTTTATATAAATTATAATTGACTTAGTTGTTTTACATTTTTAGTCGAGAGATAGTTTTATAAACTGAATATTTCCTATTTTAATAAAAAAAAATATATTCTATCAGAGTTATGGTTATAGTTACTGCTAAACTTTTGCTCTCAAAACCCAAAATTAATTTCCTTTAAAACTTTGATGTAATAAAATAAAATCCTACAAACACGTAGGTACAATAAAACTTGAAGATATTTTTGTAATATATTAGCATGTTTAATTGAAATTATTCTGTAAAATAACACATAAAAAATGCTTAGGAACTTATTCTCTCTCTTTCAATGCAGTACTGTTAATTATAATACACAAAACATTCTTTTTCTAGTTTATAAACTATATATAACTTTGGACGATACGTTTGGCTCAGTTTGTAGTGACCCTACTTGCTGTGCCAGCGCAACGGTCGCGGGCTCGAGTCCCGCTGGGGGCATTTATTTGTGTGATGAGCACGAATGTTTGTATTCCAGTCATGGGTGTTTATATTGATATATGTATGTATTTAAAGTTATATATGTGTAGTGTATCAACTATCTGGTATCCATAGCACAAGCCTCGTAGCTTACCATGGAACTAGATGGTGCTGTGTATTAAAGTCCCGACATATATATTGTTTATTAAATGAAAAAAATCCTACATTAGAATCGCGATCCATATTTAAATCGAACGGAGTAGTAAGAAAAGATAAACAAAAAATTAATGCACTGTCTCATTTACTTGCAATAGTAATATAGAAAAGTTAGATATCTAAACATATTATGTGTTGTAACCTTTTACATTACGGTGCCTTTAATTGTTCTTCATAGGGACCATTAAAAACTTATTAAAGTAGTTACACAATTAATTGCTATATTATCTGTGCTAAGAAACTTGAAAGCTACTTTCTTTTTAAATTTTGACATTTTTATTTTTTTATATTCTAAGTTGCATAAGTCATAGGTATGATACTGATTAGTTTTATTACTTAGCTTATGTTTTATGCTTATGTGGAAAAAGGCTATAATTATTATTAATCGATACGATAGTTGAGTAAATAAAAGTGTGTGTGTGTTTTTTAAAATAATTATAAAAAAATAGTATATTACATTTTTTATAATTATTTTAATTGATATATTATATTTTTAATTTATTGTTATATTATTAGTACCTACATATTTTAGCGCATTATGGTAGCTTTTGGAATATCGTAGTTCTGGAATAAAAAAAAAAACATTTTTATCTTTGGGAATAAATCTTAATATATTTTTAATATAAGTATTGTATAATTTTACTTTGGAACTCGATATCTTCGCACATCATTTAGTTTCTCGTGTTTTATGTCGCCTTTTTCTATGTTTATATATTATATATAGAGTAAATAAAAAAAACATTAATAAAGTTCTCACAATTTGTTTTAAACGTTTTCTTCTAAACAGGTAAAATTAATAATAAATAATATTCATTTTTATTATTCTATCGTGTACTGTAGTGTCATTAAAATATTTAATTTAACGTTATAATTTAAGCTGCAAAATCATTTTTCAAAACAAAGTACTTTTAAGTTTTAATTAATACGTATAATTATTTAATGTTGCCAGCTTTTTTTATGAAATCATATTTTTTTTTAAGTGAAGTACTTAATAAATAGCATATTTTTCGTAATGTTATCTCTTTGCCTATATTAAAAGATTTTTTTTGTCTGTATATTTAGTATACGTCATATTAAGTTATCTAAAATAGTACTGGTTTTTTTTCATATTGGAATTATATTTTAACTAACTCCTCTTCCTTTACTTTGACTTTACATATGGTAAGCGTTATGAAAATGAGCATTTACAAAGGTGGCTACTGCCATGTGCGAGTGACATACATACAAACATATATTATGTATGCCCGCGTTTTCTTGTACAACGAAACAAACCTCGTGAATAACCTTATGTGATAATAATGATTGTACATGTTTCAATTATTATTTTTTCTGCATATTATATAAAAATCTGTATGTAAGCTTCTTAGTTTTTGCTGTCAAAAAACCAGAGTGTGGACTGTTTTAAAAAAGGAGAGGGGAATAAAAAAATATTTTGTAATTTCAATATACGTCACATTTAAAAGCTAGGTAATAGCTAATCCCAATAAATACAAACTTTAAAGTTTGTTGTATATTTTGACACAATTAGTTTTTTTTTTTATTTTAAGGTTAAGGCTTTGTAATTTTATATCAATAAAACCTTATTTCAGATTTAGTCCTATATATTTTTTAATATGTTCTTTTTATATTTTGCATAGAAATTCAAAACATAAACGTTCAATCAAAGTATCATTCTAAATTACTTGTGTCAAATTTACAGAAGGCTTTTCTGTGATTGTTTTTTTTTCTACATTAAGACAAGTGTTCAAGTGTATTTTAGTAAGCAAATAATAAAAAGATGTAAAATTGTTTATACTTTATTTATATTTTCCTTTCCCTATCTATAGTTTTAACTTTCGAACTAACGTAGGAAACTGTCTGTGCCAGATTATGAAAAAACGTGTCTGTAACATCCTACGTTCCAAACCATTTATCAAATTACGGTTGAATTTTAATAAGTTACTGTTGTGAGGGTTTCTGGCAACGTACGAAAGATGTCGGGTGAGTGATGCAGGATAATTTAAAAAATAATTTTAAATGTCTTAAATCACTTATCCACCAGTGGTTAAACAATGTAGAGATAGAGAGTGGACTCAAGTGTTTCATCCATAAACTAAAATGGCGGAAAGGCGCGACAGAGATAAAACGAATGTGAGGCCAGAAGCCTTCTTTATTAATTGAAGTACTATCAATTTGAAGATAGATACGTCTTATAACCAGTTTCTTCTATTACACTGTTTTATATATTTTTTAATTCGATTTTAAAATTCAATTTGTAATAAAAGAAGAGGTATTGGTTGCACGTTCGCTTGCTTTCTTTCTAAAAAGTAATCATTTTTATGACAGTATTGCCACGGTAATGTAATGTATATTATGTAATATTACCGTGGTATTGTTGAGTCAATTCTCTACGTCTATTGTTAAATTTTAAAATGGATGACCTTTATAATTTTACCTTAACTATATTATGTCTGTCATACCAATGTTACTCTCCTTGTCATTTCAAAAGTTTTGCTTACATATACATATTTCTTTAGTTACAGTAGATGTTTTTCCACATACTTTCAACAACACCTGCTCAAGAATCTAAATAAATAGGCTTTCCATCCTAAGTTAAAAATTATTTTATCCTAAACGTCTTAAACTGCATGTATATGTACGTATTCAGCCCTTTATAAGGTCCCACTGCTAGGCACGGGCCTCCCATCAATAAGAGGGCGATTAGGCCATAGTCCACCACGCTGCCCAATTGCGGGTTGGCGGACTTCACATGTCTTTTGAAAACTTGCTAGGTTCTCTCAGACATGCAGATTTCCTCACGATGTTTTTCTTTACCGTTAAGACAAATGACAATCATGTTGGAAATGATTTGCACATAAAAATATCAGAGGTGTGAGACTCGGGATTTGAACCCGCGTCACTCAGTTTCCAAAGCGAGCGCGTTACCACTGGGCCACCACTGCCTTCAACTTTTGTATTAACTTTATTTATTCATAAATAGAGAAATTAAATATAGAAAATAGTAATTTTACAGAAAAGGTTTGTTAAATAACTGAAACTAAACTACAAAAATACCTAAACTATTGTATTATTAAATTGTTATAATAAGTGGAAATTTTTATACTTTGGCAACACTTTGGATCTGCTATCAGCTGTCAGTTGTCACTGTCAACTTGTTAAAAATGTAAAGTGCAACAGCACAGCAGTCAAGGACTGGTTTCCACTTTCCCCACTACAATCTACATACAATGTTTTGATGAAATTGTAAAACAAAGTATATGTTTCGTGTTATATTTAAAATTTAAAGTTGTCAAAATGCCGCTCATACGTTCGGCGAGCTCGAGTTTATTTATGGAAATTCTTATTCGTATATTGCTTTTCTCAGCATTTTGGTAAGCCACGTCCATATGTTTTTAGATATTGTTTTATTACAAGCTATTTATACATTTGAAAATCTTAAAACCTTAGTTAATAATATTTACATTTTGGATGCTTAAAATATTTATTTGTTATTATAAATAAATTAACCTTAAAAGAATAAATTAAATCGAAATAAGTGAAAAGTAACAGGAAACTTGTTATAAATAAACATTTTATTAAATCTTATCTGCTGCTAATTGTTATAAGTCATTTGTAAAAAAAGGCCGTTCCATAAAAAATAAAATATTATTGATTTTATTATTTTTCTTAAATAATTATTACACATGCTATATATGTATAAAACTATTTTAGTTATATGGAGTCTATGTCACCTTTTATTCGAGTGATTCCACCATCAGAACTGGAGAACAACTGTAAATATCCTCGACATGAATCTTACGTGCCAAGTGGGATGCTATGGTCAATAGTGCTGTCTGTACCATGTATACTATCTTTAATAGCTTGGGCCATTTGTAACGATTGTAATGATGCCTTAGAGGTGAGTTAATACTTGTAAATGTAAATCATTCAATTAATATCTACCGAAATAATATAATATCATTAGCATAAAATTAAATATATAAACTTAACTAGAAAAAATAAATTTATCCCACAGGAAACATACATTTTTCTGGGATAAAAAGTGACCCATGTTCTATTCTAGACTATAATGTATCTCTGTGCCAAATTTCATCCAGATCTGTTCAGCCATTTTGGTGTGAAAGAGTAACAAACGTCTATCTAACTTCACAAACTTTCACATTTATAATATCAATATGAATGACACCGAATATCCAAACAACAGATATTCCTTGAATATATTTTTAAAATTTGTAATTGCCGGGTTGTATATGTAAATTAATAATACCATAACTATGCACACTATAATGTATGGATTGATTTATTGTTATCTTATCTCTTACCTTGAAACTATGATATTTCAACATATTACACATGTGGTAGCTAGTGTACCCCAATCCGATGGCCCCGGAAAAATTATTTTAAGAGATTGCATTTGTTTCTACATTAGGGTGGAGTTAAAAAAATATTTTTGTTTTTTTTTTTCTTAGCTTGGGAGTAAAATTTGTAGCTTATAAAAAAAATACTAAATTAAAAAAAAAATACTCAACATTTTGAGGTGACCCACTGATTTTTAAAATAAATAATTAATTTAAATTTTTGCTTTGAACGATTTTTTTTCACATGATCATGTTTGATAACATCCACAAATAGACAAGTATAGTCATTTTCTATTTAACTTTCACTGTAATAGAAAAAAAGTAACGCGTTATTTATTCAACTTTTTTAAAATTGCTATAATATAACTCTTCTTAACTGCCTCGGTGGTGTAGTGGCCAGCATGTACGGCTGCACAGTCGGAGGTCCTGGGTTCGAGTCCCGGGTCGGGCCAAGTTTAGTTATTGAGTCTTTCTGTATAGTAAGCCTCAGTAACAGCCCGGAGTTGGGAAGTTGGCGGTGTTTCACCCCCGTGCCTCGGAGAGCACGTAAAGCCGTCGGTCCTGCGCCGACACTCTCACTGGTCGTGTCGAGCGGTCGTCCCACCAGAGTATGAGAGTGACAGGAATAGAGAGCGCACGTTGTGTCGGCGCGTACACTTGTGCACTATAATATCTCCTGCGCAGTTGGCTAGTCTCAATGAGATTGGCCGCAGTGGCCGGAATCGGCTACGAGAACATCATCATAACTCTTCTATTTTCTATGATTTGAATCAGTTTTACATTACTTTTTTGGGAGCTTCACTGTGAATGCCTTATATCCATTTCCACTAAAAGTGGAGTCCTTATAACAGCAAAAACTAATGCTATGATAAAAAATATAATTTACAAAGATTTTTTCCTTTTCCAGTTTTTACTTTCCTGGTCTATGGCATTGGGTATCACGGGTGTAGTAACGGATACAGTCAAATTAATAGTAGGTAAGTTTTCTATTTTGTTCTTATTTATTTCCGATTTTTTTTTATGGAATTAAGGGGGCAAACGGACAGGAGGCTCACCTGATGGAAAGTGATCACCGCTGCCCATGGACATCTTCTCTTTATATCTTGTTATATAAAACATATTATTATACAGTTTAGATTTAATAATCGATACTAGCGACTTACCCTAGCTTCACTCAGGTGCGTCTCTATGGTATGTTTTAATTTTTTTGAGCGGGAGCTTGAATCTTTTTCTAAAATAAAACTAGCCTGAGTTACTCCTTACATCATCAGCTATCTGCCAGTGAAGGGGCCGTCAAAATCAATCCAGTCATTTCGGAGATTAGCCGAGACAAACAGACAGATAAAAATTTTGAAAACTGTTTTTCTTATAATTTTATATGCATGCAAATGTGTCCATAGATAATTTATATGCATTTAGTAAAATGCTGTTATTTTTACATTACAAACAGACACTTCAATTGTATTTATCCGTATAGAGTAGGCTAACCAGAGTTAAAATTTTACTACTCGCCATTTTTATTTAGCTAATTTAATTATGTATGTATACAACCTATTAAAATTCATTTATCTACTCTTGATACATAATTTCAAAATTGTATTTCTTTTTACCTTTGTATTAAGCCCTTTTTAACGTTTTACCGATCAGGTGATAGTCCATAAGGCTGACCAAGTGCGGATTTGCAGACTTCATGTCTTGATGAAAATGAAAATGATTCATACTTGAAATTATCGACCCGAGATTTGAACCCACTTCACTTGGTTTTCCAAGCAAGCGCTTTAGCCCAACTAACACTGCCCTATTTTCCGTGTTTTTACCTTTAAATATTATTTTATTTTTTATAGGGCGACCCCGACCCGATTTCTTCTACCGGTGTTTCCCCGATGGGATACAAACAGCTGATCTACAATGTACAGGTGATCCGGCAGATGTGATGGAAGGAAGGAAATCTTTTCCAAGCGGTCATAGCAGTTGTGAGTAATTTTTAGAGTCCATATGTTAATTGTAAGAAATATTACTAAAATATGCACTCACTAGCGGCTCAACTTTTTGGTCTATCTGTCTGTCTGTCTGTTACCGCATCACAGAAAAACCACTAGAGGGATTTTGATAAAATTTGGTATGATGATAGCTAGTTATCCGGGTCAACATATAGGATACTTTTTACCGTGAGAAAATATCTCATTTCAGAGAAAAAAATACAAAAAATGCAATGTAATAGTGTAGTAACTAAATACTAATATGTAAAATCTAAGAATTTGGTTTTTGGTCATCTGAACGCGGGCGGAGCCGCGGGCAATGCTAGTGTATAATAAATATATTTTTACAAATTATTACTTTATATTAAATTACGTTTTAAGTATCTTGCACCTCTCCAGTCCTTTATTTATTTTGTATCATTTTCTATCCGATAGAGAGATATTGTAATTTTTTGTACCATTTTATTATGCATCAGTGTTTTAATATTTTTCCACTAAAATATATGTACATCACTGTCAAAGTCACTTTGAAAATAATTAAAATAGGCAGGGAGGGTTTAGTTCAATCGCATTTAAGCTGAGAAGCGCATAGTTGAAAATCTCACGTCAACTTTAAAAGAATATTTAATTTATATATTATGCAGGTAATTAAAAAAAAGTACTTATGTTTCCTTCCTTTATTGAAATCAGTTTTTAATTTTTTCTTTTCTCCTACCCTCAGTGTCATTCTGTTCCCTCGGGATTGCATCAGTCTGGATCTGTGGGAAGCTGGGCGCCATGTCCAGGAGACGAGGGTCTGGAGCGAGAGTCCTTTGCATTTTGGCCCCATTGCTGGCGGCCACGTGTATAGCTTTATCGAGGACCTGTGACTATCATCATCATTGGCAAGGTTGGTTGGTTTTTTTTCTTATTTTTTTTGTTGAGTTCGGTACGTTGTTTGTTGTAGGATTACTCGTTTGTGTTTTTTTTTCTATTTTTTTTTCGGACTTTTTGGAACATTGATATTTAGTAAAGAAAAAAAGTTAAGTAAATGAATTTAAATGAGCCTTAGTTTAAATTTGCATAATACTCGTATGTTGTATAAACTCTCCATTATTAGAAAGAGACAAAAACGTTTATTTTTTTCATTTTTTTTTTGTATGCTAAAACTAGATGTTGACTTAGATTTTTTGTTACTTGATAAATTTGAAATTTAATGATTGTATCGTTTTCCTATAGTATTGAATGTTTGAATTTTACTCGCATATAATTTGTAGATGTCAAACTCTTCATATATTATATATATATATATATATATATATATATATATATATATATATATATATATATATATATATATATATATATATATATATATATTAAAAACCTTCTTTACAGATGTCCTTGTAGGATCCGTGTTAGGATTTTCGGTTGCTATATTCTGTTATCGTCAGTATTACAACCCTTTATCGTCGGATTTGTCTGGTATTCCCTACATAGTGTCTAAGTCAAATTTAGCAAAATATTTTAATGGAAAACCAGATATAAGTCCAGTTAAAAACACTAAAGAAGAATCTACACCGTTGTTGAACGGCAAAAAAGAAGACAAATGGATCTAATTCGATCGAAATTTCGATAATTTGTTGTTGTTTTTTTATATATGTATTGGAGTTTTTTTTTTCGTATTGTATTGATGTTTTTACATAAAAATTAAAAAAAAACTGGTTGAATTTAAAATTTTTTAAAGGTCATTAAATAAATAAAAATCGAATTTTGTAAAATTTAAAAAGGGCATTTTGTATAAAAATATATTTTATCAGATTTTTAAACGTGTATCATCAACGTGAACTCATTCACCAAAAATAAAAAATTTCGTAAGAAATATCGTCATAAAATATTGTACAGCTTTTTTTTTATAGTTGATATAATATATTATATTAAATATTAAAAAAAAGTCACTTTCCTTGTAAACTATTTGCATGAGATATTTGAATTTAAAAATATGTATATCTTAATAAGGAAATACAAATGATCACAAATCAAAAACAATCAAAAAAATAGTTAATCATGAAACTTACCAAAAAAAATTTAATACATTTTGTTCATTTATTCATGTTAGTTTATTTTATGAACCATTATTTTAACGACAGTCGATAAAAAAACAAATATTGCCAATTTTCAGAAATTGTACTATAAGACGTACCACTTTTTTTGTGTTTTTTTATTCATATTGTATGTCAATATCATGATTATGACAAAAATTGCCATATATGAAAAAAAGAGATTTGATGTTTTTTTTTTAAATATTATATTTATTTTTTTTAAATTGTAAAAGCTGTACACTATCACGAAAACACATTTTTTACGAATCTAAAATACTTCATATTATGTCAAATATAAAAAAAATAAAAGACCTTTATGAAAATTAAAGTAATTTTAGTATATGGTATAAATATGTCCGAAATATCGAATACAAAACGCGTTGCTAAATATATCAGTAAAAATATCTGTGTACATATTGTAGAAGTAAAAATATGATTTTTTATTCTATGAAAATACCTGATTATAATATTTGTATTAATACATAGATATTTACATACTTTTACTGGTAGAGATAGTATAACTTTCTATGAATGAAGGAATTTTTAATATTAGTCAAGTACATATTCCTTATATGTCGCAGGGAAATAAAAAACCATGAAATTATAATTACATAGAGTATTGTCAATGGTCTATTTTTTTTTACAATAGCACGGGACATTTTTAGGTATATTATAATTTCCCTAAGCACATTACACTGTATTTATAACTTTACTAGGGAAATTATAATTAAACGAATCTTACACTTTCCCTACGACATAAACAAACAAACATTCAAAAGGGATGTACTTCTATAAAACAGTCATTTTCATACAGTTTTGAGATTTTTTAATGTACCTTTAAAACTAAAATGTTAGTTTATGAGGCTCACTTCACTATTTCTAGTTATAAAAATATTAATTCATTTAATTGGCGTTGATCAGATTCTCTGCTGACAAATCAAAGAACTTACTTGTACGTATAGGTAGTCCTTATTAATTAATCTGTCAAAATAAGATTTTATAAACATTAAAGTGAAAAACAAAAACAAATCGACCCCACGGGAACCGTACATTTTCCGGGATAAAAAGTAACCTATGTGCTATTCCAGACTATACCTAATCTCTGTGCCAAATTTCATCCAGATCCGTTCAGCCGTTCTGGCGTGAAAGAGTAACAAACATCCATCCAAACATCTAAACTTTCACATTTATAATATTTAATAGGATACATATAAGATTAAGTAATATAAGTATGTATTTAATTTTAGTCCCAACATTTTAAGTCACTAGAGAAATCTAATCAGCGCCAATAATTATGATTTTAAAACTTATTGTAATTAATTTTCTTGTTAGTGTGTCACATTTGTTTTATTTTTATTTTATTATATAATATGTTCATTATAATTTTTAAAATGACGTTTATTTTTTCTATTTTTGTTATTCTTATTTCAAGAGATAATGAAACTATGTTTTTTGTTAACTTTTTTATTTAGTGGGTGTTTTTGTTTTTTTATTTTATTATAGGTTTTTTATTATAGCAATTGGGACATGCATTTTTAATGCAATTGATACTTAATTTAATGTCGATAACGTTTTGAGACGATTGTGATATTTTTTAAGTTACCTGTTTTTAACGAATTTAATTTGCATTTTATAAATATTTTTATATTGCATAATTCATACGTAAAAAATGTAATGTACATAATCTATGTAGATTATAACGACCTAAAAATGTCTAAGAGGCCTATTGTGTATATGTAACCTTTTTTCTGACAAACTAATGACGATATTATATAAGATGTTGCCATTCAAATCACTTTCCTTTTAAGGATATACTTTGTAAATATTAAATTTTTAACTGAAAAAATAGATGTCATCAAAATAATTGTAAAAGTTTTTCTTGTCATGCTTTCCTAACTAATTTTTGTAACCTTACTTATTAATTAAAAAAAAAAACTTGAAAACTGATTTACAGTCCATTTATGACGTTTCATATTTCTTTTTTCATTTTTTATCGAATACTTTTTATAGATTATACATAAATACTATGGCCCTGAATGGTGCACACACTAGTATTTTGACAGTGTATAAATGAATAAATGGTTTGATTTTTTGAACTTCTACCCTTGGAGAAGGTTAAAAATATTATTTTATTGAACTGCAAATATTCATACTCGTACATTTTAAACAAAACTTCTCGGATTTTTCGGTTTATTTAGTTTTTTGGTTTCCAGCAACCATCCAAAAAATACAGAGACAATAGCGGGTTACAAAAAAAATTGGTGTCAAATTAAATAAGTAGACCTTAACTTTAAAAAGGCAATTTGTATGGCAGCACGACATATACCTACATATTATATATATACATATGTATTATTATTTATAAGGCATATTATTTCTTTATACTATCATATTTTTTTTGCCAAAGTCATGAAACGAATTTATTTTATTTTGCATATTTTTACATATTTTTTGTGTATAAAGTTAGCTTGATTCAGCGTTGTAAACGCTTTACTTTTAAGTTTTTTTTAATAATCCTAGGGATCTGTGGTTTTGTGCATTATTTGATTAAATATTGTTGGATAAAACATCTCTTTATAGTATATTTTTTTTATTTTTGTATACAAAATGTTGTTTCCAATGATTTTTTTTTTCATATTTTTTATATAAATTTTTGTGGGGGGCTAATAGTTATTTTTTTACTTTTGGATATTTTTTTGTTAGTTCATGAATATTGTTATTTATTCGCTTTCTACATCTTTTGTCTCGTAAGGCGCACCCAAAGTAAAAGAAATTAAATCAAAAAGTTATGATTTCTTGATGTAAATCTCATCTCATTTCATTCAAAAATCCAATTCTCATGGGGTTGTTAAATTGATTTTATTGAAAATAAACACGATAAGAAAATATACTAATATTTTCTTTTATCCAACTATTTACATGGCAGATAATATTAGTATATCTTTTTTAACTACCTGTTTATATAACACAAGGTGTAGTTTTATTCAGCCTTATGTTTCTATTAATTCAAAGTTAGAAAAATTTTTTTAAACATTAATTTAAACAAAGTGCTCTGCTATCGCACTTTTTAATTTTAATAGTTAAATTATATTACTTAACCTGTTCAAAATATGTGATATATACCACATTCAATGTGATTTGAACATGAATAAGCTATTATTAATTATGAAAGTGAACGAACAAAATGGAATAATGGCGAAATATAATGTTTTTACGAATGGAAACTTTTTTTTAATTAATTACTTTATGGTAGTCATTTCAAACTCAAAATTGAATTAAAAAAGAAAACTTAACCAAGGTTAAAAAATACGTTTACTAAAAGATTATTTTGCTTTTACCATTTAACTCAAATTTGCAGTTATTTACGATTACTTTGTTACACCATTTAAAAAAAGTGGTTTTAAAAAGATCAATTGCAGTGATTTAGTACGCTTTTATAATTATAAAAAAATATTGGTTGTAATTTATGGCAAAGGTGTTAACGCTTATTACAATTATGTGATCGCCAGAGCAAAATAGGTCTAACTTACAAATTAAATTAATACCTAGATTAATTAACATGTTTTGCTTTTATATTTAGCATATTTTTTCATAGCTAATATAATTTTTAAATATTACTTTTAATTATTTATTATATAGCGTAGAGGTAAGGAGGAGTAACTGTGTATGAAAGTGTCCGTCAAAAGCGTCCAAAAATGGTGGCGCTGCGGTAGCGTAGGATTAATAGATCCAACCACAAAAACTTACTTTGGAGAAAATTGGAATTTTAGTAAAATTGGTATATCAAAATAACAATACCGTAGTTTTTTTTGCAAATTTCTCTTACATATTTGGTGTTTTATCTACTTTTTGTATATAAGTTGATATGTAGGTGCCATTTACGATAGCAACTCAAAAGACAGTTTTCAGGGGGTTGGATCCATTTTGCATAACTACGTCCAATTTTAAAGTTACGCCAAAAGTAATTAGAGTAAGATAGAGAGAAATAAACAAAGATGTTAATATTCACTAAATTATGTTAGACTGCGTAAATAGTTGAGGTTTTGTGTACTGGTATTTCATTAATTAGTCATGAAAAATTTGAAAATTTTGAACTCGGCACAATTCACTACGTCTACGACAGCTAAATTCATATCATAGTTTTTCGTACGCTAGCGCCATCTATTTTCAGCATACAGGTCGACTTTTCCATGACCTACTTTTCCTTACTCCTCTACCCTCCATATTATTTATACAAATAAAAAATTAATGGCTTTTTTTTGAAAAATTTGTAATTAGGCTACTTTTGCTTTGACAAATTTAAATCTAATGTCATAATATTTTAAATGTTATGAATAATTGTAATGTAATATAATAGATATTTGTTTTTTTATAAGAATAAAGATATAGTTTTAATTGGTGTTTTTTTTTTGTTAGTATTGTTAGCTCCCAAAGATTTTATTCCATCTCGTCTCATCAGTAAGAGAGAAACATAGTTCAATTAAATGTCTACAAATGGTAATTTATAGTTTTTTTTGTTAATATTTTAGTTTTTTTTTAAATGAATTAAAACATTTCAAGGTCAATGTCGAAACATTTTTTATATATTTATATTTTTTATTCTTTTTTACCGGTCATTCTATATACAACGTGTCTTTTCCATTCTACGCGCAATAGGCGAAGTAAATTGTGCCCAAAAGCACTCCTAGAAGCCACGAAACTAAAGAAATGAATATTTTTTATAATAAAATGTATGATATAAACGAATCAAAATAAAAAAATACATAAATTGTAACAATAAGTGTATTGTTTTAACTTTTTATTTAGAACTAGCATTGCCCGCGGCTCCGCCCGCGTTCAGATGACCAAAACTACTCTTACTTTGCAGTTTCTGTATTTTTTTTCAGAAGTGAGACATTTTTTCCGCGGTAAAAAGTATCCTATATGTTGACCCGGATAACCAGCTATCACCATACCAAATTTCATCAAAATCCCTCCAGTGGTTTTTCTGTGATGCGGTAACAGACAGACAGACATAAATTCTAAAAACTATAGATTCGGCCTCTGTATCGATAATAATGTCTATTTCAATAAGATTTTCCAAAAAATATTTAATGTACAGATTCGGCTTAGATACTATTTTATTATATGTATAGATAAACTTAGTTTAAAATGACATTCTTTTATTCACTACATAACATTCACTTTTCCTTCATCACTACAGCCATCATCTGTGCCTAAGCCATTTATAAAACGTTCTCAAAAGTGGCTGAATATTAGCAAACTTTCTTACAGATTGATATGCAGGCAGAGAATATTGGGTTATAGTTAAAGCAATTTACCGTGTCAAAGGTGAAATTTTAGTTTTTTATTCACATTTAATTTTCTCTTTAGAAGATCGCTTATTTCTTTATCTGTTCGTCTTCTCTATGTTTCTGTGTTATATTTTTTTCATTTTCAATTTTCTTATAATCTCTCTTAAAATCACAATTCTAGATTTCATTATTCTCGTTTTCTTTTTCTCATATGTTAGTTGAGATCTGTATCTCAATTTCTTAAGAATCTCAGCTTTTAGTTTGCGTTTTAGATCGAATTCTTTTGGTGAATCAAATATGGAGTCATTATCAGAAATATCCACATCATCAAGTGGTGAACCCATACGTTCGTCTTTGGGCTCAATACATACTATCTGTAAAAAATAAGTCTACATAATAATTATTGAAATACTAGCGAAAAAGTATCTAGTGAAAACCAAAAAACAAATCTTTCCCACGGGAACTCTAAATTTTTCCGGGATAAAAAGTAACCGATGTGCTATTCCAGATTATAATCTATCTCGATAGCTATATCGATAATATTGATAACTCGAAATGCCACAACACTATTGACGGAGGACAATGATATCTATCGATAGTATGGCTGCTAATGAATTATAAATAATCAATAGTATTGCGAGAATTTTTCGATAGCATTAGGTAAGATTTAAAAGCAATATAAGACAGTTTAAAAAATTCGAATTATACCTACCACCTGCGAACTCTGTCCAATACTATCGAAAAATGAGCTACTATTTCGGTACAGTTTCGATATTATTTTATTTCGAAATTTAAATAGTATCGATACTATCAAGTATCAATAATTTAAGATTTATGAGCACCAACACTATCGACAGTATCGATAGTATTGTGGTCCGTCAATAGTATTGTTACATTTCCATCTATCGATAGTATCGATAGAACTACCAAAGTTCGAACTATCGGTCAATATCGATTAATTATAGATATGCTATCGATGGGCTACACGAGTTTGCGCGCATTTGATGCTCTATCTAGAGTCTATAGACATTAAGTATACAATCAAATCCCATGCAAAAGTTCTCTTAAAACTGTCACCAATTGCGTCTAGTTGAAATAAGCATACGACAATGTAAATTGAATCTTAAATGCAACGCTTAAAGTTGTTTGTGAAAGAATGACAAACAAACACACTTTCACATTTTTAATATTAGTATGGGTAGTATGGATGATAATATTAATACACAACGAAAATACATGCTTTTTTAGCGTCATAGATGTGTGATTTTTGCAATATTTAAACGAGCACCAAGGCATGCTTACCATCAGAGCGTTCGAATGCTACTAAATTAAAAGCGCGCCCAAATGTTCAAATGAGCGCTCATTCGGTGAGGACATTTTTTGTCGCTGATCGTGTATCTAGTTCTTTTTGATTGATGATGATACCACAAATGTATACCCCGATGTACACAAATACTTAATAAGTAGCGATTTCAATAGATATAATAAATGGGGAGAGAAATCATTGTAGTTTGTACCTTCTATCTGTAGAAGGAAACGTGACAACAAAAAAAACATATAAAGGAATTAATTTATTAAATTGACAAATTATGAAATTCCTTACCATTAAATTATTAGAATTACATATACATACATATATGATAGATCAAAAATTAAACCAATATTATTGATAAAAAATGCACATTAAAGATGGCATACCTATAATAAATTTAAATTTACCACTATAATATTAAAATAGAATGGAAATGACAAAATGAGATTATAACACTATGTTAAAACTATATTAATGGCCGATTTCACCAACGTCACCTAAGTTTAAGGGATCCCCTAAGCATGGTTAGGGGGCTGTTAGGGGACAGTTTCTGTCTCACCGACAGTTAGAGGTCACCTAAATGTTAAAATGCCACCAACATATATGTACTAGAAATACCGGCTCCTCTGACGATGGTAAAACGAAATTTAATTTAGGGGCTAGTTTAGGGGAACTTTTAAGCTAGGGATCCCATACGTAGTCTTATGGGATGTTGGTGAAAACGGGCATAAATCTCCTAAAACATTAATTTAATTGACACATTTAAATAAATGTATAAATTTTAAGTAAAAAATAATTTTATCCATAATTTTTTAACTTTCTATGGGCTATTTCAAATATCTAAGGTCTGCCATCCCTTGTAATATATACCATTTTTAATGAAAGAAATCAAAATTGTAATGTTCATAAAAAAAATTGTAAAAATTATTTTTTCTTATAAAATACAGAATTACAAAAACATACCTACTACCAAATTATTCTTTGGACCTCATCGAAATCCTTCCAAATGATTTCCTTTGTGAAAAACAAATGGAATGTCACCGCATTAATGATTAAATACCAAATAAACTCGCTTAACACTATTTTGTACGATGGCTGAACAAATCTTAGCCTAAGTATTATGTATGGAACTAAAAAATAACGGATATCAACCAGCCTCTGTAAACCTACAACTAAAAATAAACTAACACAATAGGGAACTAAAAACGAGATGCAGTTCTGATCTTTTAAATTGTCATATAAATTGAATAATAAGAATATGTATACTGGTATCGTTACATATGCAGCAAAATCATATTTCCCAAACCAACGATTCCAAATATAAAAGGTATAGTGACGGTTATCTGCTAGTAAGTAGGGGTGAACAATTGTGTTATAATGAACTACTAAAGCAAAAATTACACCTAGAAGTAGAACAGCAGTTTTGTTTTCATATATTATTTTTAATGTTGAAACAAACTTTGCGAGAACATATGGTAACCCAAATACTCCATAAAATATTAAAAAGTAAAATAATTGAGGCAAATGAATTGTCATTTGGTGAGCTTGCTTATCACCTACAACGATAGATCCATTAATATACAAGAAAACTACAAATAAAAATAATATGGCAATTTGCTGTATTATAACAAACCAATTAGATATAGTGAAAAATCTAAAGAAATTTGAGAAACATGTTGATATATGATATCTTACAGCAATAACGAGATCCATAATACCGTAATAACGTTTTAATTTAGATGAATCTACATCTTTAGCAATGAATGACCTTTTACTAAGAGATGTTTTTGATAAATAACGATTACCAAACACTCGTGAACTTTTGATTAGGATATCCAGTATTTTATGACCTAACACCATGGCTACCCACACAACATTAGTTTGTCTCATTAAAACACTAAAAGTTCCAATAATCATCACCAGCCATTTACTTCTACTAACTATACTTAATTGTGAAAAAAGTAACAAAAATAATAATGACAAGGTGTCTGTGTAATAAATATGAGAAAAAAAGTAAAGCGGGGGAAGTATTGCCAAATTTAGAGCCTGCAGAACAATTTTCAGTCGATTATCATTATAATAACCATAAATGAATTTTAATAATGATGAAAATAAAATAAAATTAATACATGATCCTATTAAGTTCACAAATCTTAAATTATAGGTGGTACATGGAAAGTATAAGCCAACAGTCAATGCTGACACCAAGTAGAGTCCTGGTAAAGTTGTTATTTTAGGATCCCAGTAGGTGAAGTTTCCATTACAACAGGATATGCCTTGAGGTATATGAAATAATTCATCTATAACTATTTGTGATGCTTCATTTACTTTATCAAATAATACTTTTGATACTCCAAAATATACAGCTACAGTAGTGAATAGATAAAGATAATATTTGGTAGATGCTTTCATTTTGTTGAGATTTTTGATCCTGCAACCAAAATTAATCATGAACATCATTATGTTTTAATTTAAAAAACAATATATTTGATTTTTCAATCGATAATTCAATAAGAAGAATTATACTGTTAGATGAATAAGCCATTTGTAATATTAATATCTATCGCCGGTGTGTTTCTAACAAGTTTAATATTTGACTTCAATTAAAATCTCGTAAATAAAGTTATTTTTTACCTTTTTCAAACTTCTCAGGAAGCCAGTACATAGAACAAATTACTAAAACACTAATTGATGACTAGATTGTTCCAAAATGTATTTTTAGAGAATATTTTAATCCAAAAACTGATAACAACAACGCGACATCGCATGGCGGCATTTTTTGACAGAAGCAGCCATCTGCCATAGTTGATAGCATAGAGTATATTGCTACATATTAGACATGCGTAGGTCCGGATTGAAATAGTTCCCGGAACTATGTCCTAGGCCGGAACGATATCGTTCCAATCCGAGATGTCAATTGAAACAGGTTCACAGTTCCATATAGTTCCACATGTGCAGGAGTGAGATGGAGCGAGTAAACGAATATATTGGACCGATCACTGAAGCGACTGACTGAACTGAACGTAACCGACTCCTGCCGAACCTACCCGAGCTATAGCTGTATATTAAATTTTAAGGTGCTTCCTCACAAGAGTTAAAATTTTTTTTTAATCTGTTAAGCCGCGTCCACATGCTGGGCGCTTGCCACAAGCACCGAGAATCAAAAACACGTGCTAAACACCAAACACAAACTGAATACATTAAATAAATAAATTAAATTAAAATAAGAAAGCCTTTCATTTCTTGCGCTTACTAAAAATGCTATTAAAACAATTTAAGAAAGTAGGTATTTGTTAATTATTAATAAAATCCTTTCATATTCAGTTATATTATAATAATAGTAATAGATCTAATGTTATATTAATTATTATGTATATAAAGAATGTTTATTAATTTAAACTTTTTTCTTAATACCTAATATGAATTAGAATTTATAATTAATAAAAATAGTAACAATAAATAATTAAAAATTAAAATCAATGTATATAATAAAATAATTCATAAGTTAAACAATCATTTACAATATTTTTATTTATTTGAAGTAGTTTTTTTTAAGTTTTTATTTTCCATTTTTAGTGTAGATATAGTAGATACCTAGTACCAAAGTAAGAAGAGGTCAAACAATAAAAAAATATATTTATACGTGTCGAATTGAGAACCTTCTCCTTTTTTTCGTGGGTTTAAAATTATTTCATGTTAAAAAATGTTAGGTATGTGATGTTATCTGCTGCACTGCTGTGTGGAAGCGCCATTATATCGCGTAGGTACTATGAGTAAACTACTGTAGTGACTAGTGCGTGTGCGAGTATTCGCAATATAATGTCATCTCTTACTATGCTATTACAATTAATAATGTGCCTACTTCACTGTGCGTTAAAGTCGATAATTCATTGATTAAATCTGATTTTCGTTTTGAACTTTTAAAACATTAATAATATATTTTTAAATTTTAATATTCTTTCACTTTTGACACAATATTTTTGTACTTTGTTGCGTTCGTCTAGATTCACATTGCGCGCGAAAGCACCATAATAGTTTTTTAAAGTTGGTTTAATTTTTTTAAAAACTTTTTTATTTCGTAATTTTTAGTCTTAAGTAAAAACTGAAATAGCTTTTGTAAAAAGTAGTAATTACAAAAAATACACTTTTTTATCCATATCTTCAAAACCACTGAACCGATTTTGATGAAATTCTTACTATTCCCTAAGTTAAAATATTTGTAAGCAAATAAAAAAGCAGCATCACGTCGGTCGGAATAGTAGTTTCAGCGAAATGCGTGGACAAACATACATACACACAAACAAACAAACAAACAAACATACATACATGCATATATACATCTGTACACCTATAAAATTTTGTATACCTATTTGCTTCGAAGCCCTAATATATCATATTATGTTAATATCTTGCAGTTCTAATAATATTATATACATACGTGTCGAATTGATAACCTCCTTTTTTTTGAAGTCGGTCAATTAAAACTATATCTATGCTGTCCTCGGGAACCGATGACAGTGATAACCTGTTAAAATTGGAACGATCGGATCGGATGAACTATCGGAACTAGATAGTTCCGCGAACATGTTTCGTGAACATAGTTCCTTTATGGAAAGGAACTATTCCATGTTCAATCCACTCCAGGACCTAGTTTGCGCATCACTGCTACATATATAAATAGAGGTACAACTCGTCGTCGAAGCTGGTAATGCTTAAAAAGCGCCATCTCTATTGTTTAGTGTGAAACTTTCTATATAGGTATATACGTAGCTATATATATATATATTCATATTATTGTTCATTAATATTTTTACTTAGGCGCAAAGGGTAAAAATAAAAAAAATATATGATGTATTATAATTTATTTGAACATTAATAATTCTTATAACAATAAAATTCAAATATAGACATCGTCCTTCAACTAACTTAACTTAGTAGTAGACTTTACAAAGTTGGAAATGCTTTACCATCATTTCACTAGTTTTACACCTGCTAATAATAGTAATTATAATATTTTATGACCAAAGAATATTTACAGTAAACAATATTAAATACAGAAACAAACATATTATATATATACATAACAATCATTACTGATTTTATATTTTTGTCAACATAGAAGGTCTGCCGTCTGGTAGTCTCTATTGCCGTACGAGGAGAACTGTATTATGGCATATGCCACAAATAGCACGATATTAAATAAATAATAACAAGACATTACATAAACCAATCAAGTTTTCACATATAACAAAAAAAATAAGAAGCAGAAGACAAGAAAAAGAAAAATAAACAACTAAAACAAAAATAATATTTATACATCTAATTAAAAAATAACAGAAACAATGAGTAAAATGTATCTATCTATACATTTAACAAAATTCTAACTTATATATCTATAAATTAAATATTTTGTTAATCAATTTAACAATACAGAGGATGAATTTTTTACAATTTGTCTGTCTGTGACTAAATCACTCGAAAACCACTGGACAGATTAAATGAAAATTTGGTATGATGACAGTTGGTTAACAAGGTAAACACATAAATTAACATATAAACGATATGATGACGGACCCGAGCGAAGCGAGGTCCAGTCATTAATATATTTATAGCATAAAGGACACAAAAAAATATTTAAGTTTCATTTGCATAATGACAAGTTCGACTCAGTTTGTAGTGACGCTACTGGCTATACCAGCGGTCGCGGGTTCGGGTTCTGCTGAGGGAATTCATTCATGAGCACAAATGTTAGTATGGCTTAATATTAAAGACATTAATTTTACTTTTATTACATTTGCTTTTCTTTGGATGTGGTTTGTTGATGTTGGTAACAGGGCCATCAGATTAATCCTTAAATGCACACTTTAGGGATTAATCTATTGCCCCGGTTGCCTGGGTCTTCATTATAGTTTTCCCCACTGCTCTGTGCTCTCCTGTAAAAATGAAAATAAGACTTAGTAAATAAACCATCTGCTACATCTTATAGTACATAGGTCGCAAGTGCCCAAATCAAACTTTTTATGTAGCTGTTGCCTTTGTCATTTTTAAGCACATTTATCACTAGATCTAGATGTAGTTTTAATGCAGGTACTTATCACGGTATATTTCTACCCCGACTGTATGTCTAAATGGATAAACACCTCAAAATTAAAAATATTATTTGCTTGCTTACCACGATTTTGCTGGTTCATATATATTGACTATTCCTTTGGTTCTTGAGTGAATATTCTTGCGTCGATGTCCCGGCTGCTCTCTGCTCTCCTGTAAAAATGAAAATAAGACTTAGTAAATAAACCATCTGCTACACCTTATAGTACATAGGTCGCAAGTGCCCAAATCAAACTTTTTATGTAGCTGTTGCCTTTGTCTTTTTTAAGCACATTTATCACTAGATCTAGATGTAGTTTTAATGCAGGTACTTATCACGGTATATTTCTACCCCGACTATATGTCTAAATGGATAAACACCTCGAAATTAAAAATATTATTTGCTTGCTTACCATGATTTTGCTGGTTCATATATATTGAATATTCCTTTGGTTCTTTAGAGTAAAGATTCTTGCCTCAATACCCCGGCTACTCTGTGCTCCCCTGTAAAAATAAGACTTATTTTAATGCAGGTACTTATCACAGTAAGTATTAAACCCAACTATGTTTGTACATGGATAAACACCTATTTGCTTGCTTACCATGATGTTGCTGGTTCATATATATTGACTATTCCTTTGGTTCTTGAGTGAAGATTCTTGTGTCGATGTCCCGGAAGCTCCCTGCTCTGCGTCGATGTCCCAGCTGCTCCCTGCTCTGCGTCGATGTCCCGCGGGCTGCTCTCAACTCTGCGTCGATGTCCCGGCTGCTCTCTGCTCTCCTGCAAAAATTTATGACACACATATATATCACAAAAAATATTTTATATCCTTTCCAGAGTCCTCATCTAAAATTTTACATGATATACAAAAAAAACTCTTAATAATATTAGTATAGAAGTATAGACATAACCACCTGGCATATTTAATGTTGGTACAGCATCCTTACTAATTCTGTTGTAGCGACATAGATATTTTAGTTCAAAATGTGTGCGACACACACGGCGATACTTAAATATGCTCTTATTCTCCATGCCCACAAGATCACCGCCAATTGCATTGAACCACATGTTAAAACGCTGTATATCCTTTTCTGGGTTTGGGAATCCATGAAGCACTTGACGAACATGTAAAATAAATAAAGTTGAAGTGTTAAAATTGGGAATTTTTTACTACTATTTTTCTAACTTACTATTAAAGACACATGAAAAGTAATGAATTAAGACTATACGATTTTGTCGCTGATTTATCTTAATTGTTAAGTAATAAATTTTAGAACATAATGCTATTAGTATTTTGTAGTTGCAGACATACACGCACGCAGCTATACGTGTCATAGATTAACTGCCTCGGTGGTGTAGTGGCTAGCATGTACGGCTGCACACCCGGAGGTCCTGGGTTCGAGTCCCGGGTCGGGCCAAGTTTAGTTATTGAGTCTTTCTGTATAAATAAGCCTCAGTAACAGCCCGGAGTTGGGAAGTTGGCGGTGTTTTACCCCCGTGCCTCGGAGCGCACGTCGTCGGTTCTGCGCCTTAACTCTCACTGGTCGTGTCGAGCAGTCGTCCCACCAGAGTATGAGAGTGACAGGAATAGAGAGTGCACGTTGTGTCTGCGCGTACACTTGTGCACTATAATATCTCCTACACAGTTGGCTAGTCTCAATGAGATTGGCCGCCGTGGCCGGAATCGGTCGGGAGAACAGCAGTCCATAGATATTAGATCATAGATGGACAGGAGTAAAGTCGACGAAAATGCTTTCGAAATGCATCTTTAATTGTATTGTTTATGGTTATTGGTTAGTAACTTTCAATTCAAATTACAATTATTGCTGACAATTATTATAGGTTCATATTATTATTCACCTCAATAATCCATATTTATAAACTTAACATTATAACTGTGAAAGTGTATTTATTTGTTTGTCCTTCTTTCACATTGAAACTAGAATAAGTCTATCTATTCCATGCATACTAACCGTTAAAACGTATATACGTACAAAATAAGTTTATTTATAAAATTAAACATATCTACACTACTAATATAATAAAAATATCACTACATATTATAAAATAAAGTCCCCCGCCCGCGCCGCGTCTGTCTGGCGTCTGTGTGTCTAAACGCGATAACTTAAAAACGACCTAAAGGATTTTCATACTTTGATGATGAGATTTGATGGAGTGATTCAAATTATACAACTAAAAGTTTTGTGTAAATTGGCTGAACTATGACGATGATTGTTGAAGATGTCGATGATGATGATGATTCACTGGCGTGCGCCGCGTAAACTAATAAAGTTATATGATAACAATGTATTACAGAATTATTCCTCTTACAACGATCTTCACAAATTGTAGCAAGCTATGTGCGTGTACCTAGAGGCGCACCCAAGCGAAGCGAGGATAAGATATTAGTATACAATAAAATGACTGATGTAATGTATTATTTATTTTTATGTTCTAAAAATCGTTTCTTTATATTTTTTTTATAAAATTACATTAGATTAAAATTAAAAAAGAAAAGATGTGAGCAAATATTACTAATATATTACTTTCGCTAGTGTAGCTCTAGCTGTAATTTTGTAATTTATGCCTTTGTCTATGTCAGAAATCAATCAAAATGACAAAACAATATTTTTTATAATCTGTGATTCAACGGCCGTATAATATTCAAAAGTTTAAGTTGTTAATTGTTATTTTTCTAAATAATTGTTCATTCATGTTGACTCAATTTAAAATTAGTTAGAATTATAAGCGATGGAAGCTAATAATTTTATTACGAAGATTAAAGTTAGTGGTGTTGATAGTGATAACTATAACATAGGTGAAAGTTTAGCTGAATACCAGGAGATAGTGGATAAATTATCATCAAAAGATAAAAGCACATTTTCACTGAACGTCCTGTGTATTTTGTGCAGGTAATTTATTGACAACAACAAAATTATACTTTAATAAATCTATACTAATATTATAAAGAGGTAAAGTTTGTGTATTGTGAGTGTGAGCTTGTAACGTTGTAGGGTGTAATCTCTGGATCTACTGAATCGATTTAGATGAAATTTGGTAGGAAGATTGTTTGAGACCTTGGGAAGGACATAGGATATTTTTATCCTGGAAATCCTGCTTTAAGGGGTGAAAATGGCGATGAAAGTTTGTACGGGGATCAAGCTAGTGACGAACCCGAGCGAAGCGAGGGTGAGTCGCTAGTAGTATTCATAAAGTAGAATTAGTTTTTAAAACTTATTCAGTGATTATAATCTCTGGTTGACAGTGTTTAATTTTTTCTGTAAAATACAAATATTGTTGAACATAATCAGTAATTTAAAGGACATAATATGGTAATTTTTCTCATTCAAATTTATTTCAGGAATCTAGACAAAGTCCCCAAATGGCGGGACAGTATCGACAACACGGAACTTCTGAGGCTCAGTATACAATGTTTAAGACACACTCGATCATTAGAAGGGTCAGAACATCAAGTAAAAATGTTATCTTGTATATATCATATACATAAGCACATTGTAAGACAAGTAAGTTATCAAGTACAAAACACAGTTAAAATGTGTCAAAATAATGAAAAAGAGCAATAAGATTATAAATATTTTAAAATAGAAAGTATAGAATATATAGGCCCTCTGTTATATTGCATTTACCCATAATTAATAGTACATTCAATATGGTTTACCATTTCGTTCAAGTTGGTTAATTTAAAATTATTAGTATAGTTTTGTTTCAAATTCTATACACTTCATATAAATTATGGTTTAAATATAAAAATTCATACTAATATAATTATAAATGTGAGAGTTTGTGAGGATGTTTGTTTCTTTTTCACACCAGAATGGCTGAACGGATCTAAATGAAATTTGGCACATAGATAGATTATAGTCTGGAATAGCACATAGGTTACTTTTTATTCCACAAAAATGTTCAGTTCCCGTGGGACAGATTTATTTTGTTCTAGGAAAGAACCCTAGGTGAAGTGATGGTGAGTTGTTAGAAGCTTCGTATTCTAGGCAGAAGCTTTTTAGACTATTCTGAGTGCTGTTTAAGATTGCGAATTCATGCTTTCAAAGAAATGTTTCAACTATTTCTTTGCTAGTTTTTATTTTTTTTTAATTTGGGTAGTCACTAGTGTAGAATACACCCAACAATTTTTTAAACTAATAGACAGACAGACAAAAAAAATATGTATTTATTATAAGTACCATACATATTCAATATGCATTTAGTATAAAGCTGTTATTTTGACATTACAAACAGACTTAAATTTTATTCATCTGTATAAATTAGTGTAAATAATTTTATTTTATTTTGGTATATTTTATAAGATATGATTTTGTTTTTTCAGACTTCTTCAGTACTACCAGAACTTATTCTAAAACTTTCTTTTATGCCATTTGAGTTTGATGATAGTAACTTACTGAAAGATTATTGTAAGACATATTGGAGTATTTTATGTGACAGACTAACATATATAGAAAAATTAAAAACTTTAAAAATGCCTATAGTAAAATTGCTGTTAAAATTAACAGAAGATATCATAAAGACTATTAATATATATGATACAGAACAGTTTTGTACCAACTTGCTACAGTTTCTTATTAAAAAAGTCCATTTTATATTTAACGATTGGCCAAAAGATCTCAACAATATGTTTGGACAGATATTTGACTGTATTTCCAAGAAAGACTTAAAAAGCTTTAAAAGTTTACCAGAAAAAGAATGTTTAGACTTATATGTGAAGCTTAATGATATTTTGTATATAGTAACGGATAATTCGTTAAGAAATAATTTTAATCACTCAGTCTTAGATATAGTAACAAGAGTGTGTATTTCCCTTCTCGGACATCGTCCGGATATGTTTCATTGCTTCCAAACCTTTTATTTGAACTCTTTCTGCTGTATCTTTAAAGATAAAACTAATTCTACATTAATAGAAAATGTTCTAAACAGTTTATTGGTATCATGTCAAATGACAGAGAAATTAGGCTATAAACACACTCTATACATGACATATCCTTTTATTAGTCAACTTTTAAGACTGTTTATAGAGGATGTAGTAAACGAGAAAGACTGTAAAGAGTATTTTAACGAGACTGTACAGGAGAATTGTCTGATATTGATGCGGTTTTTAATTAAAAAAATGGAAAAAACAAATCAATTATTGAAATGCGAGAATTGTAAGGCAAAGTCTGGTTTGCATGATGCATTACGTTTGTCGTTTCTCGTTAAACATTTCGTAACGACATCAACAAATAACGGGATTGTTATAAAGAATTACTTATCCATCTATTATGAAATAGTTGAACAACAGTATGTAATTTTGAATGATTTAAGAAAACTGGGTTGTTTTAACCATGAGAAATATTTTAGAAAATTACAAACGGATGTACACAATACAGCAATTTTGTTGAATAAATGCCAATTTTATGATTTTTCCATTAAGTTATTTGAATTATACTTAAAAAATGAATTGAAAAATATAAGAAGTGATGCAGAATTAAAAAATATAAGCCGAGCTTTGTATAATAAAAGTATATGTGAATTGGATTTCAAATTGTATAATGAATCATTGCAAAATGCTTATTTGAGCCTGATTTTCTCTCTACCTGATGGTTTGAATTCTGAGAAATACATGAATTTAGTGATGGACATCAAGGCAAAGGCATTGAAATGTTTAACGGAAGATGAGGAAAGTAACGATTTACAAATGACATCCATTTTGGATGTGTGTAAATTATTGTATGATGATAATTTGTATGGTAATTTGAAGCCTTATATGAAGAATTTAAAATTCAGGTAAGCTCCAGCTATCTAGTAAAAAAAATATTTCGGAATCTGTTTTTTTTTTATAATTTTTGTTTTCATTGTTATATAATTTGTATCCTATTGTGTAATTACTAATTACTTTAATTTTAACTATTTTTTTTTCACTTTTTTTTTATTATAAAACAAATCCTTTAATTTTAGTTAATATTATAAATGTGAAAGTTTAGATGTTTGGATGGATGTTTGTTACTCCATCAAGCCAGAACGGCTGAACGGCTCTGGATGAAATTTGGCACAGAGATAGATTATAGTCTGGAATAGCACATAGGCAAGGCACATATTATTTTTATCGCGAAAAAATGTACGATTCCCGTGGGATAGATTTGTTTTTATCTTCGGATGAATCCGAAATGAAGCGAGGGTGATTCGCTAGTTATTTATAATAATAGTTTTCATGTTTGATTTTATATTCTTTTTTCATTTTCAGCATCCTCTTAAAACACGAATTTTCAATGTATATCAAACTATGGCCCTCCATAGTGCCTATAGCCGGTGTTTGGAAGTCGTTACACCATTTACTGAAGAAGAAACATAACTGGGTCAAAGGTAAATAATACATCTACTCAGATATACAATCAGTGATAAAAAATGATGTTACCGAATGAGTGCTCATTTGAAAATTTGAACTAGCTTTTAATTTTTTTTTGTAAAAACAACTTTAAGCTTTGCCATTTGAGGTTCAATTTACATTGTTCTATATATATATATATATATATATATATATATATATATATATATATATATATATATATATATATATAGTATATAGTATATGTGTGCACGTTTGTTACTCCATCACGTTAAAACGGCTGGACCGATTTGATAAAACTTTAATATACAGATAGACTATGAGCTGGAGAAACACATAGGCTACTTTTAGGTAGGTAAATTTTTATACTATCGAAAAACGCCGAGAGGAAGCTAGGTCATCCATGCACTATACTTGACTAAAAATATTTTTAACCAAAAAGGTTCTCAATTCGTCGGTATCTTTTTTATTTTTTTTTTATGTACGTTCACCGATTACTCAAAGACGCATGGACCGATTTGGATTTTTTTTTCGAAGGGTATACTTTCCAGGTGGTCCTATTTAAATTTTATCGAAATCAGTCAAGTGGTTTTTAAAAAAATCGGCAATAATAATACTAGCAAGTAGCAAGTCATCTTGGGTCCGCTCGGGTTCGTTCCCAGTTACGTTTTAACGTTTAGTATAGATTTCTCAGAGATGAGATATTTTCCCGCAGTAAAAAGTATCCTATATGTTGACCCGGATAACTAGTTATCATCATTCCAAACATTAAAATCTGTGCAATGGTTTTTTCATGATGCGTTCACAGACAGACAGACTCAGAATTTTATTACACGTATAGAAGAATCCAAAAGCCTATGTAGCTTTTGCATTAACGAAATCGACGTTTTTTGACGTCGTAAGTTTGTTTGTCTGTTTGTTTGTGTAAATAAAATAAATGAAATAGTCACATCAGTGTTAATAATTTTTTTTTTTTTAGATGAAAACGAAGATCTATTATTATGGACTTTATATGAAATTGTATTACAAACTCCTTCATATGTGAGGACTATTCATAATGAGTGCTTCAAAAATATTGTGGATGAACTGCTCGAAAGATTTGAAGAAACTCCGGTAAGAACTTTCTACAAATACATAAAATACAATTATTAAAAATATTAGTCTGTTTATCCCGTCATAATCTCCGAAACGGTTGGATCGATTTTGATGGCGGATAGCTGATGTTATAAAGAGTAATTTAGGCTACTTTTATTTTAGAAAAAGAATTAGGGTTCCGATCAAAATTTTGACCCTTATATTAATATGAATATTATAAGTGTGAAAGTAACTCTGTCTGTTTGTAACGTTATCACGACTAAACCGCTGAACCAATTTTGATGAAGTTTGGTATATAGGTGGATGACCTTGGAGGTAAAGGCTACTATTTATCGCAAAAATGATACTTGAAGGGAGTGAAAAAGGAGTTGAAAGCTTGTATTGGAAAGAAATCATTTTGCAAGAAAAGGACAAAAAATCGTTACATATATCGATTATCCATCAATCAAAAAACTACTAGATACACAATCCCATGCAAAAGTTCTCTTAAAACTGTCACCAATTGTGTTTAGGTAATTTTTGTAGTTGAAATAAATATAAAATAATGTAAATTAAATCTTAAATGCAATGCTTAAAGTTGTTTTTACAAAAAAAAATCAAAAGCTCGCTGAAATGTTTGAATGAGCACTCATTCGGTGAGGATTTTTTTTTATCGCTGATTGTGTATCTAGTAATTTTTTAATTGATACACATATGTATATATATCCTATAATTATGGTGTGAATTTACAACAATACATTGTAATTTTTTCATATTATTTAGAGGTCAACAAAAGCCATAAATGGAAATATCCTAAACCTCATACAGCAAAAATTCACTATTCAGTCGCGAGTTTGAGGTCGATAATTCAAAATTAAATACTAAAAATAAAAAAGAAGGCCATGGAATGGATCATAATTGAAATGATCTTTCATATTATGTATTTAAACTTATAGAAAAATTGTTTTTTAAATGTGAAATTTGGTGTACGGACTCTTTAAGAACCTTTTTTTAATTTGCTTATATAAATTAGTTGTTTTTTTTTATTTTCAGGCACGCGTTCAAAACAAAGTGGTGTTCGCCTCTTTGTTGTTTCTAAAAGCGGAATATGATATTACCGAAGCCAGTTTGAAATACGGATGGAAGGTCCAACAAGTGAGTGTATATATTTATCTTTGCTATTCCTATATGACCTAGTGGTCTAGTGGCTAGCATGTAGGGCTGCATATCCGGAGTTCCTGGGTTCGAGTCCCGGTTTGGTCCACGTTTAGTTATTGCTGGTTTTTCTGTTAAGAAATTCTCAGTAACATCATCGAGATGTGAGTGAGATGCATAGGACTGCATAAGATTGTGGCATTATTTATTTGTATAGATATTATTTTGAAGTCCCAAACAAAGTCTACCCTGAATGTTTTTTTAAAAATATTTATGTTTTTTTTTATTTTCCACAGACAACAGATCCGGAACAAGTGCAAGTGACACGTACCATAGAGCAGGAGCATAGAGCTTTGACACACGCGCTAAAAGCTGTTGACGTATTAACAGACATCTTGCCGTATTTGAAAACAGGTGAATTATTATTTTGATTTTTATATCTGACTCACGACGATACGTTTCGCTCTGTTTGTAGTGACCCTACTTGCTGCGCCAGCGGTCGCGGGTTCTAGTCTCGCTGGGGGCATTCATTTGTGTGACGAGCACGAATGTTTGTACTCCAGTCATGGGTGTATATATTTATAATATGTATGTATTTAAAGTTATATATGTGTAGTGTATCCACTATCTGGTATCCATAACACAAGCCTCGTAGCTTACCATGGAACTAGATGGCGCTGTGTGTTAATGTCAAAAAAAGACAATTATATTCTGGAAACTTCTATCCCTTTCACACAATGTTTTAAATATCGGTAGCGAAGTCCGAGTAGGCGAGTTATATAAACTCAATTTTCTATTTTAGTATCGTAAATGATATATTAAAAATGCTAATAATAATGAGCAAATAAAATAATTATATTGGCAGCGGTGGGATTCGAACCCACGCCTCCGAAGAGACTGGTGCCTTAAACCAGCGCCTTAGACCGCTCGGCCACGCTACCACTGAGCTTTAGCTTCAAATATCACAATCGATGGGATTTATATTTATTTTTGTTTCATAGAACAAAAAATTTTTTTTTATAACATTACAAGTCTACTGGGATTATTTTTATTATTACCATGAGTTTCCCATTTTGTGATGTTAGTTTAAAATTTATTCAAATGATATATATTAGCGTTTTTCAGCGAATTTAAATATTATGTATATCTTTAAAAGAATATGATCTATGCTCGTACTTCTATAATAATTTTATGAAGGGGCAGAGTTTGTTTGTTTGTTTGTTCTCCAATCTCAGAAACTACTAATCCGATTTAAGCAAATCTTTTTACACTAGATAGCCCGTTCATTGAGGAAGTCTATAGGTTATATGTCATCATGCTACTACCCAAGGGAGCGGAGCAGTAATATAATATGGCAATAGTATTTAATAGCAAATTTATCACATAAAAATATGATTTAAAAATATTCATTTTCAGAAAAAACATCACAGCGTATACTCACCAGTTCCCTCCAGATATGGCAAGTTTTCGTACAACAACTGCTGTGTATGGAGCTGTTGGCACACGGCTTGCACTTGGCGCTCATTTGCTGCCAAGTCGCTGAAGTTTGTGATGATAAGTGAGTATTATTATAATCGTTGTATAATTTTGTGGGTAGGTGCTGTCTGTAACAACTATATATTGAACTTTGAGAGTCTATCTCCGGTGAACATGTGGGCTGTAGAAAATTCTACAAGTCCGAAGTTAAAAACCAAAATAAATACGCGAAAAAATCCGAAAACATAAAAATTATTAACAGCGTTTCAATCATGTTAACTTTAAGAAGATTTTAAAAACATTCCGTACTGAAAAATTTAAAGAATGCTGATCATTTACGTTCTGTTATGGGTTCCTGGATGAGACCCTTTTAAATATATATAAACGTCATGTGTATAGGTATAGCTCCTAAATTATCTAACTGTTGTGTCTGTTTCATTCGTTTTTAATATGCAATCAAAAAGTCTGTGGTGTTCATAGACTCACTTGATAAAAATAAATATTTAAAAAAAAATAATCTTTGTTTAAAAACAAACAACAACAAACAAATAACAAATAAACAACAACAATTTGTATACTGGCAACATACCCTCGCTTTGCTCGGGTACGTCGTCCCTGGTACGTGGATTCTGTTCACGACTTCATAGGTTTTATTTTTTTTGCGCGGAACCCTGATTTTTTTTCTAAAATAAAAGTAGCCCAAGTCACTCCATATAACATCAGCTATCTGCCAGTGAAAGTCCCGTCAAAATCGGTCCAGCCGCTTAAGAGATTAGCTGAAACAAACAGACTGACAGTCAAATTTTAAAAACTTTGTATTTCTCACTAGGATATTATTTAATTTTATATATTATATTTTACAGACAAGCGTATGTGAGAAACGCCAGCGCTCTTATAAGCTATATGACGAAAAACGGCGAATTTGAATCTATAATGATGCAAGCGACGAAGTATTGTGGGGGGCTACTGGTGAATTCTGAAGATTTAGATGTTGCTTTGGTTTTCCTTTGCGAGATGGCGGTATGTATATTTTTATTTATATACTAGCTGTACCCCGCGGTTGCACCCGCCGGACGGTTTTTATAAGGAAAATTATGGGTGTTGTCGACTGTAAAGATAGCTGATTCGTTTATATATAGTGAAGGAAGGAAAAGGATTCGCCAACCTGGTAGCTGCTGCTTTTCATACACATCTCACTTCACTCCAGAGTAATTTTATAGTTACCAAATTCACTAGCTGGCCAGCTGAGCGCACGCGTGTTATTGACACTAACAGGGAGGTAGGATGGTAGGTCATATATATATATATATATATATATATATATATATATATATATATATATATATATATATATATATATGCGGGTTCGAGTCCCGCTGGTGCCCATTCATTTGTTTGATGTTCATGAATGTTTGTACTCCAGTCATGGGTGTTTATATTTATAATATATATGTATTTAGTTATATATGTGTAGTGTATCAACTATCTGGTATCCATAACACAAGCCTCGTAGCTTACCATGGGACTAGATGGTGCTGTGTGTTAATGTACCAACATATTTATCATATATGTACAATTGTACAATTATAATATCATATTTAAATTTGTAATATAGAATGTGTACATTTACTAAACTTATTATATAAATTTTTTATACTTTTATTTCAGTGTTATTATGCGAAATGTGGAAAGATAAGTGTTTCAGCGAAGTTGGTGGAAACTGTGCAGAAGAAATTGCTTTGGGCTCAGGAGAAACATCCGGGTGTAGATTGTAAGTATTACAGATGACATAATACAGAGATTTGTAGTTAGTTGATACTCACGTAGGATATGATATCACCTCCAGGTAAATTTCTAAGAAATTAATGAAATTTCTAAGAAATCTATTGTTAACTGTAACGCCGGCGTGTCCGCGCTCGTGGAGGGAATAATTATTGTATTGATATATTGTAAATCTATACAGATAAATAAAATTAAATTGTCTGTTTGTAATGTCAAAATGACAGCTTTTTACTGAATGCATATGAAATTATATACGGTACTTATAGTAAAAAACATTTTTTTTTGTGTCTGTCTGTCGGTTTGTTTCTGCTAATCTCGGAAACGGCTGGATTGATTTTGACGGGACTTTCCTTGGCCAGATAGCTGAATTTATAAAGAGTTACTTGGCTACTTTTATTTTAGAAAAAAAATTAGGGTACCGCGCTAAAAAATTAAAACCCATGAAATTGGAAACAAAATCTGCGTACCGTCCCAACGAAGCGATAGTAAGTTTCTAGTTATTATTATATTTAAAACTGGCAATACCCGCGGCTTCGCTCGCGCTAAAATTACAAAAGAAACGTCTAAAAAGTGGGTTTCATACAAACTTTCATCCCCTATTTTACCCTCTTGGGGGTTGAATTTCAGAAAACGCTGAAACATATAACTCATTATTTTTGTCGTACTCAATTCATACGAAATTTCATGCAAATATGTCCATGGAATAAACAGTTTCATACAAACTTTTATCCCCTATTTCACCCCCTTGGGGGTTGAATTTTGAAAAATCCTTCCTTAGTGGATGATGGATCCTTTTATATACTAGCAATACCCGTGGCTTCGCTCGCACTAAAACTACAAAAAATCTCTAAAGAGGTAGTTTCATACAAATTTTCATCCCATTTTTTTACCCCCTTATAGTTATAGGATGAATTTCGAAAAATACTAAAACACGTATTTATTAAATTTTATTGAAAAGCATTAATACAAAGTTTCAAGTAATTCTGATCATAAATATTTTTTTCGATTGTATTATAACGTGTTTTCCCGTGGAAATTAGATAATCTCCCGCGGTAAAAAGTAGCCTATGTAACTCTTGAACCTTCCAACCATCTCCACACAAAAAATTACGCCAATCCGTCACTCCGTCTCGACGTGAAAGAAGGACAAACAAACAAACACACTTTCACATTTATAATATTAGTATGGATATAGAAGAGCAACTGCTAAGTTTCTCGCCGGTTCTTCTCAGCAGAAAACTGCATTCCTAGCCAGTGGTAGTTTCCTCACGGACTGACTACACTGATAATTAATTTTAATTTAAAATGTAAAACTGACGAGACAAAAGTGCTTTTAAATCTATTTGAATAAAGTATATTTTAATTTGATTAATCAATTATTCCAGTTTCACTCTCTATGGGCAGTTTGATGTGTGCTCAGTTTTTGCTCAGACCGGACTCGGGGCTGACCACTCTGAGCGCTCTCAACGCCATACAACGACATTACCTGGCTACGTCCAGTGATTGTAAGTTAATTTTTTTAATTATATATAAAATAAATCGCAATATCGGTCAAAAATACTATAAAAAAAAAAACTTTTTTACCGACTTTAAAAAGGAGGATGTTCTCACTTTCGGAATTTTTTGTGTGTATGTTACGGGGTTTTCATATTTGTTTCAATGAATATGTAATATTTTAATAGTTGGTGAAATAAATGAAAATGGCGGTGAGTTGGTTAATATCTGCTTCACGAGTGTGTTTTAAATTGTTTTGAGAAATTTGGATGGTATTATTAGGTAGTACAGTTAGATATGTAGATTACTAGCGATTCACCCTCGCTCTGCTCGGGTTCGTCCCTTTTTACATTATAACAGTATGGAATAGATAGGCTATATATTATACTAGCACTGCCCGCGGCTCCGCCCGCGTTCAAATGACCAAAAATCAAATTCTTAGGTTTTACATTTTAGTATACTCTTACATTGCAATGTTTGTATTTTTTCGTAGAAATGGGATTTTACGGCGGTAAAAAGTATTCTATACGTTGACCCGGATAACCAGCCATCACCATACCAAATTCCATCAAAATCCCTCCAGTGGTTTTTCTGTAATGCGGTAACAGACAGACAGACAAACACATAGACAGACAAAAATTCTAAAAACTATAGATTCAGCCTCTGTATCGATAATAATGTCTATTTCAATAAGATTTTCCAAAAAATATTTAATGTACAGATTCGGCTTAGTTACAATTTTATTATATGTATAGATGATATATATATATATATATATATATATATATTATAGAGCTTTACATCTCTTACTAGATCAATGTTCGATTCTGCATACAACCTTCTGTCCCATATTTCATCCCCTTAAGGGATGATTTTCGGGGTAAACATTATTCTATATGCTTTCCAGGGTCTCAAACTATTTCCATTTTTAATTTTTAATAATAATCTTTTTAATTATTAAATTTAATTTAAATTGGTTTAGTGGATTAAGCGTGAAAAGGTTACAGACGGACAGTTAATTTTGCATTTACAATATTAGTATGGATAGCAATAAGGTATATGATAATAACATGACCGAATTAATCATTTTAACGACACGTTTGGCTCAGTTTGCTTGTGAACCTACATGCTGTGCCAGCGGTCGCGGGTTCAAGTCTCGCTGGGGACATTCATTTGTGTGATGAGCACGAATGTTTGTACTGCAGTCGTGTGTTTATATTTAGATGGTGTTGTGTGTTAATGTCCCAACATATAATTAAAAAAGTACTAACCAACCCCCTTGCCCCCAGCCGGGCGCTGGTGCGCGCGCCGCACGTGCACGGCGCAGGCGCAGCGCGGCGCGAGCGCCGCCGGCGCGCGCTGCGCGGGCACTGCGCGTGCGCTGCGCGCGTGGCGCCGCGCGCTGGCCGCCGCCGCCCCGCGCGCCCACGCCCGCGCCGCCGCGCGCGCCGCGCTCGCCGCCGTCAACGCGGCGGGGGACGACGCGCTGGTTAGTCTCAGTGTGGCCGGCATTGAAAACTATCCTGTATACTGACCCGGATAACCAGCTATCGTCATACCAGATTTCATCAAAATCCATCCAGTGGGTTTTCTGTGCTACAGTCACAGACAGACAAAAATTTTAAAAACCACAGTTTCAGCCTCTGTATCGATAATAATGTCTATTTCGATAAGATTTTACAAAAAATATTTAATGTACAGATTCGGCTTGGTTAGAATTTTATTATATGTATAGATAATACAATGATGTTTAATATCAACAATAAATTATGCATTATTTATATACAAATATACTAATGGTATATAGTCTAAAATTGAATTAAAATAGCAAAAAAAAAACAATTAGTATATTTTATATACAGGGTCATTTTTAATTTATTGAAAACCTTTTGGAAATATACTATTTACGTCATAACAACAACATCTGTAACAAGAAAAAATAATATTTCTTAAATTTTACAAAAATAAAAATATTTTTATTGCACCTTCTAAACGGTAATAGTTCAGCGTTAGCAAAAGAGAGTGCGTGTCCAGTGGAGGGGAGGGGTGGTTGGGGAGGGGTGGAGGGGGAGGAGTGGGAGTGGAGGGGGAGGGGTGGAGGGGTGTAGGAAGTGGCCCTAACTCATTTAAACTTGGCCAGTTGCTAAAACTTTAAAGTTTAGAAGGTGCTATGAAAATATTTATATTTTTGTATGAAAATAAAAATTTAAGAAATATTATTTTTCCTTGTTACAGGTGTTGTTGTTATGTTGTAAACAGTATATTCCCAAAAGGTTTTCAGTAAATTAAAAATGACCTTGTGTATCATAATATATATATCATCTACCAAAAGTTAATACAAAGATTTGTTTCAGATAAAGATCGATAACCGCCTAAAATACATCCTCGGACTTCAACCGTCGAGTGAAGTTACACAAACAAACATACAAAAACAACAACTGTTCACTCCGAAACAGACAAATTTAGAAACCATGCGAGATTGTATGTTCAAAAAAAATCAAACGAGCCCCTCTCTCCCTTGTATACCCATCCCCGCCTTCAAATCTCCCGAATTTATGTCCCATACAAGTTGCAAGTGCTACGCTTGCGAACCAGTATGTACAATACTTGCATGCAACATATTGTTTCTTGAATCATCCACGTATTTCAGAGCCAAAGAATTTGATGTAGCGAGAAATTATTTTAATGGTACTTTTGAAATGTTTGAATTGGCTGAAATTAAGTTGAAAGCTATTTTCGACGGTTTTAAACCAAGATTTAATTATTCAGTTATAAAAGTTCTCAAAGATATGTATTGTAATGAATTTAATAATGTTTATATCGAGTTTTTGGTGGAGCTTTCGTTTTTTGAATTGGCTCAAAATGAATTTGGGAAAGCAGATGATTGTATCATAAAGATACATGAAGTTATGACAGGAACAGATGTAGATGCGTATTTAAGGAATGAAGTTCACAATCTAATGGTCGCATCAGCGCAAATAAGAGAAATCGTTAAGTTTAAACCGAAAGAAACCGGCCTAGAAAATGAATTTGAAAATCTTAAACTAAGCCCCGCAAAAGAAACAGATTTACCAAAAACTCCAGAAACCAAAATAATGCCAAAAATAGATACGGTTAAAATAGTTAAAGACGAAGAGATACCCAAAAAACGCAAAGTCATCAAGTTGAATTTAGACGAAACGAGTCCCGACGAAGTAGAAAAAACGGAGAAACCGAAACCGAAGTTCAAAATACCGGTGCCTAAACCGATTACGTCGAAACCTGTTTTAGAAACCATAACGCCCAGAAAAACCCGGTCTAAACCAGACATAACCATACAAAAACCATCTTTGGATGATGATTTCGAAGTTTTTACTCCAAAAGTGGCAAATGAATCGCAATTTTTTACTCCCTGCCAGTCGACTCCGGCGGAACAGTTTTTCACACCAATGACTTCATTGAAAACTTATTCGAGGAGAATAGTTAAAAATTTAGAATCAGAATTTTCTACTCCAAAAGCAAATCTGAGTATAAAAGAGAGAGATACACAGCGAAAGAATAAAGTTGAAAGTGGTTCCGTAAAATCCCTAAAAGATAAAAGAATCCTAAAAAGGAATACCAGTCCAGGAAAATTGGTTGAGGAAAAACCGGTTTTGACGAGAACCAGACGAATCCGACAACCGGTTTTGACTGATAATAAATAATTTTTTTATCCAAATATCGTGAATTTTCGTATGAATATGCCTTTATCTTGTAATTAATGTATTTTATTTCTATCTTTATATATTTAATTCTTACTATGTTTTTTTTTAATAAATGACTATGGATTATAATTGTTTTTATTTTTTTATGATTTTCAGTAAACAAAACCTATAATATTAAACGTGCGTAGTTTATAAATTTATGTTACGCGGCGCTAGTTTATTAGAAGACATCAAGTACGCCTTCATACAACCTCTGTGGTGTTCGTCTGCGCAGGCGCCAGGCAGGCAGGACAAGTATGACGACGAAGAAATATGGATTGACGTTCTGGCGGGACGTATGATTTTCTGTTGCGTATATAAATTTTATTAATTATTGTCAATATAACGATTATATCAGGAAAAGTGTCTCTTTGTTTCACAAAAGATTCGCTTTTATTTTTTACCGGTTGGTAATGAACAAGCAATGAGTTTTTAACCGGTTTCGAGCGCTCACCAGAAGTCACAAGTTCGAATACCGCGTGAGATATGTGTAGAAATAGGGATAAAAATAAAAAAAAATATACAAAATAATATTGATATTCGTTTATAAGCCATAAAGTTACACAGTAATATTGCAAATAAATAACTTCTAAGCATTACTGATATCTGTAACATGTTCACATATAAATAATCGTATCTTCTTAATAATAAGTATTTAAAATCGATTTTTACCAAAACAAAATTGATTCATCGAATCAATATTTTGTTTCAATTAAAAAAAAAAACAGACACAATTTGGACACTCATTTTTGAAAACCTATTTAAAAATAGATTTTATTAAAAACTTCCTACAATTCGATACAAAAAGTTGTAATTTCGAAACGACCTTCTTTATACATTCCGTTAAAATAAATATTACGTCACATCGTCCTAATATTTCGATTAAAAATCAATTTTAAACTACAAGCGTGAGAGTACAAAACTTAGGCTATAATTATGTGTAAGTTCTTGCTGTCAGTGCAAAAGGGGCCTAATTGTGAAACTTGTAAAAAAAATTAAAAAAAAAAAGTTTAAAAAAACCCGACTGCGAAAAAGCGGACTATACAGATGAGAACAAGTTGACGAAATAACAACTATAAATAAATATGTTGGTACATTAACACACATCACCATCTAGTTCCATGGTGAGCTACGAGGCTTGTGTTATGGATACCAGATAGTTGATACACTACACATATATAACTTTAAATACATACATATTATAAATATAGTACTGTGCAGTAGAAAACATACACACATACAGCTATTATAAAACATGTACATATTATAAGTATTATCACGTCAACTCGTTCTCATCTTTTTAGGTCGCTTTTTAGTCACGTTTTTTGTAAATAATTTTTTAATTTGTTTTTTTTTTATTAGTATTAGTAGTATTCTCATTCCAAATTACATTCAAACATATAAGTTGTATATATTTTTGCAAGCCATTTATTGTTAAATTTATTTTGAAACCCCGTTTTGAGGAAAAAACATTTTAAAGACAATATTATGGCGCAAAAAATAAGCCAGTTAAATTTGTCTAATTTTGATATACTTATCGTCATTCTCACAATAAAGAACAATCTAACGGCACTTAAAAGCTGAAATCTCAAGCCGTTTAGACCACAGAGCGTGCCATAGAAATGTACACTCGAAAAACAACCTTTTTTTCAGCTTAAAAAGTAAATAAACATTCAAAGTTAGACCACTTTTGCACTAAAGCCGATACAATCTAACATTAAAAACATCCATAATTTCACCGTTTTATTTACATTATTATAATATTTTAATTATAATGTTAATAAAAATGAAAAATCCTATTCTACGTGAAAACGTGAACGTATAAATAACTATTTCATTATCGAGATTACAACAAGCTACATACATACATACATACATAATAAAATGTACTAAACATTTGTTTACAAAATCCACTCATCGAAAATAAATTTTTAAATATCAATTTTTAAAATTTTTAAATGTAATTTGAATACATTTAAACCACCAAAAGTCAAATTAGTAAAAAAGAAATATTTTTTTTTATTGTGGCATAAACAAACTATACCTTTGCTTATAAGTCAAACTACAAATAAAAAAAAGAAAAAACAAATGACATTTCAAACATATATTAGTAAGTGGTTTTTTTAACATCTTTATCAATGAATAATGATTATTTAAACATTTATTTTTTTTAATTTTAAAAACTATATAAACGAGGTTGTAATTGTTAGCTGTTAGTTCACTTTCAACTATTTCAACCACATTTATGTTACATATTTAAATACATCGATCAAAAACTACTAAAAACACAAATTCCATACAAAAGTTCTCTTAAAACTGTCACCGATTGTGTTCAGGTAATTGTTCTAGTTGAAATAAATATATACGCCAATGTAAATTGAACCTTAAACGCAATGCTTAAAGTTCAAATTGTTCAAATGAGCGCTCATTCGGTTAGGACATTTTTCGCCGCCGATTGTGTTTCTAGTATTTTTTTGATCGATGTTTAAAAAGCTAAAACCCACTAAGTCCAAAATATTTAACAGGAAAAAATTACTCACTGAACAACCAAATCGTCATCATTACAATTTTATTATATGTATATAGATTAAAAACCAAAAAAAACATATCTTGTATAGAGACGTGACTTAATGAGCTTTAACTTTGCAACATCAAAATAGAATATAATTAAACTATTTTTTATCTATATATAGATTAAAATTATTTTTTTTTGTTCTCTATATACTAACATTATTAATATAATCTGTCATCGTACATAATAGATTAAAACTACTAAATGTTATTTACAATTTTTTATGTAAATAATTAATATACTCAGTTTGTTCATTTAACTATTTATCATATATTTTTTATCATTTATCATACATTATATATATATATATATATATATATATATATATATATATATATATATATATAATAAGTGAAATGCTAAAAAATTAGCAACATTTATTTCTACTGTTTTACATATAAGCAGGGCTCGGAATCGGTATAAAAAACCGGTTAATTTCGGTAACGTAACTGTTAGTTTATCACTCGTTCTTTAACCGGTTAATGAAAATGAACAGTTTAATAAAACGAAATAATAATGATTAACGGTTATTCTTAGATAAAGGTTGGATTTCGGTTTTGGTAATGAAATAAACCGGTTAATTCATTCATAAATAGGAAATGTGCATGCATCCTTCTACTAAGCTATTCACCATTGGCAAAGACGCGGCAAATATAAACGCTCAAAAACTCATTTTAACCGGTTAATTTTGGTTTTGGAACCGAATTCGTCGAAAACTGTTCTCTCAGATTTAACCGGTTAAAGAATGTAACCGAAATCTTAAACCGAAAAGCATTTCGGTTTGGGGTCAATGACCAAAACCGGTTTAAAAATTGAACGGGTTTCCGAGCCCCCGTATATAAGTGACATAACTTCCATATATAGGTTATGTCAAACATACGTACATACATGTAATATAAAGAAAACAAAAAAAATTGCCCGTACGCAATAAAAACTACTTATTAATTTCAACACATTACGGTATATTATAATGAACAATATTTACAGTGAAGGGAAGCCTTTCCTATTATGTTCTAAAACAAAGCAGTATCTTTTTTTGAACTAGGGTAAAAAGATAGGTCATTTTTTTTTAATCTGTATGTTTTTTTTTTTATTGAGTAGGTAATATATAGGTGAAGGGTGGTCCCATATACATTTAAAAAAAAGTGCGCGTGTGTGCAATTCTCACACGGTAGAAGTGAAACTTTAGAAAAGTAACCCACGAGAGAATAAGATGAATATAGAACAGGAGTGGGATAATTGTTAGGTTTATTTATTTTATAATATTTTTACCAGGTTTAAAAGTTATTTTACATAAATATATAATAACAACGGTTACCATGGCAACATGGCAATGTATTCTATCTCATTCTCTCGCCGGCTTAATCCTATATATTTATGCGTTTGTCTCTTTTTAGTGGCGCATTTTTGTTTAATCGAGTTTCAAATCACAATAATTCTAAAGAAGTTTCACTTTAAAAAATAATCAAGTGTGTAAAGGTGAAATAATTTTTAAAACTTTTAAGTTGGTATACTTTTTAAATTAAAAAGCATTATCTATATAAAAATAAATAAGCAAAGATAAAAAAGTCCAGTATCTTTTTCTCATCTGTTGCCATATCTTTAAATGATTTTCTTTTTTTTTATAGATAAATTAATTAAAGCTTGTCAATCGCTAGATTGGATTTAGCTTTTTTTTTAAAGCTTGTGTTTTAATAAAAAAAAAATGTAACCAGGTTTTTTATATAGATAGGTAAATTCTATTCACATATGTTTTCCTCAAATTTTCAATGATTGTTATCAGACTTCAACCACTGAGCGAACTACTTTTAAACATCCATATTATTTTAGTCATCAACCGACTTCTTCAAAAAGGAGGAGGTTCTCAATTCGGCTGTATTTTTTTTTATTTTACTGTTATTAACAATTTATGAAGCAATGGCATTCTTAAATATGAATTTCCCTAGTTTTAGGTCCTACAGTTAACATTGTACACAGTGGCGTAGCAACAGATGGGGTCGCATGGGGACCCTAATTCAAGGGGGCCCCATCGGACCACAAACTATCGTTTCATTCTAAACATTTTTTCGAGGACGGCCCTCACAGAAGTCAAAATGGAAATTTAAAAAAATACCGCAAGAAAAATGTCCTGAATTTCCGCATATTACTTTCATAATAGGCAAACGGGGGACTTCCATTTTTTTGCCAGGGGGCCCAAAAAAGCTAGTTACGCCACTGAATGTACATACATACATACATACGAATATTTTTTTACACATCTCTTAAAATCATAAATATGTTAAATTACAAATATTAAATATAAACATACCATTTAAAGACATTTAGGGGCAAACCAAAATGTTTTTCGTATACCAATTGGTATACATAAATAAGTACTAAGCAAATACAAGTTTCATATAAAAAAAAATCCTAACCAATTTTTAATCTGAAAAAATTTGTCCGTCTGTTTATTATGTAAGGAATTGTACATTATTATTATATTCAAATTTGTTATAAATTGATTTAAAAACTTCCGCCATTTGAATAAAAATCCATTTGAGACTAGTAATACTGCCAATTTAAAAAAAAATAAAAAAATGTTTATATCAGAATAAGTAAAAAAAATTGTCAAATACTAAAATGGATAGATGTACATATATTTCAAATAACTACAACTACAACTATCTGTACATAACAAACAAACGGACAAACGAAAAATAACACTACTTAATATAATTAAACACATAACACTCACTTATAAAGTCAGTTCACCCGAGAGAGGCAAAATTTAGAAACCACTGAGACCTTTGTACACTGGAATTAGGTTATACTTTAAGCGCACACAGTATGTAGATATTTTGGATGATCCACTTTTGGTGAAACTTTACAGCGACAAGTACATTTTATAGGTCATCTGAAAACCAATAAAATACGTATCATATATTTTTAATACGAAAATTAAGCAAAGAAAAATCAGTTCAAATCATTTTGATAGATACACAATCAATGACAAAAAATATCTTCACCGAATGAGCGCAGTTTTAATTATTATTTTTTTGTGAAAACAACTCTTTAAGCATTGCATTTAAGGTTCAATTTACTTTGTCGTATGTTTATTTCAACTAGAACAATTACCTAAACACAATCGGTGACAGTTTTAAGAGAACTTTTGCATGGGATTGTGTATCTAGTAGTTTTTTGATCGATGATTAAATTGAAAGGCAACCATGGCGTTACTTATATAACATATCAATTTGTTACTGATGTCAATATAAAATTAATAAAAGAATACAGTAAATCTGTCTAATCTTGACTATGGCCTGATCCCCCCCTCGTATTGAAGGGAGGCCCACGTCCAGCAGTGCGACGTTACAAAGGGTGTACTGACCAGGGCTCCGCCCCCGGGCGTGTCGGGTCGCGCCTCAGCGGTGCGCGGCCCCCGCGGCCAGGTCTACGCAGAGAACGGCGGCGGGGGCGGCGCGCCCTCAGCTGCGCCGGTGGCGCCCGCCGCGGCGGCGGCGCTCACGGCGCGTCTGTTACACAAACAGACACATATATAAATATATTAAAAAAAAACGGACACACAGGGTCACAGAGGGTTCCGTACAAATTTGTTTAACTTAATGAAGTTAAATTTTGGTACTTACAAGTTTTAGCGAAAATCTAAATTTGCCCATTTCTTTTTTTATTTATTATCGTGTTGACTCAAGACATTGATTTTTATACACCTAATAGGGACTATATACTTCAGTATCTGGTATAAATTTCAACATGACAGGTCCCGTTCCTGAGAAAATTGGTGGTGACACAGACAGATGGGCAAGAGTGATCTTATAAGGGTACCCTTTTCACCTTTTGAGGTACAGAACTCCAAAAACAAATAATATGTCAACTCACAGTGCCCCCCTCTCCTTCAGCCCAGCGCTCGTAGGCACGCTCCCTCTTCAGCCACTCTTGGTACTTGTACCACCACTCCTCCCACTTGACGTAGTCACCGAGAGTCAGACCTGAACAAACACATTGAATTATTAATATTAATAAACTTAAACACTTTCTTATATAATATTGATTTGATAGGTGTTCTTTTTAAGAATTTATAAACTAGAGTTCACCGAGTGGTCAAACTTCTACCATGTTCATAATTTTTGTTTTTATTTATATAACTAAAGCTAAACTAAAACAAAAAAAAACAAACAGATTGGTTCACAAACAATATGTTTATTTAAATTAATTTAATGTATTTCTAATGTATTTTATATAAAAATATTTCTACACTAAATCTCCATATAAACTTTAAATGTGTCAATTTCACATTCTTTCGTCAGCGTAATTTTCTTAAAAAGGGGTACAAAGTTATTGCTTCACGTATTAATATGTAGATATAAGCCCTTTTTCCAATATCTCACTGCTGGGCACCGGCCTCCCATCATTCTGTGGGGGAATCAGGCCATACCGTCCACCAGACTGACCAATTATGGGACAGACTTCATAGGTCTTATGTGTTATGACAGCTTGATAGGGTTTTTCAAACATGCAGGTTACCATACGATGTTCTCCTTCACCAAGTGGCAACTGGTAACCATATTGAAAATGATTCGCACAAAAGAACATCAGAGGTACGATACCCGGGATTTGAACCCACTTCACTCGGGTCTCCCAAACGAGCGTTACAACTAGAATACCACTGCCCGCGTTATTAATAAATGAATTTATTGTTATTCCCAATTATTTTAATAACATAAATTTTATACATTTTTAAATTGCTTTTGATAGGTTTAGAAGAAAAAATAATTTTCAAGACGGCCAAATTGATGCTTAAAATCCTCCATTTTGCATTATCAAATCTAACGACATATAATTAATCAAAATCGGTTCAGCTGTTTAGTAGCTAAAAGATAACATAGCCTGACATACATAATTGAGAAATAAAATACAAAACCCTCCTTGAAGCTATGCCGCAGTCAACAAAATAAAAATCATAAACACACAAACATATAATAAACAACTCACCTCTCAAATAACCCCTCTTCTTGTAATAATCATAGCGCACTCTCACATCGTCCCAAGATGGCAGACCTCCCGGAGCAACAGCTAGCAGTTCCTCTGGATAACTTCCTACTGGAGCTGGGTCGAGGCCACTGTGAATATAAAGCAAATTATATCTATACTAATATTATAAAGAGGAAAGATTTTTTGTTCGTTTGTTTGTACCGAATAAGCTCTGGAACAACTGGACCGATTTAAATGAAATTTGGTAAGAAGATAGTTTGAGACTCTGCAAAGGACTTATAATAGATTTTATCCCGAAAATCATCCCTTAATGAAGTGAAAATGGGTATGAAAGTTTGTATGGGGAATCAACTCGGGGAGTAACCCGAGCAAAGCGAGGTCACTCGCGTGGAAAAGAGTAACTTTTATTTATATTTGCTAACTCCTATTATTTTGAAATTTAACTTGTTTCTTTGTTATCCATTTTGGACCTATAACGCCATAGACAGACATATATAAACAGAAACACAAATCAAACTTACGAGAACTTTAAAAACATGTAACTATATACAGTACAACTCATTTAACACAAGTATTAAATTTAAAAAAACCAAACTCACGGGTAATCCCCGAGCGGGGGTCTGGCCAGGGGGTCCAGGGGGTCCGCCGGATCCCTCACAGCATCAGCCGCTTCGTCCCTCTCTATGTGCACGTGCAGGGCGCTGTCGCGGCGCGTGATGCGCATGTTCTCCAGCCGCGCGCACCTGGCGGCCGACCACTGCGCCATCTTGCCGAACCGCTCCGAGAGGGTTAGTCTGAAAGTATTAATATACAAATATTATTTCTGCCAATAGTAAACCTATATAATTTTTATTCCTACTCGATTCCTTTTTATATGAACGCCTGCAATTCCAAGAGTCATCATACGCAGTTCGCAATTCACCGTTTAAGTCTCGAGACGTAAAATAGAGCGCGCACCTGCTATAATTTGCATAGAACGTTTGAGTGCTTTGAGACGTGTGCTCTTATGAATACCATCACCATCTAACCGCTGCCGTTATCATCATTGGCGCTGAAGCTAGGACATGACGCAGAACTCCAGCAAGGTAGACGTGCTTTTTATATATTAGTATACTCTTACAATGCAGTTTTTGTATTTTTTCTCAAATATGAGATATTTTCCCGCAGTAAAAAGTATCCTATATGTTGACCCGGATAACCAGCCATCAACGTACCAAATTTCATCAAAATCTATCCAGTGGTTTTCTCGTGATGCGGTAACAGACAGACAGACAAAAATTCTGAAAACTATAGATTCGGCCTCTGTATCGATAATTATGTCTATTCCAATAAGATTTTCCAAAAAGTATTTAATGTACAGATTCGACTTAGTTACAATTTTATTATATGTATAGATATAACAGTAACTTAGCGAAATCTATGTACATGTTTCATGCAAAAATTACTGAGCTGACATCACTTGACTCTTTACCGAGTCAGATATGCAGACACACAATGAACACTATAACTCCTGTTCGCCTTTAGTATATAGAACCCTAAAAGCCCATGATTGTGTATTGTACTACTAGTGATGTAACGAATATTCGTATTCGCATTCGCGTATATTCGCATATTTCTTGACATTCGCGTTCGCAAATGTGAAAATCGAACATTCGTTACGTCACCGATTGGGACTACTTATTAAAGTAGGGGGGGGGGATAGTATTCGAGCGTGCGACCTCTGCGGCTGGGGCTCGGAGCTGGCGTCGCTGGAGTCGTCGCTGTCGGAGTCGGCGAGCGCGGCGGCGATGGCGGCGGGCGACACGCCGCGGCGCCGGCGCTCGCCCTCGCGCTTGATGTGCGCGGGCGCGACGGGCGGCCGCACCGCCAGCTGCGAGCGCTGCCACTCCAGCACCTGGCGAGGACGCGGGTACCGTGAGTTTTATACCTCTCACTTGAGAAACGATCGAGTCCCCTATGCGAGCGGCCACCGCGTTAGGGGATCTCCATGCCAAATTTCGACGCGAAGAGGCTCGAAAAGGTTACGGACGGACAGAGTTACTTTCGCATTCACAATATTAGTGTGAACAGTAGCATTTGTCGAGACAAATATTGTTCGCCTTCGACACCTCAACATCGGTTTCGTGAATATTTTTTTTTTTAAAGTTTCATTTAAGAAGAAAATTTATTATTTATTTTTAATATGAGGGGAAGCAGGCCATAATCCGTTATCTCTCCGTCTCCTCCCCCTATTCTGTCTCACTAGAATGTTCTACATTCATCTATACAAATAAATAAAATTGAAGTGTCTGTATGTTATGCCAATAACCAATGTAACAGCTTTTCACTGCATGTGTATGAAATTATATACCACTTATGATAAAAATACATTTTTTTAAATATTTTGTATGTTCGTCTGTTTGTTCCGGCTTATCTCCGAAAGGGCTGGAGCGGTTTTGACGTGACTTGTACTGGCAGATAGCTGATGTTTTAAGGAGTAACTTAGGCTACTTGTATTTTAAAAATTAAAACTCATGAAATTGTAAACAAAATCTTACCTAGGGAAAAGCGTAAGTGGCTGGTATTCATAAACTCTCACATAAAAATATCAAACATGCAAGACTTCGGCTTTATTTTCCCAAGCGACTCAGTAGCATAAGAGTTTCGAAAAAACCACAATTCATGTACAAATTACGAACCTTTTCCTCTCTGGTTCTCTTGCTGCTCTCCCTCGCTTTGAGCAGCTCCCGCGTGGGCTGCACGGCGCGCGCCGCGGGCGGGCGCTTGGCCCGCGCGGGGGACGGGGACGTGCGCACGCTGCAATAGAAACATCGGTAAATCCATCGAAAAACGTACTAGGATACACAATCAGCGACAAAAAATGGCCTCACCGAATGAGCGCTCGTTTGAACATTTGAGCATTTTTTTTTTTTTGTAAAAACAACTTAAAGTATTGCATTTGTTTTTCTAAACATAATTAATTGGTGACAGTTTTAAAAGAACTTTTGCATGGGATTGTGTATAGTGTACTTTTTTGATCGATGATTTTATAATATTAAATAAGCAATTTTTGTATGTATGTGTATCTCGGAAACTAAATTGAAACAAATTGATTTACAAATTAAGTTAAATCTTTACATATCGCGACATGAAGTCCCTTCCGCTGTCTGTTCGCTTAGGTCTTTTTAACTACTTATCGGATTTTAATGCAGTTTTCAGCAATAGATAGAGTGGATTCAAGAGAAAAGTTTATATGTATAATACATACATATTATAGGACAGTAAAGCCGAGAAATTCAAAGATTTGTATTTCATACTAACAGTTAAAACATACCTAGGGACGAACCCGAGCAAAGCGAGGGTGAGTAGCTAGTACAGCATAATTTATGCAACACTACAAATGCTTTTAATCGAATTCAATATAGAAATAATCACTTACCTAGGTTTAGTACTCTTCGGTGGAACCTTCTTGTTCTTAGCAGAGCACACCGAGCATGACTCGTCTGAACAACTGCTCGCTGAAGAACCCGATGGGGATGACTGGATATAAAAGAAAAAGAAAACAAATTAATATTGAAACACTTGTAGCAATTGGCATTGGTATTGGCGTGTTCAAACTCTCGAAAATGTTAAAAATAAACCATAGAAATGCATTCACAAATTTTCACCGATAATAAAGTATTTACTGCCAAAAATCATAATAACTTTAATTGATGTCTGAAAATTTTTCTTTGGTCACTGTTAAGTACCCGAACAAAGACAAAGTCAGCTGCTAGTCCATACTAATTTTATAAATGTGAAAGTGTGTTTGTTTGTTTGCCCTTCTTTCACGTCGAAACAGATGGACGGATTGGCATGACTTTTGTGTGTGGAGATAGTGGAGGGCTAGAGAGGGTGACAAAGGCTACTTTTACCGTGGGAGATTATATCATTCTCATGGGTAAATACGTTATAATACAACCCATAAGATTATTTATGATCAGTAATACTTGAAACTTGGTATTAATGCTCTTCAATATAATTAAATAAATACGTGTTTTAACATTCTTCGATTTTATCCCATAAGGGGTTAAAATAGATGATGAATATTAGCATGAGCGAGTTCTGTTAATCTTATATAAATTATAAATGTAAATTAGTCACCTTTCTGGGGTCAGGCGGGCTGGGCGGCCGGGCTCCACGCGGCGGGGGCGGAGGCCGGGTGCGGCGCGGCCGCGGGCTCGGGCTCAGCCGCCGGCGCACACTGCGGGCCGGACTGCGTCTATATACAAACAAAACAATGATTATAAAGCGGTGGCCAATCTCACTGAGACTAGTCATCTAAGCAGGAGATATTATTATTTACTCTCATACTACGGTGGGACGGCTATTCGACACGACCAGTGAGAGTTAAGGCGCAGGACCGACGGCTTTACGTGTTCTCCGAAGCCCGGGGGTGGTAACACAGCTAACTCCTCAACTTCGGACTATTCCTGGGACTTCCTTAACAGAAAGACTCAATAACTAAACTTAGCCCGAGCCGGAACTAGAATCCAGAACCTCCGAAAGTGTAGCCGTACATGCTAACCACTACACCACCGAGGCAAGGTAGGTAAACAACAACAAAACAATGATAATAGTGTAAATACATTTTTTATATATTTTTGTTGGTGGTATCTAGATAATACACAAGACTACTTTTTCATTGTTGTACTTTGACGAGCATAATGGACTATGACATAATCTATACTAATATTATAAAGAGGTAAAGTTTGTGAGTTTGTGACGTTGTAGGGGGTAGTCTCTGGATCTACTGAACAGATTTAGATTAAATTTGGTAAGAAGATAGTTTGAGACCCTGGGAAGGACACAGGATACCTTTTATCCCGGAACTCATCCCTTAAGGGGGTTAAAATGGGGATGAAAGTGTGTATTGGGAAGCAAGCTAGGTACGAACCCGAGCGAAGCGAGGGTGACTCGCTAGTAATATTATAAGGAGAGAAAAAAAATATAGACTGAGAACTCCTTTAAAAGTATTTTTTTTTTAATTATAAAAGTCAATGAAAATCTATCCCTTTAAAAACCATAAAGTCAGTCAAAACTCTAAACTTATATATCGAAATATAAACCAAACAATACCTAATAGGACTCCTCCTAGGGCTGCGTCTAGGGCTCCTGCGTGGACTCCTGGTGCGCGACTTGCGGGGAGACCGGCGCCCTACCGGCGAGCGGGACCGGCGCCCTATAGACCGGGACCTACGTATGGACCGCGATCTACGAGCGAGACCGGCTGGTGATCTGGAACAGAATTAAAAAGATACAAATTAAAGGCAGTGGTAGCCCAGTGGTAACACGTTCGCTTGGGGAACCGAGTGAAGAGAGTTCAAATCCCGGGTTTCAGTATCCATGATAAAATTCTAACCGAGTCAAATCTGTACATTAATTATTTTTTTTGGAAAATCATATCGAAATAGTCGTTATTATCGATACAGTGGCCGAATCTATAGTTTTTAGAATTTTTGTCTGTCTGTCTGGGAACGCATCACGAGAAAACCACAGGACAGATTCACCTCCTTAGGGATGATTTCCGGAATAAAAACTTATCTTTTTTTATAGATGAAATTTTTTTTGTATGTTGATAGCTGGTTATCCGGGTCAACATATAGGATACTTTTTACTGCGGGAAAATGTCTCATTTCTAAGAAATCTATACTAAACGTTAAAAAGTAACTAGGTACGAATCCGTGGACGACGCGCTAGTATTGTAAATGTGGAAATTCGTTCCTAGATCTAGATCTTTGTATTTTCTAGAATCTAGACTTAGACATCGGCTAGCATTAGGCAACTAGGGACACAGCTGAGCGAAGTTAGAATAAGTCACTAGTTTTAATGATAATTTTCAAACAATTTATTATTACCTAGACCTTCTCCCGGGGGACCGTGAACGTCTTGGGGAGACCGACCCCGAGCCGTCCAAATACATCTGTTTGTAGCCTGTGTGACGCCACCTACAATATTATAAATAATTTAATTTTCCAAATAAAAAAAAGAAAGCACCAAACAAAAACTTAAATTGATTCATTTTCTGCATTGAAGGAGCATTCGGTAGTATTTTTTATTAAATTTATTTTTCCATAGACAAAGTACCATCAAAAGAGGTCCAAATTTAAAAAAATCGAATTTAATAAACATAAACTGAATGATCAATTTTATTGCAGAATTTGTAAGCATTTTTCAATACTTATGCCTATCTTGATAAAAAAAAAAAGGTAAACATGGCTTATGTAATATAGAATATTTGCGTTCACATAGACTACAAAGCAGATAAAACTTTTCGGGACTAAATTGCCTTTATGTGAGGAGAATTACTAAAAATAATAATATACCATATATAACTAGCGACTCACCCTCAATCCACTTGGGTTCATGTTCTTATGTTTTTACGGTTAGTATACTTTTCTCAGTGATATTTTCCCACAGTGAAAAATATCCTATACATTGACACATATAACCAGCTATCATCATACCAAATTTCATCAAAATCTATCGAGTGGTTTACACGTGATGCGTTCAGACAGATAGATAAAAACTCTAAAAACTATAGATTCGGCCTCTTCATCGATAACTAGCGACTCATCCTCACTTCCTAGGTTGATTCCCCCATACAAAATTTCATCCCCAATTTCACCCACTTAAGGGATGATTTCCAGAATAAAAACAATTTTCTTTTATAGAAGAAGATTGAGACTCTGGGAACGACATGGGTTAGTTTTTATCCCAGAAATCATCCCTTAAAAATTATTAATTCTGTATTAAAAAAAAATGTTTCAGTAAATTGATCATTTGAAACGAATAAGCATGGATATGACCAAGCAGCCTATGCGTTAAAGTTATGGACTATCTGTATACTAAACACGCAAATTTGACCCAGACCCAAGACAGTTCACACAGACATAACAAACTTGCTCATTCTTATATTACTATGGTACCAAAGGTCATGTGACTTAAAAAAAAGGTAATAAATCATCTTTCTTTTTTATTTTATTTTCAGAAACGACGCCATTATAATTCCATTATGTTATAATACAGAGTATCAATAAATACCTATTTGGATCCTTCTCTTCCACTTCCAGCAACTTCCTATCCCAACTGCCGGGGGAGGCTTGCCGGGCTCTCTTCATCACATTATCTATCTCTTTCCTGCGGCCTGCGGGGTTTGAGGGGTCTGTGGAAAAAAAATATTACACAATTTTTTGAAGTGAAACTTATTTAGAATCGTTGTGATTTGAAACTGTGTCAATTGTCTGACAAATATATAATATTACTAGCGACTCACCCTCGCTCCGCTCGGGTTCGTCCCTGGGCTGGGGTCTGGGAGGACCACCCTTATTCTTATCACTTAGGGGTATGGAAAATAGATAGTAGCCGATTCTCAGACCTACTGAATACGCATATAAAATTTGTTAAAAATCGGTAAAGCCGTTTCGGAGGAGTACGGTAACAAACATTGTGACATGGAAATTTTATATATAAGATATTGTATCTGTATATCCGACTAATATAATTATAAACGCGAAAATTTGTAAGAATGCATGTATGGATGTATGTTTGTAACTCTTTCACGCCCAATCTCATAGCAAATTTTACTTCTGTTAAGCACCTAGTGTTGCACTCGAAGAAAATGAAGAATGAAAATGAAGCGAAGTCAATAGTAATATAAAAAAATAAATAAAAATATAAACAGACTTCCAGGCACTAAAATGTAAAAAATAACTAAACAGGGGTTTTCCTTTAGAATAGATACCTAATCAGATATTTTTGAAGTCGGTGCCAGCTGATGCAAAGTAAAACTCATATATTTAAAATATTGTCAGTTTTATTTGTTTTTTTAAAGTTTTTAATTTTCCATTTTTAGTGTAGACGTAATGAGCAGGTAATATTTAAGAAGAAAGTTTTTTAATAACATATTCGACTAAGCAATTTATTTATAAAAATATTTTATTTGTTGATTTTTTTAAAAAACCGCTTGACCGATTTCGATAAAATTTATATAAGACCACCTGGGAAGTATACCCTTCGAAACTAAAAAAAATATTTCCAAATCGGTTCAACCGTCTTGGAGTAATCAATGAACAAATACATAAAAAAAAGATTCCGACGAATTGAGAACCTCCTCCTTTTTGGAAGTCGGTTAAAAAGCTATTTATCTCACCATTTATCCTGGAGTGTTGCGGGTTACGGTCCATATGCAGGCGGTTCTTCGAAGCCGCCTCGGCCGCCCGCGACACCGACCCATTGCGACGGGACGACATTCTGAAATTAATAATTATTAAATTAAAACCAAGATGTCAATATTATTTCTTATACATATTTTAGATATTTTTTTATTAAAATAATATTTTGTTTGTGGGACTCCTTTTTCCATATCCTTGCCAAATTTTTAAGACACCTTCTAAATAAATACAACATCATAAAAACCAAGAAATATTACTAGCATTAAATACATTTAAATACATCTAATAAACATATACGTGATCAATTAATTACTTCGAATCTAATTAACACCATGCGGGGAATTTCACATATTGGCATATCATGCCTTTTAAAGAGAAAATCATCATCTCTTATTTCAAATCTACAACATGTTTATAAAAAACTAAGGACTCACCCTTGCTTCACTCAGAGTTCGTCCCTAGATAATAACAAATCTATCTTACGGGAACTGTACAATTTTCCGTGATAAAAAGTAGCATATGGGCTATTACAGACTATAATCTATTTCTGTGCTAAATTTCATCCAGATCCGTTCAGCCGTTCTGGTATGAAAGAGTAACAAACAAACATCCGTTCATCAATCCGTCCTCACAAACTTTCACTTGCATAAAATTAATAGGATATGTAAACTAGTTTTACTTATAAATAAATAAAAATATGTTGGGACATTAACACACAGCACCATCTAGTTCCATGGTAAGCTATGAGGCCTGTGTTATGGATACCAGATACTTGATACACTACACATATGTAACTTTAAATACATACATATTATAAATATAAACACCCATGACTAGAGTACAAACATTCGTGCTCATCACACAAATGAATGCCCCCAGCAGGACTCGAACCCGCGACCGCTGGCACAGCAAGTTGGGTCGCTACAAACTGAGCCAAACGTGTTATCAACTTATGGGTAAACACATTCTATTAGACAAATTCATTCAGTTTTTATAATGGCACAAAATATAAGGGCAAAATTTACAGCTTATTCTCTACAAATTATGTTACAGTCTAGATATAGGATTAAATGTCAAGTGGACATACAAGGTAGGTTACTAACTAAAACACACTAAAAATTAAAACAAAATTAACTTACTACTTGTAATTAATTACCAAAACCATATAATACAAAATTATATATCTTATTAAAATTTAGAACTCAAATGTCAAAATTAGATAAGCAATATCAAACTCACCAAAGAAATGACAAATTATAATTAAACTGAGAAATTATATAATTTGGTAACAAAACGTATTATGTTATAATAACAAAAATATGAACATTTTAAAAAATCATCAACAATTAAATTATATCAATCAGTATAATTTTTCTCTTGCCTAAACAATTAATTAAAATATATTAAAAAGGATTTTTTTTTAATTAAATATAAAAACACAGGAGTATACTGTCTGGGAGAAAAAAAAACAATAATAAACAAAAGCTTTATTAATTCTTACTCTATGCACTCACCTTGTGTTTTAGTGGATCATTTTTTCAGCAATTGAGTAATTTAATATTAATTACTATTTTCAATTCATTACACAATAAACAAATATTGACTCATAATGACATAAGAAGTCAAGGTCATAGTTGAGTCTACACTAATGTCATTTTAAATAACAAAATGGTATTAAATGTTACTACTAATGATAAGAATTGACAGTTCCAAGGGGTCCTGGTACTCAGATATTTTTCACATACACATTAAATAGACGCACAATTTTTTAATTATAAAATAATAAAAAAATATGGGCACACAGATGCTGATAAAAAAAAAGCTTTTAAAAATATTGCAGTCTTTGTAAGCTCAACACATACAGCAGCTTTAATGTAAAGCCCACATAATATTTGTCACAATTAAGCTGACATACTAGTAAGTGTATTAAATGATTTTGCGAATTTGAAACCATAAGATAATCAACTACTTCTGCTTACGCCTACTTACTGATTAATCTATTTTTACTTTCACAAAATGGCCGACGAGTATTGATTTTTCCGCAGCCACTCACCTGGCGTGAATTTTGAAAGGCTTACCTCGATTACTCCGCTCGATACCCAGGAGCGAGGGCTCCGAACGCGCGCGGCGTGACGCGAGGGGCGAAGCCCCGGGGCGGCGCGGGCTCCGGTGCCACGCGGCGGGACGCGATGTCCAGCAACGCCGCTGTAACCCAACCGACATACTTAACATCACGATATCGCGACGCGACGAATGTGCGATTGTCGCAAACGGTCGCGCGTTATATGCCCACGCCAGGCGAACATGCAGCCTCCGGGCGTACGCGGCGGCGGCCTCGCGATATAGGCCAAACGACATATGCACATACGGATCACCTCCAAACTCAACTCCTTTGTTGTCATCCTTGAAATCTCCCGATTGGAAGAGCTGAACATCAAACATACTAAATCCACCTTAATTAATCACAAAACAAAGTTACGAACCAGTAATGAACACGAAAACTTTCACTGCAGTTCTATGTAGATGATAATTCTCTATATATTTCCGCGACACACCTTTCTCGAAGCATCGGCCATTTTGATTTGCTGGATTTGCGACTTGCAAGCCATTTGAAAAATAAAAACTTGAAAGTACATTTGACAGCTGCGTTTACTTTATACTCTGTATATTTGGAATTTATATTTTATTATTTAAAAAAATTACAAAATTTTATGAAAGCAATAAGTATAAATAAATGAAGAAAAAGCTACAATTTCTTCAACTATTATAAAAATAAAATTTTAAATTCATTCATTCTACAGTTTATTTAATGAAACTGAACATGTCAATGTCAACTTCATATTAAATGCTCAAGAATAATAATAATTGCTATTTTAATTTTTAATCATGATTATTACTCTATAAGACCTACGTAACTCATTACGCAGTATTTACTGTGTATATTAGAATAAATTTGTAGATTTATTTGTATGGCTTACATTTTATTTATTAAAAACTGCTGTAAACGGCAAAACATTTTAAACTGGCAAGGTATCATAAACCAAGAAGTAGAACTTAACTAACATTAAAATAAAATTAGTGCGGTTACGTCGGCGTTAGTGGGTAGTGTTATCCGTACTTTAGATTTTAAGTTTTATTTACTTTAGCTTTCTCTTTAAATTTTATTATATCTACAAATAGTTTCTCGTGCTTCATAGTTATTATTACAAAATATAATTATATAAAAGATATATTAAATTCTAGTTAATATAGTTATATAGGCATATTTATAAAAGCCGATTCAATAAAATAAATCTATAATATTTTATTACATTATAAACAAATATAATAAGAAAAGCAGAATTAAAATTTTAATGGACTTACAAATTACGGGTTTACGAAGAACAACAAAAGCAGAAGAAAGCAATATTGAAGGTAAGCAAAAAATAATTTTATAATTTTCATAATTTAGCGTTTTAAACCATATCAATAATTTTGAATATATTTACTTATAATTATTAATATTTAATAAAATTCCTTCTCCATCTCGGTATCCTTATTTTGGACACTTATTAGTGCAGTTACTTTTTCAATTAAAAAAAATATTAAATGTTATTTATTATTTTAAACTAGATTTCGTAAGGGTGAAGTTTAAGTAAATGATCTTCCTCCTCTGATTATGCTGCTTAAGAAATCAAGTAGTCATTTAAGATATTCATGGATACTAAAAGACAATTTTTTTGGTCTTTGGTTTCGTCGAAATAACTATATGAACTCATATATAACTAAATTTGCAATTTTATTTATAAATATATATTTTATTATGCAATCATGTTTTTATTACAAGGATAATTTGAAATAAAAGGATTAAGTTGATATTGAGTTATTATCGATTTGATTTTCTTATGATTCATTGTTTTATTGCTAAGCTAATATATTATCATAATACGTGGAACACTCGGGGAAATGTTTGCTTACACCTATCCAATAAGCTTTGAAATTATAATCTTGGTAAAATTGTTGAATGTTCTTCACAAACCGAGAATCGAACCTATATATAACAGCATATTATTATTATGTATATCTATATATATCAGTATAATATATACCTCTAGCCCATGGCAACGAACAAATCAAATAACACTCGACGGACCTGTTATCTTGTGTGTTCTGCTTATTTTTAGACTTTCTTATTATGAGGCTGTCAATGCAAACGTGGTCAAACTTTAAAATATTTTGGATGGAAATAATATTTTATGGCGCTTAGGCATAATATTTAGCAGGAATTATCTAAAAAAAATAAACATTTATTTTTACTTTTGCATAAATGTTAATCACGGAAATCGGACAAAGCTTGCGACTTCTTCAAAATAACTAAAAATAAAAACAATTATTCCCCTCTAAAGGTTCTATGTTATTGGGATTCATGCGAGACTACTATAATAGCCTATTCATTTGAAAAAAAAACGAAAATTTAGAATTTAAAATAAAATTTGCGAAATAATCACGTTTTATACACAAAAAAATAACACACAGCATCTTTTCTGCTTTGAATTTGAATTGTCAAAAATTAGATTATACTTCTTATAGAATTAATGTATCTTTCCTTTTAGGCCCAACACATAAAATCACAAACACCTATTTTTAATATTAGATTTATAAATTAAAACAATAAAAACAATGATATGTCACTTACGCCATTTTGCACTGTAACTTGATAGCATTCTCAAGAGTGGAGACTTCATTTGTATGGGATAAATGTCACAGCAGGTAAAATATTTTTTGTTGGAAACGTCGAGACTCGGGGTACATAAATTTAAGAAGCTATTGGCTATTTTAAAATTGACTGGCTTTATACTACAGACTTAGTTGACGAAGGTTCTAAATAAAATGGTCTACAGTAAAAAGAAATGGATTTCATTTCTAATATTAGCCCGGATATGTCGTCTAAAGTGAAGCTTAGCGTAGAAAGACAGGGGTGTCTTGGTTTAAAGATGTTGAACAAAAATAAAATTGTCTGAAGTTTAAAATATTCTTAAATGTTTCATTTTATTTATTTACTGTTCTAGACGTATAAAACTTTTGTATTTATTTTATATTTATTTTGTTTGTAGTCTAATTTTATAGAAAAGTATTCCGAATTAAAGATTTATTATTATTATTATTATTTCTATATCTTTTTCTTTTTCTCGAAATATATAATTTCGGTGTAATGAATCTCACGGGCTTACGCCAAGTGAGAATCATCATTAGTTATAGTTTGATGATTAGGGGAATCATCTTGCAGAAACTTTCGGACTATGCGACATTTGTTCAGAATAGTGGCTTTTTGCATACTTATTAAAGTGTTAGGTGATAAATCTATAACTCGGAGAGAATGCAGCAAATAGTACTTATTATTGTTATTATTATTAAAATTGTCTATTTAAATCGGAATTCTGTGAAGCGGGGATCATGTGCAGTTGTTGTGGCCAAAAAGTACAATTTTCTTAGATTTAGGCGAATATTTGATATTTTCAATAAAATTATTTTCATAAATGCTTATAATTAAATGATATTTACAGATTTGTACAAATTTTGTGCGATATTTTACGAGTTTTGATTTTTTTGCTCGCGATGCGACGTTTCAAATGTATGTATGTATGTATGTATGTATGTATGTATGTATGTATGTATGTATGTATGTATGTATTCAGCTCTTTTTAACTTCACACTGCTGAGAAGGCTTTCCTGCAGTTTAAGAGGAATCGGGCCACCACGCTAGCCAAGTGTGGGTTGGCGGACTTCACATGTCTTTCGAAAACTTGCTAGGTTCTCTCCAGACATGCAGGTTTTCTCACGATGTTCTCCTTCACCGTTAAGACAAGTGGTAATCATGTTGGAAATGATTCATTCGCACATGAAAATATCAGAGGTGCGAGACCTGGGATTTGAGCCCTCTTCACTCTCCATTCTGAGGAAAAATACGAAAACTGCAATGTAAGAGTATACTAATATGTAAAACCTAAGAATTTGGTTTTTGGTCTGCTGAACGCGGGCGGAGCCGCGGGCAATGCTAGTAAAATTCAAAAACGTCAATAATAGGCCAACCGCTACAATAAGACAGAAACTCTATATCAAGTATTAATTATTTGCACAATATCTTGCCATCTTTTATCGGCCATAAATGAAATAAATGCGAGCGAAGCTGCAGGCACAAGCCAGTCTAGTAATAAATGTTTGTGGAGTTGCTCCTGCTCAATACACTCTGGAATGTGGTTTTAATGGTGTTTTCCTTATAGGGAGCTTTAATTTAAAATTTATCCATAAAATCCCTTTTTCCCCTAAAGGAATCTAAATTCTTTTTAACCGATTTCTAAAAACGAGAAGGTCCTCGACTAGGTGATTATTTTTGTATCTTTGGGTTCGAGTCCCGGGTCGGGCCAAGTTAAGTTATTGAGTCTTTCTGTATAGTAAGTCTCAGTAACAGCCCGGAGTTGGGAAGATGGCGGTGTTTCACCCCCGTGCCTCGGAGAGCACGTGTCGCGTCGGTCCTGTGCCTTATCTCTCACCGGTCGTGTCTCGTGTCGTCCCACCGGAGTATGAGAGTGACAGGAACAGAGAGTGCACTTGTGTCTGCGCGTACACTTGTGCACTATAATATCTCCTGCGCAGTTGGCTAGTCTCAATGAGATTGGCCGCCGTGACCGGAATAGGTCGGGAGAACATCATCATCATTTTTGTATCTTCGCTGATTGTAAGCCGTTTTTCACAATTCAGAATTTTGAATAATAATTTCAAATAAATCGTATGAAAATACTATTAAGTATTAGTTTACTATAGAAATGATTTCCGCGATGTGTTATCAAGTGTTTTACTTTAAGAAGTCGCTAGTCAATGATAGAGGTGAAATTTATTTAAATTAGCCGGGTTTAAAAATACAGATTTTATTTCTCGTTCTTATGTAAATTGTTAGAACGAAGCCGTTATAAAATATCTAAATAAAACAGATAACTGTTTTAACAATAGGTAACTTAGCTAGCGTCCTAAACAGCTAAAAGGATTATTGTTATTTATTAATTTAATCAGGAATTTATTGAAGTTAATATAACAAAGTTTATATATATATATATATATATATATTAAAACAACTGATGACTCGCTCGTTCGCTCCGCTCGGGTTCGTCCCTAGTTACGTTTTAACGTTTAGCTCAGAGATGAGATATCTTCTCGCAGTATAAAGTATCCTATATGTTGACCCGGATAACCACCTACCATCATACCTAATACCATTAAAATCTGTTCAGTGCGTTTTTTTGTGATGCGGTCTCAAACAGACAGACAGACAAAAGTTCTAAAAACTATAGATTAGGCTTCTATATCGATAATAATGTCTATTTCAATAAGATTTTCCAAAAAATACTTAATGAACAGATTCAGCTTAGTTAGAATTTTATTATAATACTAGCTACGTTTTGATTTTTTTGAGCGGAACCTTATTTCTTTTTCTAAAAGAAAAGTAGCCTATGTTACTCCCTATAACACCAGCTATCTTCCAGTGAAAGTCCCGTCAAAATCAAATCAGTAAAAAAAATCAGTAAAAAGTATCCTATATGTTGACCCCAATAAGCTATCATCATACCAAATTACATTAAAATCTGTCCAGTGGTTTTTTTGTGATGCGGTCTCAAACAAACAGACAGACAGACAAAAATTCTAAAAACTATAGATTCGGCCTCTGTATCGCGATAATAATGCCTATTTCAATAAGATTTTCCAAAAAATATTTAATGTACAGATTCGGCTTAGTTACAATTTTATTATATGTATAGATAAAGGAAGAACAGGACACAGTTTTAGTCTATCAAGTAATGGCCGACTGTACGACAGGTTTATCGGTAGCATACCTGTTTCACGCGATCGCTGCGTGCATGTTACTAGGCAGTTTCACTCACCACCTTTCACTTTGCTGTATAGATTTTGATTGCATTTTTATTATTAAATCGATATTTATCCAACGGGAATGTAACTACTACGTTTTATTTAAATCGAGTAATATTATCTGTCAATGTCAAAGTCAAGTTTGACGTTTGCTAATTTTAGTTAATTTTTTTTGGCCTTAAAGCCACAAGACAAAGAATAATATTATAATAAATATTCATTTGTAAGATATCTGAACATGCCTTATTTTTTAACGATAATAGTTCAAATTAAATGTCTACAGTTTTAAGAAACAAAAAGCAACGCTTTCAACTAACTGTAATGTATGGCGACTCTTCAAAACAAAAGCCGCAAATTTAAAGATTTCTCTAATACCTTTTGAAAGATTCAACAACAACCTTCTGGCTCCAACATCCAATCAGCTCCATTGTATCAAATTAGCACATCGTCAGCAAGATTGAAGTTTCAAATCGATACAAATTTGTAATATTGTATCGATTTGAATTAGAAGTAGGTTAAAATCGATTTCCAAGATTTTATCATACTTATCTTTATTATTATATAGTTAGAAGTCAAACTTCAAAAGCCTGTTTATAATACTCTAAATTCTATTTCATTCGGTCGATATTAGAACAACGAAATAGCTTCAGTTTATTGTTCTACACGTTCCTGACTAAATCGAATGTCGCTTTTGGTGGCTTAGTAGAAATATTTACGTGGGTGCAGTCATCGGTAATTGATATCATACATATTTATACTCTCACATATTTTTCCTTGCGATGGAAGCAGGAAGGGCTATTTATACTAGAATGTACCTATTATTCTAAGATCTTAAAACATTACATAACACACTAGCGACAAAAAGGCCGAAATACGCATCATAAAGTCCAAAATATATTTCATTAATTATGTCGAAGAACAACAACTAAAACTTTTCAGTAAACTTGGCCAGTAAATATTTCTTCGAATATAATTTTTCCTCAATGCGACATCTTTAGAAATTTCTTTTTTGTGGATATTTAAGGTCCATAGCTTTTTTGACATGAGCATCGATGAATCTGTTAGTCTGGACATGTTATTTTATAATAAATAAATAATATATAAATAAATATTTTGGAACATTAGCATACAACACCATCTAGTTCCATGGTAAGCTATGAGACTTGTTTTATGGATACCAGATAGTTGATACACTACACATATATAACTGTAAATACATACATATTATAAATATAAACACCCATGACTGGAGTACAGACATTCGTGCTCATCACACAAATGAATGCCCCCAGCGGGACTCGAACCCGCGACCGCTGGCGCAGCAAGTAGGTTCACTACAAACTGAGCCAAACGTGTCGTCAATTTTATAATATAACTAGCTGTCTTCACGTCTTTTTGGACCTTTTAAAAAATCTTTAAAATCGACATAACATAGAAATCATAGGTAGGTATCTACACCGGTTTTGGAGACCGTCAACTTTGTTTTGTGACGCCATTAACAATTTACAATTTACTTTGCTTCAAGTAGCAGGTATTTCAATATTTGTTAACCAATTTCGTATGCAAATATAATTTCGAGTTTATTGTCGAAACATTGCAGAATGTCAGCACTCAGCAGTTGCACAGCAACAGAGTTATTCATATAATAAACTAGCTTTCGCTCGCGTCTTTGCTTACTATTATATCTATAGGTACTAGCGACTCACCCTCGCTCCGCTCGGGTTCGTCCCTAGGTTGATTCCCCATACAAACTTTCATCTCCATTTTCATCCCCTCATGGGATGATTTCCGCGATAAAGACTATCCAGTACTTCCCAGGGTCTCAAACTATCTTCTTACCAAATTTCATTTAAATCGGTCTAGTAATTTCGGAACAAAAATACCTTTTCTCTTTATAATATTTAGTATAGACTTGTATAGATATTCAAAACAAACGTTTGCTATAATAATGTCCCTCCCGCCCGATTCCGACTACAGCGGCCAATCCCATTGAGACTAGCCAACTGCGCAGGAGATATTATAGTGCACAAGTGTACGCGCAGACACAACGTGCACTCTCTATTCCTGTCACTCTCATACTCCGGTGGGACGATAATTCGACACAACCGGTGAGAGATCAGTCATCAGGTGCACAACCGAAGTCACACGTCCTCTTCAAGGTACGGGGATGAACCGGGACTCGAATTCAGGACCTGCGGATCTGTATTCGTACATACTAGCCACTAGACCACCGAGACAGTTAAATTAAAAGAAAAAGACAATATAAAAACTTCTTAACTAAAATACAAAATTCAGAAGCTATTAAAAGTTAAAAAAAAAAATTATAATTTTAAGATAGTTTTTTTTTTCTGTATTAAATGTCTTAGAATGAAATTCGTAGGCAATAAAGGTACACTTTATAATTCGTCAAACATAAGGTCAGTATGTCAGTGCCATTTGCATTAAAACTTTATGGATCGAGATCCCACTGGAAGGTTTGCTACGTTCATAGCGTATTTCATCGAAATCAATTTTTTATATACAATAATAAAAGGGACAATATGTTTTGACCGGGGTGCCTATTCAAATGTGCCCGCTAGTATGTTTAATTAACTAAATAATAGTTGATTTTTTGGAATAAAAACGACCGCTATGAACGTAGCAATCTTGCAGTGGGGTCTTAGTCAATTATTGAAATTAATTTTTGCCCTTGCGACATCCGGTTTTAGTGAAAGTGGCATGTTCAAAACATATCAATGTAATCCATATTATTCTTACACTAGCATTGCCGGCGGCTTCGCCCGCGTTCAGATAGCCAAAAAGCAAATTCTTAGGTTTTACAAATTAGTATACTCTTACATTGCAGTTTTTGTATTTTTTCTCAGAAATGAGACATTTTCACGCGGTAAAAAGTATGCTATATATTGACCCGAATAACCAGCTATCACCATAGCAAATTTACTATTACTAATATGTAAAACCTAAGAATTTGGTTTTTGGTCATCTGAACGCGGGCGGAGCCGCGGGCAGTGCTAGTAAACGGTCAGTAGTAAGTACTGTCTATCCATTTCATACCAACCGTTATAAAGTACCTAGAGACGTACCCAAGCGAAGGCGAGTGTGAGTCGCTAGTTTTAAAATAATACTTAAAGTTGTTTATATTTTATAGCAGACCAGCGATGTACGCTTGCTTCGTTGGTTCCTCTATAATCTATACTAATATTATAAAGAGGTATGTGAGTTTGTGACGTTGTAGGGGGTAATCTACTGAATCTACTGAACCGATTTAGATGATATTTGATAAGAAGATGCTTTGAGACCCTGGGAAGGACATAGGATACTTTTTACCCCGGACATCATCCCATAAGGGAGTGAAAATGGGGGTAAAACTTTGTATTGGGAAGCAAGTTAGGGACGAACGAGAGCGAAGCAAGGGTGAGTCGCTAGTACAATATAAATGGAGTATAGATTACTTGTGTTATATATTCAAGCTCACCGTTTGACATTTTCTATTACTATAAATAGTCGATAATTTCATCCAAACCGGCCCAGCCGGAGTCAGCAGAAGGTCATACAAACATACACACACGTATGTACAAACTTTTGTATTAATAATAATTTATAGATTTAATAAAAAATGATTATTTTAATGTCAATGTACTAACATCGTGCTGTTTAAGTACATAATTGAATAATTTACGTTGATAAAATGCGGGGGCGTCACCTTTGTTTTGAGATACTAGGTTTTTGACACCATTTATATGTTTTATAAAAATAAAGAATTACCAAATAAAAAGTAATGGTTTACATTGTTTAAAGTAAAATTTCTTTATTTTTTTACAATTTTTTTTACTTTTTTTTTACAAGTTTGAAAGTTTGTGAATGAATGATTGAAGGATTGAGTGAGTGTTTTGTTGTGTGAATGAGTTATTATTGAATGAGTTAGTGTTTGTTACTTATTGTATTTTACGCTGTAACTGAATAACATTTGAAATGTGTCCTGTTGTTGAACCGGATAACCAGCTATCTTCATACCAAATTTCATCAAAATCTATCTAGTGGTTTTCTCGTGACGCTTTCCAGCAGACAGACAGACTGACAAAAATTCTAAAAACTATAGATTTGATGTCTGTAATCTGTATCGATAATAAATTAATAACGACTATTTAAATAAGATTTTCCATCCATACTAATATTATAAATGTGAAAGTGTGTTTGTTTGTTTGTCCTTCTTTCAGGTCGAAACGGAGAGACGGATTGATGTGATTTTTTGTGTGGAGATAGTTGGAGGGCTGGAGAGTGATATAAACTACTTTTTACCGCGAGAGATCATCTAATTCCCACGGGAAAATACGTTATAATACAATCCAAAAAATACTTGTGATCAGAATTACTTGAAACTTGGTATTAATGTTCTTCAATACAATTAAATAAATACGTGTTTAAGCATTTTTCGAAATTTATCCTATAAGGGAGTAAAATAGGGGATGAAAGTTCGTATGAAACCTACCTATTAAGAGATTTTTTGTAGTTTTAGCGCGAGCGAAGCCGCGGGTTCTGCTAGTGAGGCTATATACGCCATAGCAACACGTGTCCGGATTTGCTAGTATATTAGTGATTTTCAATTAATTAAAAAGAAAGTTCAACGATACACAGTTTAACTTCAATCTTTAATGTTCGTAAACCCTATTAATTTATTTAAATTCCGACGTCATATAAAACCTCATAGCTGTAAGGCATAATACACTATTTCCTAAAGCAATTTATCATCGCTGGCTTAACATTCCATCTCGCAATGCTATGCGGGTACGCCTAGTACAACACACATGGGCGTGCTCATGTCCAATAGTACAGTGTATCTAAATCTGTTGAGTATTAATTTGTGTTGGTTCAATCAATAAAATTTATTTTATTAGAAATACAAGCGGCTGGCCATGGCTTTAGGTGGTTTTTGTGTAATAGTAAAATGGCTGATTTCACCAACGTCACCTAAGTTTAAGGGATCCCCTAAGCATGGTTAGGGGGCTGTTAGGGGACAGTTTCTGTTTCACCGACAGTTAGGGGTCACCTAAATGTTAAAATGCCACCTAAATATAGGTACTAGAAATATGGGCTCTGACGATGGTAAAACTAAATTTAATTTAGGGATCCCATACGTAGGTGGTAGCTTATGGTATGTTGGTGAAATCGGGTAAAAGATGCGCCACTTTTTGTGAATTTTTATTAATAACAGCTATCTATGTGTTACATTGGCTTTTCTGTGTACTTTGTTTTATCCAAATTCGTTTTCCAAAGTAAGAATCTAATATTTTTCTTTTATATTTAGAGAATACTTAAACTATTTGACCATGAAGGTTATAGATAAGGAGTCCAATCTCTTGTATGTAAAAGTTGTCCCAAAAATTTAAAAAATAATAGTGGGCGCGCAGAGAGCGCTGCGATCGCTATGTGTCAAGAGGGACAAGACAGGTTTATTAATCACGTTGATTTCATCAATATCCGTTCTCAGTATGATGGTGTCAGCAGTATAGACAGACAGACAAAAATTCTAAAAACTATAGATTCGGCCTCTGTATCGATAATAATGTCTATTTCAATAAGATTTTCCAAAATGTTTAATGTACAGATTCGACTCAGAATTAAAATTAATAGAATTATTTTATGTATAGACTAGTATTGCCCGCGGCTCCACCCGCGTTCAGGTGACAAAAAAGTAAATTCTTAGGTTTTACATATTAGTATAGTCTTACATTGCAGTTTTTGTATTTTTTCTCAGATATAAGACATTTTCCCGCGGTAAAAAGTATCCTTTATTTTGACCCGGATAACCAGCTATCACCATACCAAATTTCATTAAAATCGCTCCAGTGGTTTTTCTGTGATGCAGTAACAGACAGACAGATAGACAGACAGACAGACAGACAGATAGACAAAATTCTAAAAACTATAGATTCAGCCTCTGTATCGATAATAATGCTATTTCAATAAGATTTTCCAAAATATTTAATGTACAGAATCGGCTTAGTTACAATTTTATTATACATACATACTCGTATGTACAGATGACTGTTACTTTAACAGTGCGCTGTGCAACATTTAATACAGACATTTTGTTTTTAATAGATACTCGTAGTTATGTATTGGAATTAAAACTTTAAATTTTATCTATGGCTTAACATTCCAGCTGTCAAAAAGACGCGGGAACTCGATTTTAATTTATTATACTGGTATATAAGTGGCAGTGGTAGCTCAGTGGTAACGCGCTTGCTTGGGAAACGGAGCGAAGTGGGTTCAAATCCCAAGTGTCGCGCTTCTAATATTTTCATGTGCGAATCATTTCCAACATGATTACCACTTGTCTTACGGTGAAGGAAAACATCGTGAGGAAACCTGCATGTCTGAGAGAACCTAGCAAGTTTTCAAAAGAAATGTGAAGTCCGCCAACCCGCACTTGTCCAGCGTGGTGGACTATGGCCTGATCCCCCTCGTATTGAAGGGAGGCCCACCACCAGCACTGTTATTATATTATTGATACGAATTGCGATTTATGTCCTTAATAAATATATTGTTAAATAATACTTTTTATACGTCACATGCTATTTTTGGAAAATAATAAGTACTTATATTATAAGTGCGAAAATTTGTATGTGTGTATGTTTGTTACATTTTAACGCTAAAACGGCGTGACCGTTTTTTAATAAATTTTACTACACAATATGTATTTATTTATACTAGTGTTCGACCGAAGCTCGAAATTCGACCATAATCATTATTGAAAATTTGAGGAAAAAATACCTATATGAATGGGTTGGCAAATAGAGGACGAAAAAATTAAAAAGCGAACTAAAAAGATGAAAACGAGTTGACGAATAAACATACATAGGATGCAGTCAGAGACACACGTACACACACTAGAAACGTACGTACATACATACACTCGAAAAACATTATCCTCCTTTTTGAGCAGTCGGGTAAAAGGGTACTGAACTGTTTTATCTATGTCTATTTATATATAGACTGGCGGCTAACCAAATAAATCTATCCCACGGGAACCGTACCTTTTTCCGGGATAAAAAGCCATGTGCTATTCCAGACTATAATCTATCTCGTGCCAAATTTCATCCAGATCCGTACAGCCGTTCTGGCGTGATTGAGTAACAAACATCCATCCAAACATCTAAACTTTCACATTTATAATATCACTAGCGACTCATCTCGCTTCGCTCGGGTTCAATACATACTTTGATCCCCATTTTCACTCCCTTAAGGGATGATTTCCGGAATAAAAAGTATCCTATGTCCTTCCCAGGGTTATAAACTATCTTCTTACCAAATTTCATCTAAATCGGTTCAGTAGATCCAGAGATTACCCCCTACAACGTCACAAACTCACAAACTTTACCTCTTTATAATATTAGTATAGATAAGTAAGATTAGTGAGATTTTTAATCTAGACGATAGAACTATTAGATTAGATTTTTCTTTTTCGTACTACGCTATTTAGTTACAGATTTAGATTAAAATCTGAGCGTAGTACAATATGAAAAAATTATTTCGGCTGTCGGTCTGTCGCTCACATCACCATGAGGACAGAAATAGTAATCACGACGTATTCACGTGGGAGACACGTTCTTGACTACATTTTTAATTGATTTTGTTTTTGTAACGGACGGACGGTCATATGTTAGCTAATTTTTGTGTAGATTTCTACAAAATGTTATACTCTATACACTTACATCCTAATAGTATTATTTAACGCGTTTATAATTAAATGCGAAAGTTTGTGAGAAATGAGGATGTATGGATGTTTGTTCGTATGTCTTTCATGCAAAAACTACTGAGCGGATTTACTTGCTGTGCCAGCGGTCGCGGATTCGAGTTTTGCTTTGGGCATTCATTTCATGGAATGTTTGTACTCCAGTCATGGGTGTTTATATTTAGAATATGTATGTATTTAAAGTTATATATGTGTAGTGTATCAACTATCTGGTATCCGTAACAAAGGCCTCGTAGCTTACCATGGAACTAGATAGTGCTGTGTGTTACATGTTAATGTCAAAAAAAAAAACTATTTCGCAAACGATTCCATAATGCGGCAATACGTGTTCGAAGTATCGCATAAAAGAATGTGAAAGTTTGTGTATGACTGTGTTTATTACTATTTAACGCCCCAAAAATGGCTGGACTGTTTTGGATGAAATTTTGTAGATATATAGGTATAAAGATAGGCCAGTTTTCGCATAAAAACCACAGATTAAATTGTACATTACATACTTATAATTTTGTAATAATTAAATTTCCTACATGTAAGTGAACATTGTTCTTTTTTATTGGCAAAAGAAACCACTTAAAATATAAATACAAAAATTTGTATGTGTGTATGTTTGCTACATCTTCACGTTTTAGTGAACAATCCTGATTCTTTTTTAATCAATATTTTTTAAGATAACCTATCACTACAGATGGAGTTGAATCACTACATAGTATAAAACAAAGTCACTTCCCGCTGTCTGTCTGTCCCTATGTATACTGATCTTTAAAACTACGCAACGGATTTTGATGCGGTTTTTTTTTAATAGATAGAGTGATTCAATAGGAAGGTTTATATGTAAAATACATGCATATTATAGTATAGAATAACCGACAAAATTCAAACTAACCGTTAAAACGTACCTAGGGATGAACCCGAGCGAAGCGAGAGTGAGTCGTTAGTTACTTTATAAAATGTTTTTAAAGATATGAGTATATTTATACTATTGGAAGTCATTAAGAGTCTGACAAAGGCGTGTCAAATGTGTACAATTTGGCATAAGTTTCAGGAGTTTTGTATTGATTCGATTCATTGCCAAATATCTGTTACATTCAAACAATGTAAACACTAAACAAGTCGCTATTTACATCTGTCTGTTCGTTCGATTATTTTTTGCTTAACTACGTAATTGATTTTTAAAAAGTTTATACGAATTATATATAATAGAAACTAGAATTGCCCGCATTTTTCTCAGAAATGAGACATTTTCCCGCAGTAAAAAGTATCCTATATGTTGACCCGGATAACCAGCTATCACCATACAAAATTTAATCAAAATCTCTTCAGTCTCCAGACAGAAAGACAGACAGACAGACAAAAATTCTACTAAAAAAACTATAATTTCAGCCTCTGTATCTATAATAATGTCTATTTCAATAAGATTTTCCAAAAAATATTTAACGTACACACTCGGCTTGATTACAATTTTATTATTAAGTTACTCCTTTTATCATCAGCTATCTGCCAAGCCTGTTCGGTCCTATCGCTGTGAAGATTAGTCAGAACAAACCGACAGACAGATTTTTTAATGTTTTTTTTTATTAGTACTGTAGGTATACGCTTTCATGTGCATTTAGTAAAAAGCTGTTATTAACCGACTTCCAAAAAGAAGGAAGTTCTCAATTCGTCGGAAACCTTTTTTTATGTATGTTCAACGATTACTCGAAGACGCCTGAACCGATTTGGATTTTTTTTTCTTTCAAAGGGTATACTTCCCAGGTGATCCCATATAAATTTTATCGAAATCGGTCGAGCGGTTTTTTTTAAATCAACAAATAAATTAT